>CM047873.1:20583509-20667117 GCA_026212405.1 Petrea volubilis | reverse complement strand
CATGCACTCGATATGAATGCGGGACACCACTCTGTCGCATTTATATCTCACCTCTAACCGGGCCAAATCTGAGTGAGTGATGGATACGATTTCATGACATTACAGAATGAGTATATTGATATCTTCACTTCAAACTAAATGGGGTATGGCTGCAAACATTCATGTAACGGTTTTCTACCGAGTGAATTAAAGTTAATCTTTGTTCATTTAGACTAGAAAATCAAAGTGTTGACTTCTTGATTGAAAGAGTTGCGTTGTTGTTGTTAGATTGATTGATGATTGTTGGGTTGTTTGATGGTAAATCCAACTCCCTTTAATAGGCATCAAACTGCAACCACTTCCTTTATTCTTAGAGTTGGAAGGCTTCAATCGAATGGAAGAAATGATCAAGACTACTGCTACGGATAAGGGTAAGGAACCACTCTTTTCTCCTAACTCATTTCCACCACTGAATTCGAGATTAGGACTAAAGCAGGGGTACTATCCTCTTCCCCAAGTCCCAATCAGAGGAATTCGAAAAAATGCCATATAACCAAAACCCTAAACTTGATTTCCCCAAATTTAATGGGGATAATCCAAGAGGATAGAGTAGGAAGTTTAATAAGTATTTCATTATTAATGTGATGTTGATTATGAAAATATTGTTTTAGTACAAGGAGGAAAGGGCAAACTATTTGTATGGGGATTACATTGAAGGTAGGGACAATATGAGTTGGCTAAGGTTTATGGAGCTGATGTTAGAGAGATTTGTTGCTCTGAGGGGTGAGAACCTTATAGGAGAGTTCAATAAGCTTAGCAATAGTCTATAGTGGACGAATATTAGTCAGGATTTCATGAGTTAAAAATCTTTCATGGTGAACGCGAACATAACCTTAATCGAGGATTATTTTATTCAAAGCTTCTTGAGCGGTTTGAAGGAGGAAATTAGACCACTGGTTCAAGTGCTAAGGCCTATTACACTATCGCAGTAACTACCAATTTAAGCTTTCTACACTCTTGAGAGTAAGTAAACCTCCACAGCTTGCTCCAATAGTTAATAAGTCCATGCTTTTTGATAAGTACCCTCCACTAAGGAAGATAAGCAGTGACGAAACATAAACAAGGTGGAGGCAAGGGCTATGCTTCAATTGTGATGAGCCCTATACTTTCGGCCATAAAATAAAAATGATTATTTGTGTTAATAGTGGAAGATGAAGAGGAACATCATGTCGAAGGACAACAGGAACAAGCAATCGATGAGTTTCTACGAGTCTCATTTCATGTTATCATTGGACAAGTGGTCCCCGACACAATTAAGCTTATTGAGAGGTAGATGCCATGGGCAATCAATCACCATTCTTGTTGACACGGGAAGCACACATAGCTTTTTGAATAGTGAAACAACCAAGAGGCTTAGGTGTGTAATAGAAAGACTAGCACCATATGGGTGATGGCCGCAGATGGAGACCAAATTAAGTGCAACATTATGTGTATAGGATTTTCATGGAACATGCAATGACACTCCTTCACGACTATGAGGGTTCTGAGTTTGAGGGGTTGCAATGTCGTTATGGGAGTTGACTTATTGAAGAAGTGGGGATCAATGTTATTTGATTTTCAAAGATAGAGGGTAACACTGCAAACGCAAGGTCATTAGGTGAGTTTGAGCGGAGACAAAATTGAAACATAGGTACACATGATCGAGAGGATAGAAATTGAAGATTGATCTAGAAGAGGAAAGAAAAAGTATGAGTTATTTATTGATTTTGATGATTGTAGATGATCAGAAGGAAGATAAAATAATTGGTTACCAACTGCAACCTTTGTTACAGGAATTCAAGCACCTTTTTGAGGAACCTAAGGGGACACATGATCATGTAATAGTGCTCAAACCGGGCACTGATCTCTTTAAAATTCAAGCTTAAAGATATCCTTACTTGCAAAGGAAAAAAAATAGAGAAGATGGTATGAGAAATGTCAGAAACTGGGATTATACAAAAGAATACTAGTCCCTTCTCATCCTCGATATTGTTGGTTAAGAAGAAGAACATGAGTTGGTGGTTTTTGTTAATTACAGGGTGTTAAATACATTGACAGTCAAGAATGGCTATCCCATTCCAATTGTAGATGATTTTTTGGATGAGCTAGACAAAGCACAAGTATTTTCTAAAGTTGACCTGTGCTCTGGATACTACGAAATTAGGGAGAACTAGAGGATATACAAAAAATAGCTTTTGCCACTATTCGTGGCCATTATGAATTTAGAGTTATACCTTTCAACTTAACAAATGCTCCAACCACATTCCATTCTTTGATGAATGATATTTATAGATCTTATCTAAGAGATTTTATCTTGGTATTTTATTTTTTGATGATATCTTGGTTTACAACAGGAGTTGGGATGAGCACACGCAGCATTTGAGGTTGGCTTTAAAGGTATTAAAAGAACACTAGTTGTATGCAAAGAATCTAAGTGCGCCTTTGGTGAAGAAAAAGTGGAGTATTTAGTGCAAATTATAGGACACGGGGTAGTGGTACCCGACCCTAGTAAGGTGAAAAATATGGTCGAGGGGCTATTGCCAAAGTCTGTCACAATAAGGAAGGAGATTCTTGGGCTTGATCAGCTGTTATAGGAAATTCATTAGGCACGATGGGGTGATTACTAGACCTCTCAGTTGTAAAAGGAAGGGTAGTTCTAGTGGAATGCGGGAGCTCAAAAACCTTTTGAGCCGCTCAAGGTAGCTATCACTACTAGAAAAATTGAATTTACTCATGGATTTTTTTTCATAGCTAATAGCTACGGAATAGCCACGGATTAGCCATAGATATGAAAAAAAAATTAGCCACAGAATAGCCACGGTCTGGCTGTGGCTATCCTTTTTTTTTTTTTTTTTGTTCGCTACGGCCTAGGCCATGACTAAATTTTTTTATTCATTCTTGATTTAATATGGTCTTTGAATACAAATGTGTAATTTGTTTTCATAAGTATTTTATTATATATAACAAATAATAGTCCTCATTTAATTTACTATTATTGCTCAAATAAATCTTTTAAATTGTTATATAATTGAATGATACGTTTGTGTGTTAAATATCACTTCGAACGACCAATGAACCTTTCAATTGTTTGACGATATCAAATGTTCTATTGAGTTAAATCACAACTTAATTTTCATAATTAGCCATGGGCTAGCCATGGCCATGGACCGTGGCTAGTTGTTAGTCACGGCCTGGCCGTGGCTATTAGCCATGATCTAGCCATGGAGTAAAATAATTTTTTTCTTGAATTTGATATGGTTCAAACTCTTGACCTCTTGGTTGAGATTAGAGTATCAAACCACTACACCACTTTAATTTTGTGTTTAACAATTAGCTTTTGCTGTACTTAACTAATATAAATTATGAAAAATTCTAAATATAAATTATCTAATTTAATAAATTTTTGTGATAATTTTTGTTTTTGTTATTAATTTATTAAATATTTGTTATAATTAACAAATTACTAGTTCAATCATTAAATACTTTTCAATATAAAAAAACAAAGATTAGGAAAAAAAAAATAAGGACTGGATCATGACATATAACATGATATATAACATGATATATATTGGAATTTCAAAATATTTGAAGGCTACAATCCTAATAAGATCTCCTATTTTAGATGATATTTTATATTTTATTTTATAATACATGTTTATACTAGACAACTATGTGTTTAAAATTATTTTCTTAATTATACACTTGATAAAATCTTTACAATTGATGTATATTAATGCAATGAAGAAGAAAATGAAACACGTATTTGGAATATAAGATTAAATGTGGCTACAACCCCTTCGATGGTCCTGATACTACTTGTCAAACAAAATAAATTATGAAAATTATCTCATAACATAATGTTAGAACTATACTTGATTGGGCTTTTGAGCCAAAAGAATAAGTCGAGTTTGATTTAACTAGTCAAAAATCAATTGATATAACTTGTCAAAAATTAATTTAATTAACTAATTCAATAATAAAAAATTCAAATATTCAATTTGTGTATTTAAATTGATTTAGGATTATTATTCATTTTACTCAATAGGAAATAAAATTATTATTTGAAATTGTTGAAATAAATATTTTCCCTAAACATTTGAAATAAAAAATAACAACTGGTTAATAAATCAAAAATTAGTAAAACTAATAAATTATAAAAATAGATAGAATTAATGAAATTTATTTAGATAATTTACATTTAAAATATAATATAGATATATGTTAAATATAAAAAAAATTGTTTCATAACCAAAGATGTCAAGTGGCATAGTGGTTTGATGCCACAATTATAATCATGAGGTCCATGGTTTAAATCATATGGAGTGTAAGAAGTAGTACAATTATCAGGGTTGGGGGGGCCTCCATTAGGTTTTTTTTTTATAGATCGGATTAGCCACGACGTAGCCTTTTTTAGGATTAACTGGCCAAATTTTGTACCCGTATGCCATGGACCATGCTTTGTACCATGACCCTCCATGTGAGTTGCGGGCGACAAGGACAGTCGGCCCGCCTGGCAAGTTTTGTCGGCACATGAGCAGAGGCACTTTCTTATTGGGAATTGGGTTCCTCTTTGAACTGATCACTCATCAGGCCATGTGGTATATCTCCACCAAGTTTGGTGTCGTTCCTTGTCCGTTTGGGCACTAAAGTATAGGAGCGATCGACAAGCAGTGCTCTGCGCGGATGCAAACACTTTGACTGTTGGGCAGATAGCTTTATCATTGGAGATTTGTGAAACAGTTTCAGTGGCATTTTCCTAAGGGTGTTAGGATGTTTCCATCAGTTTGGGCAGTATTTGGATGCCGTTCGAGTCCGGGAATGTAACTGAGCGCATAGGCTGCCAGTGCAGTGGCAGTTGTGTAATTTTAGCCATACAACGAGTGAAACTCCATGTGAATGGAGGATCGATTGGGGTTGGAAACCTGGTGATGTTAATGTAAGCAATGGGAGCTTCGTGTAAGCGAAAGCGGTGTGTGATTTGGAGTTGGGACGAGGGAGTTACGCCAGATTGTGACTCATCGGCCCTTTGAGTATACAATACTGGCATAAGCGTTTATTTTTCCAAGAGTATTATAAGGGGGACATACCACGGTGAGCAGTAGCCAGTCCTCCCAGTGTTGTCCTAACACAAAGCGCGCACCCTTGGTGGCCAACGACTGCCACCAGGGGCCGGCTCTTGGCACTCAAAGGAGTGTCTTGAGTCCTCGGTCGGGTCGGGAACCGAATGAGCGGTGTGGGACCTGTGGGGTCCATGTTGGGCACTCATAAGCGCCCAGAGGCTGCCATATGATGGACGCTATGCCCCGCGGGCTTCGATATTATGGGGCGGCACCTCTAGGTCGATTGAGTGATCTAGGCAAGCACTCCGAGGCCTCGTGATCTAACTCGTAGGCACATGCTAAGGGTTCAAGCCGTGCACGAGGGTCCCTAGGCTTAAGACATGCGGTCGTGGGGCGACGCCGTATTGTGAGCAACAAACATGTCGGCTAGATGTCAGCGGGCTAAGAAACTAGTCTCGCGAGACATGCGGGACAAACTTGAGATGATGGCAAGCCGAGTAAGCCTTGGACTGAATGTGGGTCTTCTCAGGCAAGACATGAACAAGGACGCCCAAGGCAAACCATGCAGCCAAAGTGTTCCGAGGGAGTGTCGAGTACGAGGAATGCGTCGTGGGCGTGCGAACGACCCTCGATGCCAAAAAAGGAGCGAGTGCGCTCCGCTTCTATCAAGAGATGCAAGCAGACCTAATATTTGAGCGAAGTATGGTGAGCAAGCTAGCTAGTCGGGGTCGAAGAGTAAGATGCAGTCTAGAGAGGCGCGCAGACACGAGCCTCCGGTGTAGGGGCACTCCGAGGGATGAGTGTCGTGTACCTAGAAAGGGCACCTAGTGAGCTTCTGAGCTCGAGTATGCTACGGGTCATCATAAAGACTCAAGATGGAATTTGCCCGTAACCTGGGGTTGAGTGCAACTTGAGGGGCATCACGGGCGCGAAAAATTGGTTCAGCTATGCGACTTGAGAGTCGGCCCGTGACACCGTGTCTGGGAATCCATGGCCATTAGCCATGGCCTAACCATAGCTAATATGTGGCTGATGAAGGCCGTGGCTAAATTTAGCCACGAAAAAAATTTGTGGCTAATTTATTTAGCTACAGATTTTTTTTTTCCAAAATCCATAACTAAATCTATTTTTTCTAGTAGTGTATGTCCTCAGCATTGGTGTTACAATTGCCCAATGTTCAGAAAACTTTTGTACAAGAGACAAATGCATGTTACTTGATGTTGGAGCTGAACTTATGCAAGAGGGGCATCCAGTTGCATTTATGAGTAAGTCACTAGGTCCTAAGAGCTTAAGGTTATCAATATATGAAAGGAGTTTTTGGCCATAGTGCTAGCAATATCTCAAGTATTTACTTCTCAAAGAGTTCATCATTCGGACTGATCAACAATGTCTCAAGTATTTACTTGAGCAAAAAATATTAACTCCCTTACAACAGAAATATATAATGAAATTACTTGGGTGTACATACAAGATTGAGTATAAGAAAGGAATAGAAAATACTGTCGCAAATGCCTTATCAAGAGCTAAAAATTCCCAAGCTAAGTTATTTATGATTTCAGCTATGCAACCAACTTGGATTGAGGAACTTCATCATTCTTATAAAGGGGATGCTTTGGCACAGAGTATGATTGTTGAATACGTGCTAGAACTATACCAAGTTTCTTGGCCCAGAGTATGATTGCTAAATGTGTGCTAGAACCATACCAAGTTTCTTGCTACTCTTATCAAGCTAGCGTTTTGAAGTACAAGGGCAAATTGTATGTAGGGACTAGAACTGAGTTAAGAAAAAAGTTAATTGAGCAAATGCATGTTTCTGCAGTTGGAGGTCACTCAGACATTAGAGACACTACTTAGAGGCTTAGCACAATCTTCTTGCGGTTTGGTGTGGGAAGTGAAATGTAGCAATTCATCTCACAAAGCAATGTTTGTCTGAAAATAAACATGAAAATGGTAAGATGCTTGGATTATTAGAGCCATTACTATTTCCAAATAAGTCTTTGGAGCACATAACAATGGATTTCATTGAAAAGCTTCCCTCATCTAAGCACAAGAATGCAATGTGTGTTGTGGTGGACAGGTTAACTAAATATGCTCATTTTATAGCTCTTTCTCACTCTTTTTCAACCTCATTGGTTGCTAAATAGTTCTTAGATCACATCTATTGAGTTCACGGTTTGCCAACCACTATCACTATGCATAGAGATAAAATTTTCCTCAGTCACTTCTAGCAAGAGCTCTTCACATCATTTTGGGTGAAACATCAATTCAGTACAACGTATTACCCCCAAATGGATGGTCAGACAAGTGAGTTAATCAATGTCTTTAAAATCTTCTTAGGTGAATGACAGGGCATAGTCCTAAAGGTTGGGCATGCTGGTTGCCAATGGCTGAATGGTAGTATAACACCAATTTCCATACAACTATTGATTGTTCCCATATGCTCCCCTACATTTCGAGCTAGGGCCACACTTTCCATTATAGGACTTAGGAGTTGAAAATTTATTGAAAGACATACAACACATGCTATGAGAAATCAAGCACCTTTTGGCTCAAACCCAACACCAGATGAAACAATTAGTTGATTGATAAGTCCGTAATTCTATTGGATTTTTATGTTTATTTTGACGGACTTATCATGTATTTTTCTCTATTTGAGCCTTCTTATGCCTAAATTCGAGTTCAATTGTTGTTTGGTAGATAAGATGGGAAAAATATTATCAAGAAGACGAAAAGTGGAAGTCAAGAGTTGGGTACTTACGCAAGAGATTTTGGATATCAATCCAATTTCAGTCATTTTGAGAAGAGCGAATCTGTATGTTTGGATACATACCCAAAATATTTTGGGTATGTACCTGATTTCAGTCTTTGGACGGTTAAATGAATCTGTAAGTTTGGGTACGTACTCAAAATATTTTGGGTATGTACCCAAAATCCGCGACAACAATAAACAATTTTCCTAGTTCGATTAGGACTCTATTTTTGGAAGGTGTCGTTAGGGTTTTTCTACCCCTTTTTAAGTCCAAAAACATTGGCACAACTACTGTTCACATTTTTCAGCTAGGTTTTAGTTTTTAGAACTTTTCTTTTTCATATTTTTCATCTTTTGGGAATTTTTGAAGAACGGAAGAAGGGAGAAATCAAGAGCCAAGGGAAGAACAACCGAACGAGGGGAGTTTTACACCTGAAATTTCCAGCAATAAGTTTCATTCTTCTCTTTTCATGAATTCTTTCCCATATTTCGTTCTTATGTTTAGTTTCATTATGAACTAATTTTAATTAACTGTAAGGATGGTGTAGTTCATCTTTTTTGCTATTTAATGAAAATCCCATGAGTTTGAATTCGTTTTCGTGTGTTTTCTTTGTTGTGTGATTCTTGTTTAATGGTTTAATACGTGGTTAGGATTTGATCACCCTAATTAGTGAATTTGAGAATCGTGATGAGGTCAAGAGACGATTCACGATAATAGCTCTAATTAGACAAGATCAATTGGGTTAAAGTTGCATGAGAATGAATTTAACTTTGATTGAGCCTTAAGACAGTGTTTAAAAATTCATACAAATAATTCTAAAGTTGGGATTAATTGAATGAGAATTGGTTAATCTTAGGCTCAGAGGAATTGTATGAATTAATTCCGCAATGCTCGAGAGAGATTGTGGATATATGTGTTCCTAGGCTTCACACAACCACGAAACTACTCAACTTAGGGATTGGATTAGAATAGCGAATTTGGTGAATGAAACCACCTTACACTTGCATTTCCCGCCTTGATTTTTTGTCAGTATTATTATTCGTAAGTTGTTTTTAATTAAGAACATAGGTTTCTTTTAGTAATACAAAATCACTACTCAATTTGATCCATTTAGCTAAATAA
The DNA here is from genome assembly GCA_026212405.1 of Petrea volubilis. Taxonomy (NCBI): domain Eukaryota; kingdom Viridiplantae; phylum Streptophyta; class Magnoliopsida; order Lamiales; family Verbenaceae; genus Petrea; species Petrea volubilis. The sequence goes on along the minus strand of CM047873.1, from coordinate 20,658,167 downwards.
ACACAAGTTATTTTCACGGGCCAAATCACAATCCCTGTTGATTCGACACTCTACTCACTTTATATTACTTGTACGATTGCGTGCACTTGCGCAAGGCCCAACATTGATAAGGATAGACAAGAATGGGAGTTTCAGTTTAGGGATAAGGTATTTCTGAAGCTAAAATTTTACAGGAAGTATTCTATGCACAGTCATGCTATGTGGAAGCTAAGCCCAAAATATTGTGGCTCTTTTCAAGCCATAGAGCGGATTGGGTTGGTCGCTTATAAACTTCACATTCCGAACAATGCCAAGAGACATTCCATTTTTCATGTGTCCCTGCTCAAAAATTGAGTAGGTGCCATTGATAGAATCACCCAAACACTACCAAGGTCGAGGAGGGCAAACTGATCTTACATCCTTTACTATCTTTGTTCATCGTAGGATCAAATGTAATAATGTTACAATGCCTCAATTTTGGTCAAGTGGGCTCATCTAACAGAAGAAGAGGCAACATGGGAAGATTAGGACCACTTAGTTCAACAATTTCCCACGGTTCAAGCTTGAGACAATCCTGACATAAATTGGGGGGGGTGGGGGGGATGTCACAATGGCTACATATGTGTGCATTAGATAAAAGGTAGAGAAAACTTGATTCTTTTATTGAAAACGTATTTTTATTTTCTAAGGTTGGGAACAACATCTCTTAGTTAATGGATGTGACGTTGTATTACTTAGCGGCAAATAAACTTGCTATGCTACATGTTCTATTCTGATAGGTTAGGGAGGTTAGTTGTTAGTTTTATGAAAGGTAGAATAGGCATGAATTTGTTCAGTTTTTGGAGAAATCAATCAAATATTCATTTTCTTTCTCAACTCTTTCTCTTTGTACTTACTCTCTAATCTCTATTTCTCTCAAATTAGATTTGCTCTTAAAAGATTTCCATTCATTTTTTCGTTGGTTGTACTCTCAAATATGTATTATGGGGACTGCTTTGTAAGTTTTTCTTTTCTTCTTTCCTTTTCAAATCACAATGCAATCACTTTGTTGAAAAATGTAAATTAAAATAATAAGCATACTTAATTAAGAACCGTAACAATTTTTTTTATTGTTTACTTTTATTCTCTATTTTTTACCATAATTAATAAATTCTTTCTCTTTATTCTCTTTAAATAGAAACCCTAAAAATCTTATTACGCCTTTTCCCTCTTTCTTTCTTCTCTTCAAACAAAAACTCTAGCAAACTTATTCCATGTTTAAGCATTTTTCTCCAATGATAAAGTATAATAAGCTATTATTTGCTTACTTTTTAATTTATGTGTTATTTTTTAAGGGATAAAAACACTTGATCCCACCAAACCATGGTCGTTTTCACAATTTTTTATTTGAACTTTTACGCGTTGTATTTTGCCATATAAACTCTGCATTTTTTGCACTTAACCCTCTCAAGACATTTTTCGACAGTAAGTGTCGTATCACATGATCTCATGTGTCCTATTTTCATTCACTTTTATTATTAGAAAATGACCTTAAGGAGTAGGGATATACATGGATATTAAATGGATCGGATATACCATTTTCATATCCATATTCATTTAATTTTATTGGATATTAATATGGATATAGATATTGACAAGTATCTAAAATCAACATTATGCACTTCTTTACAAAATATTATATATATATATATATATCATACATTTTCATTAATAACACATAAAGTTCATATATATTTATTTATTTATTTATTCTTTTTTGTGTGTTTGTAACTTATCAAGATATGATATCCATTCAAAAAAATCCATGTATTTTATTTGAAATAACAATTTATTATTTATAATTCAGATAACATGAACTACTTTTTTTTATTTCTATATATCTTATAATATATTAAATATAATGCAAATAATTATTAAAAATATAACTGTTTAAAAACTATTAACCACGAAATGAATTTTACAAAATATATCAATAAATAAATCTATTAATTTTAAAAATAAAATATTATTGAAAACACATAAAAAGTTTAGTATACATATACATTATTTTCTTCAAATATTATTTATTGGATGTAATTAATGGATACAACTAAACTACAAATAATTGAATATATATAAACGGATATGCATTCAAAGTGGATATTAAATGAATCATATATCTAATTACCATATCATATCAATTTATAATCGGATGTGGATAATATACACTTTAAACGGATACAGATATTTTACCCTATAAATGAATATAAGGCTGCGAATAGTAATCGAATTTTCAGTTATCTATTTACAGTCCTAGTAGGGAGGTTAAGTATGAAGTTCATTTGGTAAAGTGCAACTTGTAAAAGTTCACATGGCAAAGTGTAAAAACGACCACAATTTAGGGGGTTAAGTATACTTATCCCCTTTTTTTTTTAATTATAATTGAGTTTTCAATAGAGACTTAAATGTATAGTTGTTAACAAATCTTGATTGGGGTTAGTGAATATTGATTTTGATAAATATTGATTGGGGTTAGTGAATTTGAATGAATTTTGTTGTTTTAACTTTTGGGGCTTGATATTTGATTGTGGTGAATTTGAATGAATCTTGTTTTTTGAGACTTGATATTTGATTGTGGTGATTTAGTAAATGTGATGGTGGAAAAAAAAGCACACAAAAGAAGATGTTTTATGATTTTTAACTATATTTATTGCCAATGGAGGCAAAGACATAAAAAAAATGTTATGTAGTACTATTGGAGTCTTGATTATATATCTTCTCGTGGATTTATAACAATTTTGTTGACAATTGTTGAAAATTTACTTTGTTGAGTACACTACAAAACAAACAGTGATAAGCCACGAATTTTGTCCAAAATTTAGCCACATATTTGGTTTGTGGCTAAAAGTGGCATGACTAATTGTTAGCCATAGACACTTAGCCAGGGAAAAAAAAAAAAAAAAACCAATAGTAGTTTACCGTTGTGCTAGTTGAGCTTTTTGTGTATAGAATAGCTTTTCTTATACTCAACATATATTTATATGATATTTTAAATTTAAGTTATCTACTTAAATTTCGTTAATTTTTTTAGAAAATTGAATATATCTAATTTGTAATTTACTAGGTTTACTAATTTTTGTAATTTATTAACCAATTTTTTTTATAAATTAAATGTTTAGCCAATAATGTTTAATTTTTTTAAAAAAAATAATTGGTTAATAAATTAAGAAATGAGTAAAACTAATAAACTATAAAAATTAATAAAATTAATAAAATTTATTTAGATAATTTAAATTTAGAATTTCGTACAAATATATGTTAAGTATAGCAAAAACTAACCAGTACACAAAAAGACTAAAGTGGTGTAGTGGTTAGATACTCTAATAGCCTCCGGACTTCTGGGGAAAAGGGCAACTTCAGCCCCGCCTCGAAATGATGAAGGTTGAAAGCGATGAACCCTGCCCTTGGCTCCACCATATTTTCATTGGGACCAGGCATATGGATGGGGAATTGCACCCCGAACTCTTCCTTGATCCTCACCATCTCCGCCGGCGATATCCCGGGGGAGAGAGGAGGTCTGAAATTTGCCCATTCCTCCTTCCCAGGGCTTTGGACTTTTAGCAGGGGACCCACTGGCCCGGCTTCCCCTCTAGTGGCCTCTGGGCCTTTCTCTTGGACTTGGGCTGGGAACTTTCCGATGCATTCCCCAGCGCCTCCTCTCGAAGGCCCTCACTTTGTGACTCCCCAGTCTGAGATGTTCTGGTGCTTTCGTAGCACCATTCGCCCCCCGCGCCTGAAACCGGCCGGGAGGGGAGGCGTACCTTCCTCTCCATCGCCAAGTCGTTAGGCGTTGGGTCAGAGTCGTCCAAAATTCTCCTTTTCAAAGGCATGGCAACTAGGGTTGGTGATTTTAGGGTTTCTTAAGTGAAGACAGAAGAAGGAAAAGAAGTTCACCTGGAGGTAAGGGCCAACGACAAAAAATGAAGGCAATGGCAACTCACGGGACCCAGTATCTTCAGTACTCCTTCTACAAATACTCTAGGCAGATGTGACGAGAAAATCCCAAAATGGGAGAATTCCTAGCTATTTATAAGAGAAGGTGGCATAGGGAATGTCACCTGCCATGATTGCGCCCTAGCCTTCAATACCATTATGGTTATAGCAATTATGGCAGGGGACACGCCTCTGCCATCATGACGCTTTGCCGCCAAAGATAGAAGGACGGGCGCATGCCGCATCCCCTAAAAAGGTGCATGAGCCATCAGAAGCAAAAGAGGCATGGCTTTTCGTACCCAAAATATCATATAAATAACAATTAGCTCTCCACATAAGGGGTAACGAATCATTCACTTTCTTAATTATCTTACTTGCAAAACAAGGATATCATATTCATTGTTCATCATCTTCACCACACTTGCTTCAACTGACTTGAGCGTCGGAAAGCCTATGCCGGGGCAAAACTGACTAGTCTCATGTGTGTTCCTCTCTCTTTGACAGGTGGAACACCAGCATTACCATCCGGAGCGAGTCATACTCCAACACGTGGTCGGACCAAAAAACGACCGCATCAGTGCGAAATATACTAACCTTTCTTGAATTTAAATGAAATTATCAATAACCTTGGGTCTTTTCAAAAATTAGCATAACTCCTTTGAGTTTGAACCCCCTGTTGCTAAATTAGATGGGATGGGTTCGGTGTGAAAATTCTCCAAAATATATTGAAAATTTTTTTTTGAGAAATAAGAAAAATTGAAAATACCCCCAACAAAACACAAACATCTTGAAACAAAAAATGCCCTAATTGCTCAAAGGTTACTTTCTTTTTCTAAAATTTTCCCCTCCTTAATCACCAACACAAAACACAAAATCCAAGGAAAATTAAATCGATATTTAAAATTTCCGATCAACAACAATGGTAGAAACAGAGAAAAGTTGTGATGTGACACCTTAGAAATACGATTTGAGTGCAAAACCTCCATGGGAGTTCAAAGACGTATTATGAGGATTGCTTTGTAATTCTTTTTCTTTTTCTTTTTTCCTTTTCAAATCACAATGCTATCACTTTCTTGAAAAATGTAAATTAAAATAATAATCATACTTAATTAAGAATCTTAAAAAAAAACTCGCACTATACGTACAATAATTAACATTACCATATACCCCAAAGGTAATTTTAGCCCAAGTGAAAAAGCTCGAAGATTTGATTGAGCGGTATTTTAGGTATAACATTAATTTTATTGACGGAAACTGTCCAAAACCCCAAACGGTGGCTAACAGTAGTAGGTATTTGTTAAACATCGATAAAATTCAAGGGGTAATGGTAAGTTTTAAAAAGACAGAAAATTTATCATAATTTCACCTGAATTTAGAAAAGATAGGTGTAATTCGCCCTTACATAAATATTAAAAGATTCCTTTTTGTATGCAATAGATCATTTATATCTAGAAGATATTAAAAAATTAAATAAATTATGTATAAAATGTGTAAGAGAGTTTTTGAGTGAGCTTGTAAATTTTTCAAAATATTTTATAAAATTTTTTTCTAGTGTTTGGTGAAAATTTTAGGAAACAAACTTATAAGTACTTGACATAGGAGTTGAAGCATTTTCTTCCTAACAAAAAAAAAAAAAAACCTTGTAGCATTTAGGGTCTGTTTGAATTTAAAAGAAGTGTTTCTCGAGATGTGCTCTTTTTAGTATAACTTTTTTTTTTAAGCTAGACAGTTTTGTGTTTTAGATTTAGTAACTAAGTGCTTTAAAAGATACTTTGATTTGAAGCTATTCTATATAGCTTCTAAAAAAATTATTTTTTGACTTTTTTTTTCTGTCTTCTGCTTCTTTTTAGAAAGCCAATCCAAACACAATCTTTTTGCTCTAAAATTTCTTTTTTTCTGAAAAAAAAATAAGTATTTTTACTCTAAAATAAAACTTTATGAACCTATTCTTAAAATAAAACTAAATATTTTATAAATTCCTAAAGCAGCTTACATGCAAAATCTAATAAAATAGTTTAAATAAACATTGTCAAACGCCCTTTCGGTTCCAAAATTGAAATTTCTCTCTTTTTTTGGAGGGGGTTAATGATTCATGTATAACTCAATTACCATTTTTCCTCATCTTCCATTCCAAATAATTTTATGTAATTTGTGTTATTGTAGTTGGTAAAATGTAATTGTAAGATTTAAGTATTGAACTTTGATAAATACGTGAATTTATTGTAAAATGGAGTCTTCAAATAAATTATGTAATGTTCATAAGAGTTTATCTTCAAATAACTATTTGTCTTAAAGAATTCCTCTAAATTCTTTTATATGATGGGGATTATGGTATTTTTCATCAATTATATTAACATCATTTCACATTGAGAACTCTTTTTATTTCCATTAACAAAAAGAGTACACATCATTTCAAAAAACTTGCAATGTTAGGCCAAACGCCTAAATTTGACCGGAAATTGCCACATCATTGACACAAAATTCCTAGTAGGATTAACATTGCCTCACCCTCTCCCTACTATAAAGTTGAAAATTATAATTTCTCTATTTAGATCTCGTCGCCTCACCCTCTCCCTACTCCCCTCTTTCTTTTCTCTATATCCCTATTTATGTCTCACCATGCCGATGTTTCTACCATTAGAAAAACAAAACAGAACACTGACTCCACGGCGGTGGCGGTTTAGGCTTGGGCTGGATTTGGGGATCGACGAAAAAGGGTGGGGGGGGGAAGAGAAAGTAATGAGAAAAATATGAAAAGTTAATGTTTTTCTTTTCTTTGTTTTGCGTAAAAATAAATAAATAAAATCTAGTAATATAGTGTTTGGTTAATATTTTTAATGAAAAGTCAAATTTAGATTAAAAATAAAATTATAAAGTGAATATTTTTATTTTTAGTGAACTTTAAATATTTTTTTGAATTTTTTTATGTATAAATTGCATAATTATATTTATTTTTTTATATATGCATATATTGATATATAAATATATGATTGATTTATAACATATATATAATTTATAATTTTTTTTAAGTATGTTGGTATATACATATATATACTTTATCCATTATATATATGTTATTATTTATATATTAATTTCTGAATATGTACATTTTTTTTATTTTTAATATGTATTTCTCCTCCTATAATTATATATCTTAACTTTTTCTATATTATATTTTTGAAATTAAATTAATTAATTTATATTTTAAATTTTCAATAAAAATAGAATTTTCACTTAAAATCCACGTCATTGCCATGTATGCAAAATCCCCAAATTTTCTCCCTTTTATTGAGTCCACCTAAACACGATCTGGTCTGCTAATTCTACGTCACTCATCATCATATAAGCAAAATCTTCAAATGAAAAGTCAATTAGGAATTTTCTGTTGATGCCGGATTCATGCGTTTGGCTTAATATTGCAAATGTTTTGAAATACTATGTATTTTTTTTCTAGTAAATATGAAATATATTCTTAATATAAAATGAAGTATAAAAAGTATCAAAAGTGCAATAGTCCCTTATATATAATGTTTCGTGGAAACGAATTTACACACAATCTAGTCCTATTGTTAGAAAAAAGTCAATAATGGTGCCTCTTTGACGTAATGAAATATCATGGACATCGCTTTAACCTTTAAGCGCTAATTGGTCAAACATTACCCCAGGAGTTAACTGTTCACATGAATAAAGGCAGCATGTTCTTTCTTTTCTTTTTCTCTTGTTTCTTTTCTTTTTCAAAAAAAATATATTTTAGGAAACAGTCGAGCTCAAACCAATAACAATATATCCGCACTATTATATAACAAAGGATTCGAACTGCTCTCTTTCGAGCGTGCGAGCACACACAAATACACAAAATCTCAGCGAATAATTGAAATTTGGTAGAATTGTCTGACCTTTCGAATGAGTCAAATTTTATAATTCATTAATTTAATTAAAGATTCTTTTAAACTAAGTTTATTAAATGTGTTTCTCAAAATGAATCTAAACATAATATAACTGAGAGCTGATGGCGACATTGCCTTAAGTAATAACAGATGAAACCTGCTCGAGCAAGCAATTTTACCTTAAAACTTGGTAATAATAACTAATAATATTGGCACACTTAATGTGTGTATATAATAAAAAATTATATAATTTAATGATATAAGAAAATTTGATTGTATTTATATTATTAAAATATTTGTGATTATTTTTAATAAATTTATGAAATTAGTTATAAGTAAAAATAAAATAATTTAAAATAAAAAAGCAAACAATTACAAAAATAAGTAAAAGAAAATAATATTGAAGTGAATATGGAGATGAAAGAAGATTAAGAAGGTAGAAAATGGAGAGAGAGGGAAAAAAAAGTGAAAAATAAAAAATAAAAAATAACATAGCAAGACTATTGTTACGCTAAGGAATCGTTTACTTCGGAAGATAACGTAGGTTTGTCTAAATAGACCTCTATTTGCACGCGTTTACTTCGCATGGCTGTAAACCCTCAAAAACCCGGAGCCCCGGGTTAAAGCTTGTATAATTCCTGCTATTTTGACCGACCAAATTGGCCAGTCAAAATAAACCTTTCTTAAACTGTTGTTTGCATTTACATTGCTGCCCCATATTTTGTTGTGAAATTATTTATGTTGCCCTTATATTACTCTGCTCAAATCGATTTCACCAACCTCAGAGCTAAACTTCATCTTCTCCCCAAAATTTGCAGATTTAGAATTTTTTTTTTCTTTATCAGAAAAATTTCCAACTCCAAGAGCAAAATCTGCAGATCTAAGCTTCATTTACAAACTCCAAGCGACAGAATCCAAACTTCATTTTCTTTCGCAAAATCTGCAGATCTAGGATTTTATTATTTTGCACAACTCGAAGAGCATCAAAGCGATGAAATACAATAAAAATTGACCCAATAGCAGCCGGCATAATTTGCGGCGGCCAAGACGAGGAGAAAGATGGCGGATGATGGAGAGAGAAGCTGGGCAGAAGACGTATTCCATGTATTTGTCTATTGCTTATCTTTTTTTTTTTTTCATACTCGAAGAGAGAGACTGCCCAACAAAAATGGGAAATGGTTTCTTCTATTTCTTTGGTCTTTACCGTGTGGTTTTGTCTTTTTAATTTGGGTTTTTAATTGAGATGAGATTTGGATAAATTTGAGTCTTTATTTGTGCTAATTTTTTTATTATTATTTATCTTTTCTATTGGCGAATATGTTTAGTTGTAAATTTTGTTTTATTTATTTGTTTCTTTCGTTTATTTTCATTTGGTGAAGTTCTTTTGTTTTTTTTTCCTTGTTGTTTTGAAATTTTCCATTTGGTGACGAGATGAAGGGAAGGAGAGGGAGCCTGTTAGGATATTTTCTGAAAAAAATATGGCTAAGGACAAACAAGTAATTGCGACAACAAAAACACACCAAAATTAATTGAGAACCTGTTTTTAACCTTTCATAAAAAGGTGAAGTAAACATGTGGAGTAATTCAGATAACCTTGTCTAAACCAATTTTTAAACCACTGACAATCTAACCATACGTTGTCCAAACTGTTGAAGTAAACGACTCCTAAAGGTTTATGCTCTAAAGGAAAAAAAAAAAAGAAGGAACAAAGAAAGCTCCCTGAACTTTCCACCCCATGCATTGCTTAATCTTAAAGCGTTCTGTTTGCTTAACCACACACACACACACACACTCTCTGCCTCTCTGTCTCTCTCGCCCCTCTCTGTACCTTTGTCCTGTTTGCTTTTCTTTCGTTTTCCTGTTTATTCATTGCATCTCCTCTCTCTCTCTCTCTCTCTCTCTCTCACTCACTCGCACACTTTCTCAACGATCTCAGAAAAAGAATGAAAGAATCCATTGTTGGATCAGTGGTTGGCGCGACCATTCAAGTTGTGCTCCAAAATCTGCTCTCACTTTGTGCAGACGAGATCAAGATTTTCCGGGATTTCAAGGAAGACTTGGAAAAGCTGAAAAACTCTTTCAGTATGGTTCAAGCTTTCTTGAACGATGCCGAGAAGAAACAAGTCGCCAACGAAGCTTTCAAACTTTGGCTGAAGAGGCTTGACGCTTTGGCTTTCGATGCCGACGATGTTTTGGATGAGCTCAATTATCATGTTCTTGGCAAGAAAGTCGAAGCTCAAAACAAAATGAAGAATAAGGTAAAAACCTTCTTCTCACACTCGAATCCCATTTTATTTCGTCGAGAAATGGCTCATAAAATTAGGGATATCAATGAGAAGTTGAAGTCGATCAACGAAGAAGCGATAGGTTTTGGCCTTCAAGGACATGTGGGTGCACATGTTCCAACTGTTGAATCTGATGTACTTTCAGACAGAGAAACTGATTCATCCTCTGATGATCCTGTTGTTATTGGGAGAGAAAATGATGTTTCCAACATAGTGGAGTTGTTGACTAATAACTCATCTCATGAACAAGGAGTGTTCGTCCTTCCTATTGTTGGGATGGGGGGCCTCGGAAAGACAACATTGGCTAAGAAAGTGTTTAATGATGAGAGGATAAAGAATCATTTTGAAAAGCATATTTGGGTATATGTTTCTGAAAAATTTGATGACAAGGCTATTTTCAAGAAAATTCTCGAATCAATAACAGAACAAAAGTTTGATCTTGAAACTAAAGAGGTTCTTTTGAGAAAGGTTCAACAAAATCTGGAGGCTAAAAGGTATCTACTTGTTCTTGATGATGTTTGGATTGAAGAGACTAAGAAGTTGGACGACTTTATGAATACCTTATCTGGAATGAGTAAGGCAAAGGGAAATAGCATCATTGTTACTACACGAAGTGAAAAGGTTGCTTCAATTGTGAGAAATGTTGATCTTCCAGAATTGAGCAAGTTGTCAGATGAAAATTGCTGGTCTATAATCAAAGAAAAAGCTTTTGGAAAAGGAAATATTTCTTCAGAATTTGAGATCATTGGGAAAAGCATAGCAAAAAGATGCCAAGGTCTGCCATTAGCGGCAAAAGTACTAGGGGGCTTGTTGCGTGGTAAATCAATAGACGAGTGGCGTTCTATTGGAGAGACCCGACTTTCTGATTTGGGGGAAGATGGAAATAGTGTCATGAAGTTATTAAGGTTGAGCTTTGATTACTTGCCATCACCATCACTCAAAAAGTGCTTTGCTTATTGTTCAATTTTTCCCAAAGGCTATGAAATCAAGAGGGAATTATTGATTAAGCTTTGGATGGCTGAAGGATTTCTCCAAGGTGATAGGACAAATGATATGGAGACTGTGGGTGACAAATATTTTGAACTTCTTCTACAGAGCTCCTTATTACAAGTTCTACGTACAGATGGTGGTATTGCAACATATTGCTACATGCATGACCTTGTTCATGATCTAGCATGCTCAAATTTGGACACTGGGTCAGTTCGGTATATTATATCACACTCCATTACAAGTATTTCAAAAGAGGAAGTTAGAAATTTGCGTTCATTAATATTTGAAGGTAAAGTTCACGAAGACATGTTCTCAAACTTCAAATCTCTACGTGTTTTAATTCTGATTGGTGATGATATTGAAGAGTTGCCAAAAATTGAGAATTTGATACATTTGAGATGTCTTGACTTCTCACGCACAAGAATTGAACATTTACCGGTGTCTATTGGTAGTCTCTATCACTTGCAAACACTACTAGCAAACCCTTGTTTGAGGGAGCTGCCAAACACAGTAAAGAATTTGATAAACTTGAAGCATCTTGGCATTAGACGGTCAGAATACAGTTTAGGATGTGACAAGATGAAGGGAATCAGAAAAGAAAATTTTCCAACTCTAGGACACCTACCAGATCTCAAGTATCTCTGTTTGCGTGATTTACCAAATGTGAAGTCCATATGTTCTTTATTAGAAGGGATTCGTGACAATGGAGTTGGCAAAGACACGATTATTTTGTTTCCAGCTCTTAAAAGCCTTCATTTGTACAAAATGTCAAATTTGACAGAGCTGCTAACTGCATCTCAAACGCATCCATGTGAGGTGGTGGCGTTTCCCTGCCTTGAGTGTTTGGAGATTGAAGATTGTGAAAAAATGACAAGTGCTTCAAGTCGCTTCCCATGTCTCAAAATATTGAAAATCAAAGGCTTGGGCAACAGCTTAGTTTTGGAAAATTTATTGGTCAACTTAACCTCGCTTACAGAACTCCATATTGTTCGAGTAGAAGGATTAGTTTGTCTCCCTGATTGCTTATTCCACAACAACCCAAATCTGTCATCTTTGAAGATAGATAATTGTCCCAAATTAACACATCTAGTTCGATGCTTGCGAGGTGGCGGAGCTGCTCTAAGAAAGTTGACGATAAAGAGCTGTCCAAATTTGAGTCAATTACCCGATGACCTACACAGTCTTACTTCTCTCGAGGGATTGAACATACTTTCCTGTCAAAATCTCAAGTCAATAACATATGACTCGGTACGAGGCTTCACTTCTCTTCGTAATTTGCAAATTGAATCCTGTGACGCACTGACGAAATTGCCAAGGGAAATGTTAGAGTCGAGTGCGCCGTCGCTCGAGTATTTCTCATTGGTGAAAGTAAGTAGTCTAACGAACTTGGCCACAATAATTAGCTGTCTGGAGAAAGTGCCTCGCCTCTCAACCTTGAACCTTCTTTCTATTCCTGCGTTCACCAATAATAGCTTCTTCATTGAGATTGGGTCTTTCCGGAGCTTGCGTGATTTATGCATCGGTAACATGGAAAATTGTCACTCTCTCCCAGATCAGCTTCAACATCTTACCGCTCTATGGAATTTAGAGTTCTGCAATTTGGGAATAGACACGTTACCTGAATGGTTGGGGAACCTGTCATCTCTACAAAAATTAAATCTATTCTTTTGCAAAAAGTTAAGACGTTTGCCCTCTAAAGAAGCCATGCAACGCCTCACCAAATTAACAACATTATTCATTGGCTGCTGTCCACTATTAAAGCTGAAGAGATGCGACATTGAAGGACAAAGTGATGATGATTCTGAGTGGGCCAAGATTTCTCACATACCCCAAGTTTATGTCTATCCGCCGGAATCAGTAAGTGTCTTTCTTATTTTTTTCACTAAGCATAATTAACATCATTTTAATATTGAAGATTGTTTTGTTGAATTCATACGTCTTTTTAAATTATCTATTTAATATAACAATCTAACTCAAAATTGCAATTTTAAATTTTCTGTTGTGAATGTAAATTTAGAAACGGTTAATGATAAATTTTATCTATTTTATATTAGTCTTTTTAAATATTTATATTTTGTTATTTTTATTAGTAAGTACTTCGACTATTGATCATGAGAAATCCTTCAGTTAATTATTTTGAGATTTCTTAGTTCTTTCTTTATTATATAATATTTTGCTATAAATTTTGGATGCTTTTGTTGATATTTCAATTTCTCATATTATTTACAAGATTTATAATTTTTTAAATCATTAATATTAGTGATAAAGTAAATTCACCCGATATAATATTATAATTGAATGGATTTTCTAGTGGTTAATTCAATCTTATCTCCTTTTGTCATATTTTTTGTGATATTTTTTAAGATTTCAATTTTATAGGAGATTATTTATTCATACAAAAATAAAAAATCCATTACTCAATGAAAAATTGACTATTCAACTTAATCTTGTAGTCTTAAGAGTGATTAGATTGCGAGATAATTTTTTTTTATTATTTTAATATCCAATATCCCACCTAATTATTTTATTAATTCTTTTAATTTTATTTAAAAACACAAACATTAAAGAACTTTATTTAATAGAGGAACCCACAAGCAAAAATATAGAGAGACCATGTAGAGAGACACTTGACATTTGCATTAATTATGCTGATCATCACATTGGAAAATAAATTTTAGTATGATTTAATTCATTGACTATTGAGAATATAAAGGACATTTGAACAAAATTTGTTTCGATGTTATGAATTTTGCGTTGTATTTATCAATAGCCTTTAGAAATGCGATGATAGATATTATAACCATCCATATATTATTTTCACCCAAAAACTTTATGAACTCGGACTATTTCATAAGCATTGTCTGAAAATTGAACTTGACCATTTTGACAGCAACTTACATTTTTGATTTGAAGGATGTCATCATCTTAATTTGAAGGATTTATATTTTAAGAGAGAGAGAGAGAGAGAGAGAGAGTTAATGTCACTAATGGTCCTTGAAGTTGAATGTTAAAATCATTTTAGTCCCTAAAATTTAATTAAATCATTGTGTTGTGATCCTTCATGTAATGAATAGGTAACACTTTGGTCCCTTTGATTATTTTTTCAGCAAAATTTCACTAGAAACACTTAATTGAAGGGCAATTTTTTTTTATCAATTTTTGTTTGAAATTATTTCAAAAAATAAGTTAGCTAATGAAAGTTGATGAAAATGCCCATATAAGTGTTCTTTGTTTTTTTCTGAAATTTGGCTGAAAAAATTATTATTAGGACTAAATTTTTATTTATAACATAAAGGACTAAAATGTGATGTTTTAAATTTCAAGGACTAAAGTGATGCTAGCTCTAAGCTTAACAAAAAATTAATGATATCAACCCTTAAAAAGTGGTAAACTACGTTAAGAATCCTAACTTTTGAGATATTGTGTACTTTGATATCCAATCTTTATGAGAGTGCAGTCGTGGTGCTCACCTTTATCTTTTGTGCCCCCAAGTCTTCATTATTGAACAAGAACTTATATACAATAGTTTGTGAAAGGATTTAAATTTCATGAAAATTGGCAAGCACTGGCTTAAGGAGGCTAGATATATATTTGAAGGAATTTAATTATTACTAATTGTTCATATATGCACGTGTTCGTCACTCCTTTGTAATGTTAGACTTAACGAGTTAAAGTAATGGCTATTTTATTGGTAATAATAGTAGTCTTATAAGGCCCACTAGATAAGACAGTTAAAATCTTGATTAAGTTAGCCAACTAGAATAACTAGTGTTCATGAACATAAATAAATGACTAGAATTTTGATGATTTCTTATGTAAAATTATATAAAGTGTGGTTTATTTACGACTTTTATGTTACTTCTATATATATATATATATATACCTTACTCAAATACGATAAAAAAGATAAGAAATCGTCTGTTGGATAATTTGTTACTCTTCTCCTTTTTTATGACTTTTGCAGCAGTGGGAAGATGTGGTGGGATCAAGCTCGGTCATCCAGCATTTCGACCTCGTGAGTCCTTCACGAAATTGAAAAGCATTGGTTTAAGGTAATTAGATATTTGAAAGCAATTTTAAACATTACCGATTGTTCATATATGCATGTGTCCTTTATAGTTTTAGAGTTGTTAAGTGATGATAGTTTTACTAATAAAAATAATAGTAATGGATCCAGTAACTAAAAGAGAAAATCTCGATTAACTTAGCCAATTAAGATATCTATTGTTTGTGAACATCAATAAATTGTTAGAAATTTGATTATTTGTTCTCTGATAAGATCTGCAAAAAGGAGAAAAAAACCCGTTTTATTGGGAGATTTGTCAATCACTTCACTTTTTTTTTTTACCACTTTTGCAGAGAATCTAAAGTTGAAGATTGAAATAATCAACATTGAAGTTGGTGATGAAACTTGGGATTAATTTATGATTCGAGTGATGCCTTGCATTACAATAAGTGTTTTCGTTTTTGTTCTTAGACTTTAATTTGTCAAACAAGACAATCTAATAGTTAAGATTGTTCCTGCTGTGAATCTTAGATAATTTTGAATTTTGAACTTTTAGATTTTGGAATTTTGAAATAAATGTTTTAAGGATTCTTGGCTTAGGGGCATTTTGTGCTATGTTTTGAGCCTTATATATATAAAATAATAAACACATACCATCCGTACACACACACACTATCAGGATTCAAAAGTATGTCGAACTACACGTGTTATGAGTTTGGAGTTGGAGCAACGACAATTTTTCAAATATAGAAATTAAATATTATGAAATTTTGTTCAACAATCAATAATTGATAAATTTTTGTTCACTATGATTAGTTTTCATGAAATTTGATTATTTGCCTCACTAATCTCATGGGACAACTTTTGCTCCTCCGTCAATTTAGTGTTGAGATATATCCACTCACACACTGTTAGAATTCAAATAGCTAGTGATACTTTCTACATCTCTAAAAGCAAGATACATGTCTATTAGGCCAAACGTCACGGATCAAATGACCCCTTGTTTTACGATGATGAATTTTTTTTTTCCTTTTTTCCCATAAATTAAGTTTATGTCTAAAAATATTGCATGTGGTATATATTGTATGGATACATAAAGATTTGAAAGTAAGACAGAGATTGATCGATACAAACAATTGAAGAATAAAGTATTAAAGAATATAAAATCAATATTTATATTTTAAAAGAGCAGGTTTTTACTAATGGTAAAATTCATCACATATTTAACAAAGCTCGTCAGAAAATATGCATAATTTTTTAATAGACGTTCTCTGTCAACAAATGTTTTGTCATTGACTAATTATATTTTAATTTTTAGGAAAAATTGCAAATTTCGTCCTATAATGTATGCCTTTTCTCAATTTTGTTCCAACAACCATAATTTTTCACATTATGTCCCATAAAATACAATTTTTCTCACATTATGTCCCGCACTGTCAAGTATTTAACGAAAATACCACATGGCCTTTAGTATAAATTATTGGTGGGATGACATGTATTTTTCGTTAAAAATTTGATGGAAATTGACCTACAGGACTTATTATGAGAAAAATTGTTCTTTATAGGGCACAAATTGAAAAAAATCAGAATTGTTAGAACACAACTTTTTTTTCTTAAAATAAAACATACATTGTGGAACAAAGTTGATGATTTTCCTTTTTACTTTTACTTTTATTGTATTCCATTAGAATCCATTGCAAATACATTTTCCTATGATGGAATTTTATTTATCACAAATATTCACTTCAAGTGCCCAAAAATCCAAGACATTAATCACAATTATTTTATTTATCCTCTTAACTTATGGATGAGTAGGCTAGAGGTCGGCCGGCCCACTAAATGTCGTTCGGACAAAGTTGGTTCTCAATTAGTTCTAATAATAGGTTTAGGTTTCATTACATTAAAACGCCAAAATAAAATGAGCTAAAAAATAGCAAATTAAAACTCACCAATATTTAAATGCATGATATGTGTATACGATGGACATAGTGTAAAAATCCCTATTAGTGGAACACATATATAAACTAAAAAATATTGAGATTTTACAACTTTGAATAAATAGCACCATTGCTCGACCCTAGAACGAAAAACTTTCCGGAGGGTAGCTTGTCCGGCGGAAGCAATGCCAGGCGGGCACCAACCTCCGCCACGGCACCGGCGGTGTGTGTGCCCTTGCCGCCGGTCATCGTGGTCCGAGTGAAGCCAGGGCAAAAGCAATTGACACTTAGCCCATGCCCTTTGTAACATTTGGCCAAAACCCTAGAGTATGCGTTGAGGGCCAATTTTGAAACTGCATAATCAGTCCACACTTGGGGCCATCCTTGGCTTCTCCATGTCCCACTCTTCACATTTTGTAGAAATAAATTGACCATCTCTTCTATTTGCTTTTCTTTTAAATTTTCTTCATCAAGAAGCATTTCTTTTAATTTGGGATTCTTTAGCTTCTGCAAAAGCATAATTAGTTAAGATCGTTTCGGATTTATCAACGTATATAAAACATATAAATCATGTAGCTTTTGTGATAGTTACAGAAACATGAAATTCTTAACCTTGAATTATTTAATTTGACTTTGATTGCACAAACTTCTTATGTGCTTTTTTTTTTTACTGTTAAAATGTACACACACATATATATATATATAGATATTGTATTAACAAACTAAAAGAATTTGATTTCATAACTATACATAGTTTTTTCTTTTCAAATAACTCATTAATTTGTAAAGAGATTTTATATATCTTCCGGGTATAAGAATATTTTTTATTCATTCTCCGCCAAAATTACAACCAACATCATTTGTTCCATACTAGTCATTGCAGTTTTGGCTCATTGCGCTAAATGCAAATATTTATTTCCTTAATGATTGAAAAATTGTAAATTAGTCTTTAATACATAAATGTTCCACATAAATTTTAGGGACAATTACACTCAATTACTCAGAAATATGATCAAATTGCAAATAAAACTTTCAATTTTTGAAAATTATCGAGATATCCTTGAGGTATGTAGACGTTTTACGTATGTAACGCTTTGTCTATCACCATTAGGGTTTTTAACAGAAATCAGTAAATTTTAACATAGTTTTCCTATTTTATTCTTTAGTTAAATTTGACCAAATTTTACAAATTATCCAGGGTCAATTTTGCAATATTTTGAAATACGTAAGATTTTTTTTGTAATATTTTATACTAACTTAACAAACAAAATCGCTAATAACCAAAATAAATTAAAAAGTACAAACCTAACCTTAGAATTCACATTGAAAAATTGAGAAGTTTTTCCAAAAACACTAAACACATATCAATTAATTTTCATAATACAATACATATATGATACCTTAAGTATCATTCTTGATGAACAAAGTAAACTCTTAAAAAATATCATTTTAGATGGAAAAAAAATCATGCATTATAAAAAATTTGGGGAATTTTGTCTATATCAAATCCACGTTAGCATTACAACTAGTATGCAAATCCTGGGCTCCTATGTAATTTTCAAAAATTGATGGTTAAATTCGTAACTTTGTCATACCTCAGGGTAGTTCAGTATAATTTATGCATTTTTCAATAGTAAGAGACTTAAGGGCATTTCTGGTTTTTCCACATCTCCGTTAGTATTACAATTTAATATGATACCTTATGGTTATCTAGGTAATTTTCAAAAATCGAGGGTTTAATTTGTAATTCGGCCATACCTCAGGGTAGTTCAATATAACTATTCCTAAACTTTAATTAAAAGCTGCGTTTATGCGTGAAAACTACTCAGTATATGTTTAAGCAAATATAATTAAAGTAACTTACATTTAATAATCCAAGCCTTGAGCTAATATTAAGAATGCGAGCGGCGGTGGTTGAGCGGCGGAGCAAAGGCAAGAGGGCCTCAGTGAGCAGTTTCGGGCCGTAAAAATTGGTTCTGATCACTGTCTCTGCCTCCGCCACCGAGTTCTCATGTATATCGTTGAACGATACAGCCGCATTGTTTATCTGAGGAAAAATAAAATAACACAAATATATAGTGAATTAATTAATTCTCATGAAGTAATTTAATCCAGCGATAGCAAAAATATAGCAAAATATTCATAAAAACTTTAGCTTTATATATGGATATTAATTTTGCTGTTTCCTCTATTTGTTTGTTTACAATTTGTGTACTTACTAGTAGTGTTTAAGTTAAATTTGTAAAATTCCATATGTTAATTCTAATTATCACAAAAAACCATGTGTTAAACAAATTAGCTTAAAACCCTTCATGCTTTTAAAAAAGTAGCACATCGCCCTCTGGGGTCCTTTTCTAAAAATTGAGTATGAATTTCTAATTTACCACTTTTTACACATTTTGAAAGAAAAGCCTTGTTTAGAGAAAGAAAACTCCTCATACAACAAACACTACAAGAAAACACAGTTTTTTCAGCGAAATTTTCGGCGCATTTCGGCAGATTTTTGGCGGAAAAAATAAATTTCGGCGGATTTTCGGCTGATTCAATCTCCCGAAAAAACCTTCGTCGCTAGTGATTTTTCGGCGGATTTTCTGCGGGAAAAATATATATATATTTTTTAATTTTTTAAAATTTTCGGCGGAATTTCCCACCGAAATTCCGTTGAATTTTTTTTAATTTTCGGCGGAATTTCGGCGGGAAATTCCGCCGAAATTATTATTTATTTATTAATTTTTTTTAATTAAATATATTTTCGGAGGAATTTCGGCAGGAAATTCCGCCGAAATTTAAATTATATTTTTTGAAAATATATTTTCAATTGCCCAACCTAGGTGACGAACACGGGACCTCGCCCCAGCTCGCGCGCGCGTGCATACACGCGCCCTATATTATCCCAACTTTTGGGGCCGCTGGGAGTCGAACCTTTGACCTCTCGGTTGGCAAACAACTCTCTTACCGTGAGCTATGTTCACTTTATTGTCATAATTCATTACATTATATATTTATATAATACAACAATTCAAATAAAAATAATTAATAATAATTCAAATTTTTCGGCGGAAATTCAGCCGAAAATCCGACGGAAAATTTAAAAATTATTATTTTTTATTTATTTTTAATTTAAAAAATATTATTTTTTAATTATTTTTAATTTTTTAAATTTTTCGGCGGAAATTCCGCCGAAAATCCGCCGAAAAATTTAAAAATTATTATTTTTTATTTTTTTTAATTTTCCGCCGAAAATCCGCCAAAAAATTTCGGCGGAATATTCCGCCGAAAATTGAGCGTTTTCTTGTAGTGAAAACGTTTTGTCGAGAGAATGAAAGATGGAAAAATCTCTTTGAACCCTGAACACCCAAACCTTCAAAATTTCTCACAAATTCACGGTCAATTTGTGAGATCGATTTACAAACACATGAGGGGAGGCGCTATGCTAGTTTTTAGAAAAAGAGGGATTTTAGACTAATTTTTTTATTTGTAATAATTAAAATTAATACGAGGAGTTTTGTAAATTTAACTCAAGATTAAAAGGATAAATTTGTAAGTCTAAAATATTATTATACATGCAGAAATGACGCATGTAAAATACACTATTGTTGGAGAGTTTTCGCTAATGACCTTTACATTTCACAATGTCTTTTATACTAAGTAAAAAATTTATTTCATAGAGTTTTTGATTTAATTAAACTTAACCCAGAGGTGCCTCATAACCAGAACTCTAAGTCAAATTAAAGTTCAAACTATAATCTTCAAACTTTAATGTTGGCATAGTTGGAAAAAAAAATGAAGTATATTACAATTTATGAAAATACACAATTACTACTACTTTCTAGCTTTGAATAAGTCAAAACATATCATGCAATGGTCAATGGAAAGGTTAAAACACATGTCAGCATTTCAGAAATTAAAGATAATATCTAGTAAAAGCAAGGAAGAACCGATTGACCCTCGCTGTATTGAATTTTCCAAATTTAGAAAAGTCTAAAAAATGTTATTTAAATAGTAACTCTTTCTTTATAAGTTATTTTAATAGTACTTAGCAATATAAAATTTGCTCCATGTGCTTGAGATTTATTTAATTAAACATTAATTAAGTTAACAGCCTAACACGGTATGGCATGGCCGGTAACTTAGTACGGTTCTAATAGCTCAAAAACCTATATATATACATATATATATAGACACACACACACACACACACACACACACACACACACACATATTCATACGCACACGTATAATCCATTATTTAATGGATTAATTGTTTTATTTAATGTGCACATAAGATCAGACTTGGACCGGTAACATCAGGACAATATATTTTTGTTCTTCTGACATTGTCATATATACGTATATATATTACGACATAAAAATACACAAAAGGAGACAAGCCTATATGCGTATATTATCAATTGTGTATCAAAAATATATATCAAAAAAATTGTGTATCAAAAATTAAATGTGCAATTAATGTTACTCACCAACCTACTTGTTTATCTTTTTGATATGTTACGAAGATAATATTGTATAACTTTGTTGACTTAAAAAAAAATTATATTGACAAGCATTTCACAAAATAAGCAAATGAAGTATAAAATATATATATATATATGGTTTTGTGACATAAACCAACTGCACATCCAAATATTGCATGCACAACGATGAAATACATATTAAATTACTCAAACATGAGACATATAGTTGTACATTAGAACCATATTTACTTGTAATTAACCGATATTTAGGTAACTCACCAGTATATCCACCACTCCAAAAGCCTCTTGAACTAATGAAGCAAATGTTTTGATGGAATTAGGGTTTGAAACATCAAGGCGAAAGAAATGCACATTGTGGAGCCCTTCACTTTTCAATGATTCAACTGCCTTGAGCCCTCTCATGGCATCTCTGGCCGTTAGAACCACCGTCAACCCTAGCTCCGCCAGCCGTTTAACAAGAGCAAATCCGATGCCCTTGTTTGCTCCAGTGACTATGGCTATGGTATCCTTTGACCACCATCTACAAATAATCAATGATCTTGCATGTTAGATTAACTGTCTCTAAGAAATAAATAAACATTTGGCCTAAATGATCATTTGTGAAGTAATTATTTAATATATTCTATTATAATACACAGTACATGTAATTACAGACAGATGAGATGTGAAGAGAGAACTTAAAATTCGGAGAAAAAATTGAAATATTTCTCTTTTGATTTCACAATCATATATATGTTTATTTATACACACGTCATGCTTTGGTAAATGTAACAGAAGATATGACACATGGTGTAAAATATTCGTATTTGAGTTGAACTGCTTAATCAACTACAAAATTTTTAGGTTGA
Organism: Petrea volubilis; assembly: GCA_026212405.1. Classification (NCBI taxonomy): domain Eukaryota; kingdom Viridiplantae; phylum Streptophyta; class Magnoliopsida; order Lamiales; family Verbenaceae; genus Petrea; species Petrea volubilis. Next base: position 20,635,767 of record CM047873.1, on the reverse strand, counting down.
TAGTCAATGTGTCTCTAAGTACTCTCTGAATTAGACTGTAATAAAATGAAGGAATAGTATTATTTTCTTAATTTTACGTCGAGTGTTATTACTAAACTTATCTTGTATAATTTGCTAATTAGCATATCTAACCACGGTAAGGATCTTTTCTTGCACAATATTGCTAGGTTTCTTATTACACTTATCGATACAAATACATGTAATAATAGGCGATTGAGATGAAATAGAATCTTTAACAAGTTTTCTCCCTATATAATTTTTTCACTTTTTCAACTGTCCACAAAAACATAGTGAACAAATTAAACGCAAGCTGATACATATCTTTGTCAAGATTACACCAAACTATGAGTTAAAATGTGTATGTATCTATCTATATATTTCACAAAACACACATAATCTCACACATAATGACGAATAAATAGCGTGTGTGTGTGTGTGTGTGTGTGTGTGTGTGTATAGGTGGATATATACAAGAGAAAGAAGAGATCAACATACATAATTACCTTGATATAGGATGAAAATTAGGAGCAAGAACAACATTGTCTGCTTGTTCTTTAATATACGACATTTTCGAAGATTATGCAACAATGCCTGTATATGCTACAAGAAAATGATGAAGGAGAGACAAACAAACCACAAATGTATACATGTATATATATCTATATATAGTATATAAATAATGTCACATGAGGCTGGCAGATAAGGCGTGACATAAATTATATGCATGGAGGAAATAAAGCCCAGTTTGAATAGTTTGAAAATTGAAAAAGATTTCTCGTGTGGACTCTGTCTAAGCAAAATAAATAAATAATGAATTAGAAAACAAAATTAAAATTTGGATTAATCATGCATGGTTTGGTAATGTGAGAATCTGATGATGCTTGTGGTTTGAATTATTATTATATGCTTATAGGGTCCAAAGAGTTGTCCTCTTACTGAAGTCACTGCAAATGTTTTCACACAAGCACATGTGATGCACAGGTTTAATTTCTATCACCATATTTCAGGTTTCTATTTACTGCCATGTGCATGCTACACTTTCCTCTTACTTTATGGTGTATTTAAGAAACCTTTTGAAGATTTTTTGTCACGCCTAGTGTAGCAAGCTCGTTGGATGAAAAGTCACCATTAAATCTACCAAGTGCGGGAAAAATGCACATTTCGTCCTATAAATTGATTCATTTTGTATTTTAGTCCTTCTGTGTACAATGTTTCTATTTTTGTCCAATAAGTTTTTAAAATTGGCACTTTAATTATATTTTTACCAGAATCTCAATTTTTTTAGCAGGACATCACTGAACTGGGTACAACATTGTTGAGATGTATCATAAGAAAATTGAGGTTCCGGAAAAAAAATAGGACTAAAATTGCAATTTTGATAGCTTAGAAGATGAAAACCCAAATAGTAGACATGGAAGAAATAAAACTTAAAACATGTTAACTTAATCATAGACGACAATTGCACTTTTCCCCTACCAAGTGTATCATAAATTATATGGACTATAAACAATTCGCCCAAAAAAAAAATCCAATGATTGAATTTGAATTTTAGCCACAGCTTATAAGCTGATCAAACTTTCAATATTTGCACAAGGGTGTCACATTTTATGCAAACGCCATACTCTTGGTGTAACGTAAAAATAGTTAAATATGCTAAGATTCTTTGTGTTAAGGTCTTGGATATATGTATATATATGCGTATATATATATATATATATATATATATATATGAGGATTCAATGCTGTAAGGGTTGTTTAATCTCTAATCATCACATATAAGTATTTAATGTTTGAAAATCACAACAAAAAAAAAAAATCTAATCAAGTCCCATTCATAAACGTTTCTTCTAAAGTAATTTTGCCGATTTTATACAAAAGCTCGTGATAAAAATCTGCACCGCGTCGTGTGATTTGGTGGTTATTGGGGGTACAAATTTAATTAATATATCAAACTGCACCGTCTATAAATTTGTATTTAGATTATTTAAGTATAAGTACATAAGTTTAATTATAATAATTAGTTTTTTAGATTATAGAGACATGACATCTACAAAAGATAAACATAAATAGTGATATATTCTATTCACGTCATCTTTGAAATTCAATTCAGCGCTCCTATCAGCTATTATGTTATTTATTGTGTAGATATTTCAAAGAAGTTGTTGGGATTAGTCCAAAACTTTACTTTAAATATCATGCTTCATACACCATACACCGGCCAACAAGGTCCTGCCTTGATGATAAGGTAGAGGTTTCGTAACTTTCAAATTACCGATTTAATTTCACGTGAATATGAGTATTGTTTTAATTTGATAATTTTTTTTTCAGCTACATTGCAGTTTGTATTTAATGAACTATACTAAAACAATTTCTATCTTAAAAAAAAAAGGATAAAGAAAAATCATTATACGCTGACAATATCTAAAACTACTTTCCTGAATTTGCGAGCTATTACCTTTTAATCGTAAATGAAATTAATACATTAATATTGCACTAAATATAAAAAATAATTACATAAATTAAAATAATATATATATAATAAAGAAAAAGAACAACAGTATAACATATGACGAGGTCGCAGGCAATATATATTACAGGGAAAAAAAATGTTAATTACAATAAATTGTTAAGTGGTAATATATATATATATATATATATATATATATATAATGCCACGAGCCAAAGTTGTAACTCATGATATGTTAGTGAAAAAATTTATTTTATATAATAAAATAAATTTTCCTTTTCAATAATGACAAAAATAATATGACTTATCATTATTCAAAATCAATAATGCAACATTAATTGCACATAAATAATCACTTTTCAATAGTCAATGATATATCTAAATGTGACTGATTATTGATAACAAAATTTGTTTAATAACGACTCAATAATTTTATTTGTTCTCTAGTGTATTATTATCGTACGTGAATTTAAACATAATGATATTTAAATTGTAAACATATTGCACCAACTTTGGCAAAATTGCATTGATCGTTTCTGAACTTTTGACTTTTGAGAAGCACTTTCTCTAAAATTTGAAAAATGACGCGGACCCCCTTCCTATTATTGTTTTGCAAAAATTAAAAAAATGCCCATATTATAAGTTGGTAAATTATTTCATTTTATCTATCATTTTATATATTTTATTTTTGAATATTATGATGCCCATATTATTTTATCTAAAAAAATGTAATTAGCATCATATGAATTTTTATGAATCATATGATTTTTTATGTTAGCATAAGTTTATTATATATTTTTGAGTTTTTCAATTACTAATCACTTTAGAAAATAGTCAATCAAAGTCCTTTTTTGAGTCTGAATTGCTTTTGTTCAGATTGAAATGTAAAAAGCTGTTTGGGTGATTGTTATGAAAAATAATACACACAAAATTAATACTTATATAAGAAAGGGTTGTTTTATAATTAATTAAGAAAAAACATTTTTAGAATTTACAATTAATTCAATTGAGATAATTATATATTCGTATTTATTTAGATGATTTATAATATTTATAGCTAATAAAATTATATTAATATGAAAATTTGAAGAGATGTTACCTATTATTCTTTTTATTTTTAAATTTTTAGCTGAAAAACAAAATAAGTTTTTTATTTGTAAATTTTAATAAAACATAAAACTTATGACAAAGAATAACTAACTATACATTAATTATATATTCTTAAATTTGGCTCAATAATTAATATTATCTACTAATAAAGTTTTAAATTACTAATAAAAATTATTGTAAAATGTTCTATCTTAAATTTTTGAATAAAGTATTATTTTTAATTTTAGATAATATTTTGTTATATTTATTGTAAAATGTTCCTTTATAATAATTTTATTTCATCAATTGTAAATTTGAGCGTACAATGAATATTGTGCCCTTTCTTCTAATTTGAGTTGAGGAAACACAAAATTGTTTTTAAAAGCATCTCTGTACCTATTTTGGAAAACAAAAAGGTGAGACAACAATGCAGAGATTATCCCAATTAAAACAACTAAAAATAATAAAATACTTAAATGATAGATCAAATAGATAATATGTCACTTTATAATATATACTCTTTTATAAAGTACTAGCACCTCCTAATAATTATTATTTGGTGCATGTCTTTGGTCTATTTTTTATTTTCTCTTTTCGCTCCTGTTCAATATTTACCCTCTTTGATCTCTCCTATTATTACATTTATTTTTCTCTATTTTCTCTACTATTCAACCTAATCATATATTTTCTCTTTACTATTTACTTTTAATTATCAAATTAAGTCTAATTTGAATTTTTTATAGTTATTGTGATAAAAATTTATATTACATATAATAAATTTAAATACAAACTTGAATTATATTTTATTTTATTGGCACACGTACGCATCAAGTGCGCACTTTCACCATAAGTACAAAAACAAACTCTTTAAGCGAAAATAACAGAGGGAAAGTTATTTTTTCAAACATTAGTAATATCGTTTCCAATAATCGAAAGTTTAGAGGATGCAAATGCAATTCTCCTTGCCAACTTTTCATTTCATTTTTTTTTTTTTTTGAGATGAAAATCCCTTAGGTGTGAATAATTTTTTGCCAAACCTTAGTTAAACATCACTTTAGTAAAATAAGATAGAATAAATTACATAAAGGTTGGAGCACACCTAGCACTTAAAATTGCCTAATCACAAACTTGACTTCATGCTTTAACAAACATATAATAAACTATATAAGAAAGCCATATGGACTAGTGTTAATGCTTTACATAGTCAGATTCCATAGGGAAGTGCCTAAAGTTGATATATATATACATATATATACAATTTCTAACTACTTATTGCATTGCATATATTATTCTCTTTTTTCTTTTTGATGTTCATAAATTGCGTATATATATATATATATATACACACAATTTCTTACTACTTATTGCACTGCATAGATTATTATTTCATAACCTAGATATTAAAAAAAAACTTTTTGATGCTATTTCGTATTAATTGCGGCATTTGAACTATTGTTTTAACCGTTGATCCAATCTATGATATAAATGTAATTAATAAAATAAAGTATGTTCGAAAAATTTATAACATGATAAATGCTGAGGCAACTATCCATGCATACAAATAATTTCATGTTATAGCAATAATAATATAAATATACAACCAAATATACATGTATGTAAAATCATAATAAACTCATAAGAAAATATTGGTACAAACAAAGATCAAAAAAACAGTTCATGAGACAACATTCTTAGATAATTTTCTTTATCACTTATAATTTTCATGCGATTATGAAAAAAAAGTCATATATTTGAAATATTTGTAAACATTTTTGTTAATGTATTCGATACGCCCTGGAATGCATTACAATCTTTTGATTGTTATTTAGTTATAGGGATAACTATTCTCACCACTCCTGAATTTAGACAAAATTACAAATAACTCGTCTTGTTACCAATACCCACTTGACGTATGTCAACATTTACAAAAAAACACACTACCGTTAGTGAAATTTCAAAAATACCCTCGATCAGTTGCTCTATCATTTTTTGAGGACCAAAATACTGTAAAATTTTATAACTTAAAAGGTGTTTATTGTAAGTTTTTGAATTACATAAGCGTATATCTGAAATATTTTTGGAAAAAAGACATGCAACGATGGGCCGCTCTCTTCGATGGGTTTTTCCGATAGGATTTGGAACGTTCTTGAGCTAGTCACAATGAGTAACGCATTGGTGAAGTCTATTTTGGGATATGGCCGATAGTGGAGGAGTAATTAGGCGGAGGAGATGTAGTGGTAGGTTAGGGTTTGATGTAATTTTTATTCAATTTAATCCAAATGGATGGAGTGCTAACAAAATTTATTGAGAGAGTTTTACAGGCTTGGGAAGACAAAAAATTTGATGTGTAGTTTCACCGTTTAGGTTATAGTAGCAGTGCGGGGAATTGCTTGTGTTCAAAATAAGAGGAGGTTATTTGTATTTTTGCCTAAACTTAGGAAAAATGAGGGTAATTCTTCCTTACAAGTATCTGAGGGCAAAAAGGACATTACAATCTATTTATCTAATTTAGGAACAAGGGGAACAAAACTTAAGAGAGTATTGATAATTTTCAAAATAAGAGGAGGTCATTTGTAATTTTGCCTATTCAGATAAGATGGGAATAATTATCCCCTTAGTTATATATGAACGTGTCAAGTGATGTATTGCCCAACTGGATGTGCTACCTACGCGCTTCAAAGTGCATAATAAATAAAATCCAGTTTCATATTGGGACCACAATGTCCATTAAAATAACCTACTTTAGTAGCAAAACTAAAAGCTAAATAAGTTAATATTAACTTTCAGTTTAAATTTTTGTTGCCCTTTTGCACTAGCCCAGCTACAGTAAGTCTTTAGGGGGAATCTCTTACTTTTTCACAAGTTAAAATCCTCGAAAAGTAGTACATTTCTCAAAAGCTGTCAAGTTATATACATGATTAAGTACACACTTCAAACATAGTGCATGGCCATTATTATTATCATTATTTTTTTTGTGTAAACTTGGAAAAGCAAATGGAAAGTTAGTCAGATGCATATGGGTTTTTTCATCACATGGTCACAGTCCAAATAAATTAAATTCAACATGATGCCTAATTGTGTTTTAATTAATATACAACTTTTAATCTTGACTATATAAAGATTTGGTTTATATTGATTGACTGTAATATTTGGCCGGAATTTACAAGAATTGATAAATAATGCTCGAAATCTTGAATGCAATTCCCCTTTTTTATTATATTTTTAAATAATTTTATGAGCGACAAACGATTTCAATCACAAACGGGGTGGCGTTTTCTAACACGACACGATCTAACCCGGAATTTTGTCAACTTCTAACACGAATCAACCCAACCAAACCCAAACCGACTCATGTACCCTTTTGCTTTAAAAAGAAAAAAAGAAAAAGTTATTTCATGTAAGAAAATTAAAAATAATCAAGCTCTTAAGAATATAGTTATTTGGATATAATATTTGAAAAGACACAATGAACAATAAGAAATAGAAAATAATATCATAAAGTTTAGATTAAGTTTTGGCTGTATGTCTGATTTAATACAGTTGTCTGATTTAATATTAGAGGATTTTTCGTGTAAATGTGATTGCTTGATTAAAATTTGATAGTACCATAGATAGCTGTGATTTGTTAAAACTATCACTCAATTTTAGTATTTTTGTTTGTGAAATATAAATTTGCAAAATTACATTGTTAGCAGTTAAGATTTTTTATATACTATTTTACTAATTTATTAGCTTTTATGGATAGTTTAATTTGTTAGCAGTTAACATTAATATTAATTATTGAACTTTAATTTGGTCTTGATGAGCAAATGACAATTAAAGATTCATAATATTTTGTCAGAGCAACGTGTTAAATTAGGTTGAGTTGTGGTTTGTCAAGTTAATGAAAATAGCCTGATTTAAGTCAAGTCAAACTAGATTAATACAAACTCAATCAATTAGTTGAGTTAGAATTTAGGTATAATGAGTTTGACAAATCACAAATTAAGTTAAGATTGACAGATTTTATAATATATATATTCATAAACCATCCTAGCCGGATCTTCTTTATGAAAAGGGAAAGAAGCTTCTATTAGTAGGCAATAAAAGTCCTTATTTAGAGCCCGTTTGGATGGAATTTTTTAAAGAACAAGTACTTATTTCTTGTAAAAAAAATACTCTAAAGCAAAAAATTGTATTTGAATGGATTTTAAAAAACAAAACAGAAGTTAGAAAAAAAAAAAAGCTGAAAAAGGGTTTTTTTTTTAGAAGCTACTTAGATTAGCTTCAAATAAAAGCACTTTTAATTATTGTATCCAAATATAAAATTATTTGCTTAAAAAAATTGTACTGTAAAAAGCATTGTTCAAGAAGTACTTTTAAAAAAAAAAAAATCATCCAAATGGACCCTTAATTTAGACAAGTGGGTTTTTCAATGGTAAGATGAGCAGTACAATAAAAATAAATAACATAAAATAATAAATAATAAATAAAAAAAAAAACTTTGATCACAGTCATTTTCTATTAAAAATCCTATAGGGAAGGGGACATTTGTTAAACGTTCAAACTCGAAGGGGAGATCAATCTTTTTTAACAAGGGCAGATTTACTAAGCTCGTAACAAGAAAATATAGTCGCATTACGTAATTTTTTTTTGCCTTAGTCACTCGATTTTAATTTATTGGCCGCCTAATTCAGATCAGATACGTATTACAGAGGCCCATTACAGAAGCTATCTTCCCAACTCAATTGCTCAATTCATAATATCAAGATTCAAATCGTAGACGTTACTTAAGAAATCTAACGTCTCATTCTATTAGACCAATTAGTAGTTGGTAATAAAACGCATTATACTAATATACAAATTAAATTAAATAACAATGTCCCACTATAATGAAAATTTGTGACCCGAATAACACATTTCTTTGTTATATACCGTCGTATCGTATGGTTTTCGAAATAAACAGTTAAAATGCCATTATTGTATAATTAGTTTTTGGCTTGACCAAACGTGCTTCTTTATTATCGGTCTTTGTATAGAGGAACTCTTGAAAAGAATAAACAACTAATTATATAACCTACTAAGGTTAGGGATATCTATTTCACACATACCTATAGAATAAAACATGTGCGACAAATGTACATTATTATTCTAATTGTGTATTTAATAAGATAATATAAGATGTAGACATATTGACGACGCACTAGATTCCTACGCATTTAATGTGCAAAATTATACGTTTTAATATTCCGATTTCAAATATCAAGTATTAAACAATGCCAAAAATTACTTGTCAAATATGCATATATACAACCCAATGCATGTTTACGCGTTTTCTAATTAATTTTGAATTCATGATTTCTATGTTTGACGATTTCAACAGTTTAACATTTCATTTAGGTGTTGTTATCTAGGTCACCTAAGATGAGTATTTGTGCAAGTGCGTGAGCGAGTGTGAGTGTGCGCGAGCGTAAAAATTCAAAAAAATATATATTGAGTGTGAAAGCCCTTAAAACTTTTAATAAAAAAATTATTTTATATATAATACTAAATGATATATATTCAATGCAAAGCATGTTTGAAGGGATAGTATAAGCAAAATTAATTTTATTAAATGCTATATTGAATTATAATATTGATAATTTAATATAGTTGATTATATTTATCAATTTTTCTTACAACCTGATTTTTTTTTCATATAAATACATAATTTGTACATAAAAAGTTAGTCGCACAAGTAATCAAAAAAAAATTAGCTTATTATCCTCATATGTGTAGTTATTATCTAGCAATTAGAATTAATAGATACTAATTATATAGGCAGAAGTTCATTTATATAGTATTTAATTAGAATATACATTTATTTTAGTCAAAAGACCAAATCAAAAAAGTAATTTGAAGAGCCTATCTAGCTAGTGAAATCAAACCTTTAGTATCTTTTTCTAATATTATTGTTTAAAAAATATATGAGTGCAAGATAAGTAAAATTTAATGAGAGAATTAAAAAATTTGAAATTATTTTAAAGCGAGAGTGCGAGCAATGGATGTGACGGGAGATTTTTGTCAACTACGTAGTTACGTATGTCTAAATTTATCTATGATATTTTTGAAGGGTAAAATATGGTTTACCTTTCTATTATGGCACATGTGGCACATATCCCCTATATCTTAAAAACACCATTTGCCCCCTCAAATTGACTAGTCAAAATAATATTTCTTCATTTAACAGAGATACCCCTTATTAAAATATGTATATTATTATATTGCCAATTTTTGTACACAAAATTATTCTTAATTTTTTTTCTTAGCATAATATTTTCGAGAGTGTCAAATAATTTTTTAACAACTTATAAATACTTAATTTTCAAGTTAAACAAATTTATAAAAATATATTCGATGAGAGACTAAATAATTAAAATATAACTCAAATCAGTCATCCTCAGCACAATCTACTAATAATTAGCTAGAACAATCGATTAAAGTAATTTATTTTCAAATAATAATATTGTTTTAATTTTGTGAATAGTATTTTACATGTTAAAACTATGTACAAGATGAAAATGCTGTTGTTCTGACTGCAAAAATATTTCAATCAGTCAATAATAATAATAATAATAATAATAATAAGTGTGGTAAAAATAATTTATTTTGATATTTTAAATTGGTTATAGACATCTACAAAGTAAAAATTATTCAACATTCTTGGGACACGTTTGAAAATGAATTTCCCACATAAGCTGCTTAATGCCTTAGTAAGGTGGGTCCCACTTTTGGCATTTTGTAAGTATATTTGTTTTGGTATTATAATTTTTTTAATTGAAATTCCTTAACAAAGTGTATGTTTGATTTGTGTGTATGAAGTTTTACCCTCATGTCATTCCCTGTTTTTGGTCCTCAAGCCAATTTCAAGGAGAAAAATGATAAATCACATGGGTCAATTGAAATGCTTCACCAGTAATTCCAAAAATGTACCTTAATTGTGAGATTGTTATCCTTGATTGTATGGAATTTCTAATTCAAGCCGCATTACACGAGACGGCTCATAAGAAATTCCGGCCTCCTATCAAACATGCTTAAGTTAGTGTTTCAGAAGATCTAAATGCTTGATAAGCACAAATCAAACGTGTCCTTGGAACTTAATGCATTAAGAAAAAGTATATGAATAATTTCTTATGTAAAAGTTTCATTCTAATAACCTTTTGAGATGTCGATAATATGATACATAAAGAATATTATTGTGACTAGAGGGGTGAATCATACTATTTTAAGTTCCAATGAAGTAGTAACAAATTTTTCTTTCACGGACGATTATTCATATAATTGCTTTAATTACGTTGTTACTATAAACAAGTCTGATTCATTTGTTTGCGGCACCTCAATACTCCCAATTACACATATATTTTATTTCTCATAATTTGCATTTTGAGTCTGTGATTGGAAATGCTGCTTGAATTTCAAATCCACAAAAATAGCTTGTAACAAACTCTCATAGGAAGTGATATTGGAGAATTTCAATTAAAATTTTCATAAATGCACCAAATTCAATAAGTTTACAAAATATCGCCAATGAGGCTTAGCTCGTTCAACGAAATTGAAGCCTCCAAAACTGTGAGGTCTAGGGTCAATTCCTCATCGGAATGTGTGAGTCTTATTTCTACTTTAATAGTAGTTAATTGTTCCATTTTGATAGTAGTTTTGATGGAACAGTTTGGTTTGTAATTTAAAATATGATATAATAATTTGATTTGTAATAGATGTATTATAAAGAAAAAACAAAGAGTTATTGATATATTTGAATGAAATGTACTCTAAATTTAAATTAAAAAAAAATTCCACAAAATGTCTGGATTGTAAAACCCACACACAGTTGGAATTTAACCTTATAGCTAAAATTTCGAATCAAGCAAAAAAATTCCGTTCATTTTGTAACTCAGCACACCTTAGTTTTATAGCATGCATATGATTCCACGAAGAAATAGAACTGCTTGAATTAATTCTTCATAATAATACAAATTAATCTAAGAAAATCGCAAACAACATTCTTTTTAATGAAACAATCAAATATATCATGCATCATAACAATTAATATCACGCGAAATCAGATTAACAAATCAACAAGAACCCAATACCTAAAAAGTTTTAGCAAGACAAGATTTTAATCTTTATTCAACTTCTTAAATAAAGATTGTATCATCCTGTTAATGTTTATTTCAACACTTCATTCACATTCATACACAAGAAAGATGAGAAAATCTAACCCTGCTCCAAACAATATCGTTAAGTTGACCGTGCAAACTGATGTTGCATCTTCTCACATTCTTCGCGTATGGACTGGAAAATAACCATCGACAAGTATCTCTCCCCGAAGCTAGGAAACACAACCTGCACGAGCACAAAATCTTAGATATCCTTCTTCTTTTAATTACATAGACGGGTTATAATGGAAAATGGAGAAATTTCTTGTACGAATCCAGTTTTCAACTCCACATGTGCATGAAAATGTTGAAAATGTAAAAAATGTGACATTTTTCATATGTGTTCTCGTTTGTTCAAATGAAGTAAGAATACGGCACGATCCAAACCATTTAGTGCATATTGAGCTAGGGGGTCCAAGACCAGATTCATATAAGAATTTTCTAACAGATACCAGGTAAGTGTGCTATTATATTTATCACTACTAGAAAAACTGTAATTTGCGACAAAACTTTGCGACTGAAAACAAAAATTCGTCGCAATTTTGCGACCACCTTTGCGACAAATTTAGCAAAAACGACCAAATTGTGGACCAAAATTTGTGACGGATCAAATCAGTTATAAAAATAATAATTCAATTGCAAATTTTGTGCCATGTGGAAAAGAACTTTTTGGCATGACTTTGAGGCAGACCTACTCCGTCACAAAGTAGTAAGCGAGATTTGCGACCGACATTATCAGTTACAAAATTCATCATCGTTTTTGCGGCCGACTTTTTCATTTGCAAAGCCCTTTTGTATCGTTGACCATTTTTGCAACCGATTTTGTCTGTAGCAAAAGTTTTATTTTAATTTTTTAAAAATATTTTGGCCGCCTATCAATTTAGATCCCACTTCAATGGTTTTTTTTTTGTTTGAAAAGTTTGTTTTTTTATATGTTTAACTAATGTTATAATTTTAAAAGTATCAATCAATCTAATACTATGAAATAATGAATGAAATTATGCTAATAATTAGTACTAGTTATTTGTGTCTACTTTATGTATGTGCAAAGTAATATATATTATTTAAATATGTATATAAACTTTAATAAATTATGTCATAATTTTTTTTGAATTTTATATATGAGTACTTTTTGCTATTTAATTTTATTACAAGTGAAAAGTAAAGTAATTTATTTAAAATAAAACAAAATTATATGATTAATAAAAAAATAATTGAATATGAGAACCAAAAACAAAAAAAATTAAATAGTGTGATATGAGATAAAGCAAGAGAATATATTCAGAATTTAAAATGAAAAAAAAACAACGATGAGTTGGAATAAAGAAAAAATAAGAGAGAGAGGGAGAGAGAGTCACAGAGAGAGAGAGAGAGTCACAGAGAGAGAGAGAGAGAGATAATATGAAAAAAAAACAAAAAAGACAACATTGTATTGATAGACCAAGACAGTTATTTAATGGCATACTTAATAAATTTCGTACATAGTTGAATTTATTAATAAAATTCGTACTTTATAGAATACATACTTTGAGATGCCTAATGATATTAATGTAAGTTTGATTAAATATATATGTATGTATATAGTGCTCATTTATATATAAATTTTAAAAACAAATATTTGATTTATATATTTAATGAAAAATCAATAATTTGATTAGCTATTCAGAGACCGAATAACTAATTTCAATAAAATAAATTCAAATATTTGACTTATATAATTAAATTGATTGAGTGTTATTATTTATTTTATTCAATAGGAAAATAGAATTAGTATTTAAGCAACGAAATTTGCGACCGACGCGGTTCGTCACAAATACTAAAAAACATTTACCTGTTTTGCAACCAACCTAGTCGATCGCAAACATAGTCACCCACGCTCCACATCAGCATCTTTTGCGACTCGCCCATTTTGATCGCAAAATCAGTCGCAAAATAATCACTTGCAAATTTGGTATCAAATTTTGCGACTCCGGTTTTTGCCACCAACTCCAGTCGGTCGCAAATTCCAGCGCAAATTGTCATTTTTCTAGTAGTGTGTGTTGGCCGCTGGCGAAAGAGAGAAAAAAATTAAAATAAAATAAAATAAAAAGATTGATATATTTCTTTAAAAAATTTCCAACAGATACAAGGTAAGTAGGCTAGTATATTTGTGTTGGCTGCTGGCGGAAAAAAACAAATGATAGATTGATATGTTTCTTACGGATCCGTGAATTCTCAGCCTTTCTCAAAGTTCTAAGTCAGGCCATTAGCTAGTCCAAGCAATCAATTAGATTGATATGTAAATGGCTCGAAATCAAATCGAGTTTCGAAAAATTTCTAAGCTCGAGCTCAAACTCAACTCATTTACAAATAATAATAATAATAATAATAATAATTAAACAATTTTATCATTTTTAAATTATTTTAAGTAACATAAATATTATTCGGATAAATATTATTAATATATAATAAAATTACTAATTCATTTAACTTTAATTTTAATAACAATTATATATTATTAATCTCGTTCAATATTAATAATTAAATAAAACTAAGAAATAAAAAGCTCGTAAGGCGGCTCAAGGGCTTTTGAGCAAAACTATATTTATGAGTTGGCTTGACTCTTCTTACACCCCTAATTACAGGGACAAATAATTTGTACATTTTACGGGGAAACCCATAAGGTTTGGGTATTACAGCAATCAGTGATATCCATTGAGGAAACTTGACATGGGCCAACGTGTTGGTCCTCCGTTGTATCTTTAGAAAATGAAGAGAAGGATCAAAACAACCTTAAACTTGGCTAAACATGAAATTATTTTACCCTGTAGTACTGTATTCTACTGAACCTAGCATTTTAAATATACATGAACCTAGTTTTGCAACTGTATATTTGCAAATTTTGTATGACCAAATCAATGGTAAGAGGGGTAAAAATAGAGGAAAGCAAGCAAGAAAGAGAGATAAATACGATTTCGTACTAATTGCTAAACTTGGAGCTAGAATACGTATTTCTTTTATTAACAACAAAGAGGGATAATTCATAACCAAATAGCAAATTTGATCCATTCATTAATCGAACTTCCACTTTGCAATTAACGTGGGAACTTAAATTGTCCGATAAATGCTAAAAGTCACGTTTAAGTCGAGATGAGTTACACTCCACATGTGCAGAGCATCATTTTGACAAAAATGAGATATCAAAAAAACTTGGTAAAATATCAACATACCCACCTGGTAAGAATCAAGGTTTAGCACAATAATTTCACTGAGGAATTAGTACAACACGCAAACTCACACGCACGCGGAATGTTTCCAAATTCTGATATATTTTTAGTAGATATGGCAAATAGGTGGGTTGGGTTTTATTGAATCAGGTTCTAAATGGATTATAGAGAATGGGTTGTAAATGGGTTGGGCTGAAAATGGATTTGAGGTGAGTTGATAATGGGTTGATGCGGTTCCTTAACGGGTTCAATACAACATAAAATGTATTTTTTTAAATATTATTTTTTATTTTTTTCAACTATTTATTTGTTATCTAAAATATTTTTTAATTTACTAGAATAATTTTATCACTAACTTTTCAAATTTGTAAAATATCATCAAATTATAATTTTTTTTTATTGGAACCATTTAGCAACCACATTGATTCATTTAGAAACCCCTTGAACCCATTTAATACTCAAAAAAATTTGAAGCCCACTAAAGCCTAACCCGCCTCAATTCATTTATAAAATTTGAATACCTAACCTAGTCCAAAACTAGTTTACATGGGTTGTAACCATAATTCTCAACCGATTTTGCCACTCTTAATTTTCAGCAAACTTGTTTACTATCACAATGGGGTTCGACAAAAATCTCTAATTTCTCATATGACATGCCCATGGTTTTACTTCTTGTGTTCAAAGCGACACAAGCTGAAAATGCTCGAAAAAGGCATGCCCAAAACTGTAAATATCAAGGCTAAGTATTTTAATAGTTCCAGCGCAGAGCTTTAAAAATCGTACGCAATTGGTCTGAACCTCTCTAACGCCCCTACAAATAAACACACAAAACATAAGATAAGATTCAAAAGTGGCACGAAAGAAAAGCAATAATTCCAGCGCCCTCCCCAGCAACTATATACAAATGCGCAAATATCCTCTCTTGGTTCCAAAATTACACACAGAGTTACCGCCTTGTATTGATTACAACACATAGTTAAATGATGTCATAATACAAATTTCACTACACTTTTCAAATTGCTCTTGTATATATGAATGATTTTCTCAAATTTCTTATTTATTTTTCCCGTTTTTGATTAAATTTCAATGAGCAAAAGGGAGTATCTGCAATTTTGAAATTAAGAGGGGACGTTTATGTAATTATATATACTTATAGGGGAGGTCAGTGTAATTGATCCAGAGAAAAATTGCCATGACCCAGATTTGAGGTTATTCAACATCAGACATGATCCATCAATTGTCACATGTTGGGACTCAATACCATTGTGAAATTTATGCTAAAAATGTGAACTACTGAAACAAAGACATATAAACTCTTCATCTTGGGAAGAGCAATACTTCTATAACTTCATCTCAGTGAAAATGAATATAGCACACACACACACATATATATATATATATATATATATATATCTTGAATGCAAAAGGAGGTAAGAAGCAGACCTCTATAATTTCATCCATCACATCTTGATCCAAATTCTTGGGTATAAAACCTGCTCCAATTCCTTGAATTTTTTGAGGACCTGCAGTTTCAAATTGCAATTGCTAGAAAAATAAAATTCTTACATTGAAGGGTTACAAAGATAGAGTATACAGGCTGTCAACTCACCAAGCTTTCCACTCGATAAAACATTGCTCTCTGTAGGTTCCAGACCAATAACCTAATGCAATAGGAGCAATCAATGAATTGTTACTTAGGAGAGCGTGATTTTTTATTTTATTTTATTTTTTGAAAAAAAGCAATGATAATAAAAGGGCACCCTGGTATTAGGATTATATTTTTTGAGATAAGTACGAACACCTGAAACGGTTCCGCTGGTACCAAACATTAGGGGGTATTTGTAATTGTTTATCTGAAGTTAGGCCCGTTACAAAAAAACCCCTTGTGCCACAAAAACGTAAAAGTACCCCCTAATGTATGGTTCCGAGTCACAAATAGACCCTATCTCGAGGTGGGATTTGTAATACAGAACCAAACATTAGGGGGGTATTTGTAATATTTCATACCGAAAGGGGGTTTTCTGAAGGGGCCAAAACTTCAGGGGCTTTTCTGTTTTGAACCCTATTTTACATCATTCGACCAGAATCAGAAGTAATGGTTCATAATTTACCCTCCCCGGATCCTCTTTGCTCAGCATCAGCTATCATACTGTACCCTATCCTGAGACCAAGTAACAACTGTGAACATAATGCGTCTAAAATGACGACACCAAGATATAGATCCCCAAGAATTTCTTTTGTGATATTAGAACAGATTGAAATCAAATAAAAAAAAAAAAAGAAAAAAAAAGCATTAAAAGTTTGAATGTGAAAACCAATATTGTTCTCACCTATCCTTGGCAGTGCAGCATGAATCCTTGATCTCAAGCTTAGCAGCTATATATGTTTGTGACACAACCTTTTACATCATTATTCAAGTAAACCATAGGTGTCTTCCGTATAAGCTGGTGTTATCAAAGATTGAAAGGAAATAAACGGGCAGATAGACTTGAAACTGGCCGACAATGATACTAAAAAAAATAATTTACCGAGAATGTAAAAGATGACAACAATTATGAAGATTGATGTCAGAATAATTGCTTATACACTATAAGAAAAAGTAATATTATTGACAAGATATAAAAGTGGCAATAAAAAAGTTATCACTAATGATTTATAAAATAACAATACATTTTATTTTGTCATTAATTTAAGCTTTTTTTGGTGACAATAATTTTTATGTTGTCACAATATCACTCAATGCTGATAAGAAATAGTATTTTAGTTGTCATCATTAATAATTAGTAACACACCTATAGTGACAACTTAGTGACAATACAAATTATTATTAGGAATTTGTGACAAGATTCCATTACCATTAGGTTGTGATAATAGGTGTGGAACTAATTATCACTTTTGCACTATGTTGCCATCTTTTTACAATAAGTTGTCACCATTGATATTGTGCATATTATGTTTTGTGACAATATTAATTTGTTGTCACCAAATATATATAACTAATGATAATTTTTTGATTATCACTTGTTATATTAGTATAAATTTACTCATTTTCTTGTAGTGATATACAAACACATGAGAAGACTGAAGGCGAATATGACATATTCTCTAAATAACTAGGCATTTAGAGGAAATCAAAATAAAATCATTTCAGAAACAAGTACCAAATAAACCCTAGTTCTCACGCGGCAAAAAGTCCATCTTTCCTTTGAGTACGAAATTTATGTCATTTACTATCAACGCCAACCCACAATCACCATAGTAACCCACAATCACCATAGTAACGCAACGAAAGTTATAAAAAATCAGTTGAGATTTTCTTCACAACCGTGTAGCGATCAATTTTCTACTATATAACCGTGCAACATATTCTATTGTACTCATTAATACACGCCACGTGTATTGATAAATGATTGAAATTAAAAAATTTCTATATAAATTTTTCTTTTTCTTTTTCATTATTTCAACTACCCACCAATAAGCTTGGCATTTATTGACAAGTTCAGAAGAAGATATTGCAATACAGCCAATACTGTAGTAGAAGATCCAAACCAATACAAAATATATATGTCTCATAAATTAGCCTTTCAGTTTCTTCGTCCTCAGACCGCAGTTTTTTCTTAACCTCCATTGCTCATCTCTCAGTTTCTTCACCTATTGATATTCACAATAAGAGTAAGGAACTGGTACATTATCACTACATGCGTCACAAATGTACTACACTAATTTAAATATCCTGTGAAATAAAATATACAAAAGAACCAAACACACACACACACACACACAAGGAAAAAGAAACGCATGAGCCATGCAGAAATGGTTGTATCTCTCAATATAAAAATTGAGACCGTTCCGTTTTTCAAAAAAGAAATTTTCGAATGTACTCAAGCCCTTTACAAAAAATTGAGACCGTTCCTTCATCTCTTTCTCATCTAAACTTCTACAAAGCTTCAGATCAAATTTCAATTTTAGAACTCAAAAGCAAAGAGAAAGATTCCATCATTTCTCAAGAAAAAGATTTCAATTTTCAAATTGTTCAACTTTAAATTCAATTATCCTCAACCAAATTGTCCTTGTTAAACAAAAGAGGCTTTCTTCAGGGATCCTTTGGGGTTACCAAAATGTGTAAATGGGCAAGGACCTAAGTCTAAGTGGATTTGGTCCCCACAGCTTGTTGCCAGTTTCATTTAAAAGAGAAAAAAAAAGTCCAAGTGGGTTTGGCCCAAAGCCTACACGCGCGCCGCCGCCGTCTATTTAGCCTGGTAAGCTTGGCGTGGCGTGGCAGGCTTGGACTTGGACTTGGGCTTGCTGTAATTAAGATATATTATTTTTGGACTAAATTTGACTTGAAATTTGGGTGAAACCAAACCCAAATTCTAGTCAAACGAATCTAGATTGAGGGTTCGGAGCGGATCTGGGTGGAGCTCGGGTCGGCAGTGATCGAACCAGTGCGATCGGGTGCAGTCTAACCCAACTACTGCGTGCATTGGTCCAAGAGGTACGATTAGCACTTATTTAGTGAAAGACCACAACCTTTTATTTATTATAAATACACTCCACTCTTGTCAGAATCATTCATTCATATCCAACAACATTTTATAGCATTCTTCATTTCAGTACACAAACTTTCAAAAGCATTCTAATTTTCTTTTAAAAGTTTCCAACACTTTTTATTCATTTTTCTTGAGATTTGAAGTGCTCCTATCTCAAGAAAAGTCATTGTATCTTGGGAGATAATTTTTTACCATTTAAACCGTGAGCATTATATAGAGCAAAATTTTCTTAGAAACAAAAAATTAAATTCTCTTCTTAATTTTATTTTATTGGAATCACCTCTATTTACCAAACAACAACCCATAATCTCAAATTGACAAAAACAACAATAATAATTATTACAATGATTAATCCTTCACCAAACTGTCAACATACGGTGACGTTACAACAACACAGATATACGTACATATACATTGAGAGAAAGAGGAAAAGTTAATTCCATTTTTGGTCCTATAAAAAATTTATCAATTTACATTTAGTCCCATAAGATTAAAATTCTAATATTTAGTCCCATAGGATAGGTTTTTAATCACATTTAGTCCCATTGGCCAAATTTTGACGGCCAATTTATGAAATTGGATGATGTGTCCCGCTACTTAATCTATGTGGCATTTTTCATTAATTTATTGGACATGAGGCACCTGACATGGCATTAATGAGTGCCTAATAAAATTTAAAAAATAGATAAAATGCTTATTAAAAATATAAATATTAATTAGTTACTATAATTTATTCAAAATAATATAAAAAAATATAAAATATATGTATTAAACACAAATATTCAAAAAATATAATACTTAAAATTTCACTCACACACACACACATACACACACACACACACACAATTTCACACACAAGCGCACACCTAGATCTAGATCTAGAACACACACACACACAATTTCAAACACAAACACACACCTACACACACACACACACACACAAACACACACGTACACACATACACACACAAAAGAACATACACCCAGATCTAGATTTGGAAGAAGATGGCGGCAGTGGTGGTGGGAGGAAGAAGATGTGGGTGGTGTAGTAGGAGGGTGTGATCGGCAACAGTGCACTGCCTCCAGCCATTTTTCTGCATTCGAATTTTGGGGATTTGGGGGGGGGGGGGGGGGGCAAGGCATGGTGAGGGGAGAGCGGTGGTTGGGTAGGGTGGCGGGTTTGAATTCAATTTTTTTTAACATTTTTTTAATTTATATTTTTATTTTTAAATTTTTTTATAATATGTATTTATTCATTATCATAATATATATGTATTTATAATATTTCATAATATATATATATATATATGTATTATCTATATTTATTATTTTTATATATTAATTTTCTATATATATGTTTTAAATTTCAAGTCAAATTTTTATTTTTAACATGCATTTTTCTATTATATAAATTTTATATTATTTAAATTTTTATATATTATTTCCTATTATCTTAAATTATATTTTATATTTTGAATGAATTGGCGTCTTGTCACTGCTATATCAGGTGCCACATATGTAAAAAAATGTTGAAAATTGCCACACGGATTTAGTTATCGGACACGTCAGATATTTTTGTTAATCCACCATCAAATTTTGGCCGGTGGGACTAAATGTGGCTAAAAAATATAGCCTATAGAACTAAATGTGAGAATTTTGATTCTATGAAATTAAATGTGAATTGGCAAATTTCCTATAGGACAAAAAATGGAATTAACATGAGTTACATCTTCAACAATGTTGAGTCCTAAAATCTCCGTCTGTGGCTCCACAGGCACCGCTTTACACACAATTCCTCTATTGCTCAACTTGCTACCATAACTAATCCTGACGCCATTGTTACTGTTGCGTATTTTTCACAAGTGTACGGATCGCTCAAGCAATAAAGTGAAAGTAAGAGTATCGTTCCCATGAGGAACGGATTACCAAGCACCAAACTTATAAATTTTTATGGGCTAATGTCACTTTACCCCCCTCAATTTCAAAAATAGGCATTTTCTGCCCCTTAACTATTAAAACTAGTGTTATTATATATATATATATATATATATATATATATATAAACAATTCGAAACACTCTATAAATGTCAATCAGAAAATCATACACACACTCATCCAAAAGGAAAGGAGAGAGAATAAGAAAATTTGAACTTAAGACCTCAATAATACTAATTTGAACTCCCACCACTGAATTACAGTCATAGAGATACTATAAAAATAGTGTTGGTGGCATATTCGATGCATATACAAAATAATATATCCATACGTATATATATGAATTAATAATGTGCTTCAAATTTTGATAAATTAAATTATAAATATTTATTATATTTTTCTAGATGAATAATGGAAAAGTAAAATAATTTAACAAAAGTTTAAGTTAAACTATTGAAAATAATTAAATAAGAGAATTCAAAAATGTTTAATGTTATGACATGACCGAGAAAAGGGCCTGCAAAAGTAAAAAGAAAACGTGAGGAAAGGGGAAAGAGAAAATATGTGGGATAAATGATAAATAAGGTGATGGTTCGAGAGAATAGTCACATCAAATATAGTTAATTTAATGAGCTCTTACTTTGTATAATAATATGAATACATTATGTCATCAGTCTTGTTCCTCGTATTTAAAGAACTGGATCGTGAAAGTTAAAATATTGAAAACTTAAAAAGTTACTTGGCTGTCATAGATGGTACAAAGCTGCAATTATTAAAAAAGCACAAGAAGTTTTGAATTTTTAAAGTAACTATTGAGATCAATTTTTAACATATAAGGTTAATTACATTTACACTTCTTATGAGTTTATGAAATTCTTAATAGTACCCCTCTTATATAAAAAAATTATATATACACCTCCTTTAAAATATTAAAATTATAGATACACCTCTTTTCGGTAGGATTCTGTCGAAAAAGTGATGATGTCTATCAAAAATTTAAGTGATCTGACTATTTTACCCTTGGGTAATTTTGTAAACTTAGAAGAAGGTTGTATGTTATTTTTAAAGTATAGAGGGAGTGCATGTGTAATTTTTTGTGAAAGTAATTGAACATTATATTTTCAAACTTTGACTATTGAAAATTTAAAAATGACCGTTTATGATTGTTTTTTGACTATTACAGCTACTCCTCTCTCTCTCCCCATATATATATGCACTAATACAACTTTATTTGACATATATTTAGTTTAAATTACACACACGTGGCTTATTCTACTCATTCTTTTAATATATAGGGTTGAAATACAAGAGCACAAAAAATCAATTTAACTTGCAACGAAATATTATGATAGTGGATATAAATGACAATCGTGGTAAATATAGTATTATTATTACTCAACTTATGGTACCACCATTGGTGTCTACCCTATTTGAATGAAAAAAAGAGGCTTCATATGGTGCCACGCAAATAAATGAGGCTGTAACATATACTTGTTGAGAAACTCCAACTAAATATGTTTATGTGGGTAAAATTGTGCCAAAGTTTGTGGCAGTTAACATCATATTTTTGTTGTTTATCTACTTTGTCATGTTGCTAAGTCTAATACTAACTAATTAGTATTATTATTATACGCTTTAATTTGTTGAAAAATATTGTATCCTTCCTATTTTCATGTATTGTCAATGATATTTTATTTTTCTTATTTCCGTATAGCTCTTGTAACCCTGGAATATATTTTGTATGTATTATTTAATAGAGTTTTGAGAATGTATGGTTAGACTTGGATATTAAAAAAAAGCTTGATTTTTTACTTACCTCTTTTGGCATGTTATTGTGATTAATTTAACCGCTGCGTGGCTTCTTTGGTATTATTATGTTAATTTTGTTTTCTTTCACGTAGTTGCTATTATTACCATTCAACAATTGAAAACAATGTATACAAAATAACTTACCAAAGCTATATGGAAATATGAAAGATACTATATTATTGACAAAAAAGGGTACAATAATAATACTAATTAGTTAGTGATAGACTCAACCATTCGGAAAAATAAATATATAGCAAGCAAGATGAGGTTAAACGCCAGAAGCTTTGGCACAATATTGCCCCCATAAGCATCTTTGGATAGAGCTTCTTAACAAGTATATGTTGCGGGCTAATTCATTCATGTGACACCATTTGAAGCCTCTTCTTTTTCATGCAAGTAGGGAAGACAACAATAGGAGTACCTATGAGTTGGACTATAATACTACAATTACTACTATTGTCATTCGTATCTGCTATCATAATGCTCGTTTTTAAGTCGAATTGATTTTTTTCTTTTTTGGCATCTATCCTTCTTGTATTTCAACATAAGACACTAGGGTTGCATTTGGTAGTAGTATAAGATTATGTGTGATAGTAAAATTATTGGATAAATATGTTATAAATTTGTTATCAATCCATTGCATTAATATATTTGATAGTAAGTATTATTTCATGATATATTCTTCAAATTATGTTTGGTAATATTCTTTTTTCCATATGAATTTGAAACAAATTAAGAAAAGTCTTTTAATTTAAGTCACATCATATATATATTTATGTGTAATACAATAAATTACAACTCTTATCAACCCAATCCAAATCAAATAGATTACACATCACATTCCCATGGTGAGATGGGCTATCCCATAAATGGATGGATAAGAAACTACATATATGCTTTATAAAGGGCTAAAAAGTAATTACTAAATATAATTATAGGTGGGATACACATACAATCCTGTGCATAAACCCGCAACCTAGAAGAATAGCTAGGAAAAAGAAAAAAGTATGTATATATAGTTTAAATTAAATTCATGTCAAATGAAGTTGTAATAGTGATATATAGAGAAGAGCAGCTTTAATAGCCAAAAAAGAGTCATAAACCGTCATTTTTAAATTTAACAATCAAATTTTGAAAATGTAATGGTTAATTACTTTCATAAAAAATTGCACATACACCCCTTCCCTACTTTAAAAATTAAATGCAACCCTCTTCTCAGTTTACAAAATTACCAGGTGCAAAATAGTCAAATCACATGAATTTTTGACTAACGTGATCACTTTTTCGTCGGAACGCTACTGGAAAGGGGTGCATCTGTAATTTTAATATTTTCAAGGGGTGTATCTGTAATTTTTCATCTAAGAGAAGTATTGTTGGGAATTTCGTAAACTCGTAGGGGGTTAAGATGTAATTAACCCTAACATATAACATGCAAGTCTTAAGCCCGTAGTTCCGGTTTCGTATATCATACAAGTTTTGAATTTATTGAATAATTATTGAGAGTCTTAATCTCAACAATACGTGAGGTAGAGCACACAGTAACACTGATAACAAAACAATTTCTATAATCAGAGTTAGCAGTTTTTGCGCTAGGCCATGCAGAAAGGCATATAATGGATACCAAACTATACCCAAGCTTATTGCTCCATAAATATGAGAAAAAAATTAATCCCGACCTTATTCTTCCGGCTTCGAGGTGGCCAAGCTCAGACACTACAGATGTGACCAATAAATTTAACACGATCACCTCATGGACAGCCCCATAAATAAAGCTAAGACTAGTGTGGACTTCCCCATGATCAACACTTATGTACGGACACCACAACCTCTGATAGCTAACGAAAACATTTCGAAAACTAAAATGTTTAGAGCGCGTTTGAATGGCCTTTTTTCATGAAAAAAAAAAAGCACTTCAAACAAACAAAAAATGTGTTTGGATAGGCTTTTTAAAAAAAAACAAAAGCCAGAAAATAAAAAAAGCCAAAAAGAGTTTTTTTTTTTTTTTTAGAAGCTGCCCTAGAGTAGCTTCAAATAAATATACCTTTAAAAGCATTTTAAACTATTGTATCCAAACGCAAAACCACTTGGTTTGAAAAAAAAAAAACAAATGCTTCTTGACCGGTACTTTTTATAGTAGAGTTTTGTTTTTTAAGCAAATAATTTTGAATTTGGATATAGTAATTAAAAATATTCTAAAAATACTTTTATTTAAAGCCACTCTGAGGGAGCTTCTAAAAAAGTCATTTTGGTTTTTTGTCTGGCTTCTTTTTTCAAAAAAAAAAAATAGATTCAAACATAATTTTTTTCCCTCTAAAATACTTTGTTTTTTTTTTTAAAAGTAAGTACTTTTTCTCTAAAAAAAAAAGATCCATCCAAACGAGCTCTAAATCCGACCAATTCTCCGACCACTCACTCAAGCCATTACTATGTTTCTCGTCTTCATGCAGACTCCAAATATATGTTTAGATTGGAATTTAAAGAAACGTGTGCAAATTTCCAACTGGTCACTTTTTTTCTTTTTTATGTTTAGATTGGAATTTAAAGAAATGTGTGCAAATTTCCAACTGGTCACTTTTTTTCTTTTTTATTAACGCTATTTTGATGAAGAAGACACTCGCCCCATTTACAACTTGGAGGGTCATCATGAGTCCATGAACAAGTTGCATTTTCGTTTGCATTTGCTATTCTCAACGCCCCATTAATTTATACATATATATATATATATATATCTATACAGAGAGAGAGAGAGAGAGAGAGGTCTTTCAAAATAAATTTTTATATCTAAAAGGTAGATAAAATTAAGGGAATTGTTAATTATTTTCACATTTTGGTTATAAAAAACATACAAGATCACACCCTTAATGTAACTCTTTAATTTTTTTTGTTTTATCTTTCTTTTTTGTCCCACTTATATATTATTAACAAAACTTTTCAAGTCATATATGAAACTTTTAGGATATATACGAAACTATGAAATAAAAGAAAATATGATATATATATATATATATGTATATATATATATATATATAAAAGTTGGGTGATAAAAAAAGTAAAAGATATTGCATAATTCTACTAATATTCAAATATACAATATATTAGGTAAAAAGAAATAAATTGTATATCCCCACTAATTCTATTTCTCCTCAACATTATCTAACTTCAAATAAACAAAAAGTCTTGCATAATAATAATAATAATAAAAGAAAAAGAAAAAGAAATAAAAGCTTTCATGACTACAGTCTTTAAAGCATGATATCACATTCAAAATTTGCATCAACTTGTTTGTTCTATATATTATTCCTACAAATATATATATATATATATATAAATATATATATATATATATACCAATATTAGTAGAACAATTTGCACATCAAGGGAAAAATTATATTACATAAATGGATGTATGTTGAAATAAAAGTGTGAGAAAAAACTTAATGAAATAATATAAAAAGTATGAAAAATAAATAAGGGATAATTACTCCCACCACACCTGAATTTAGGTGAAATTACAAATAACACCTCCTTGTATCGATTATTACTAATACCCCTCTGAGTTTTATTTCCGTCTTTCAATTTCCAACTTCTATTAGATTGACTAACGGTCAATGTTATAGTATACCCAATTGAACTTCCAAAATTGGCCTTTGAAGGCTGGAATATTATTTGGCCAATATTGAATTGACTCTTTACCCTTGTGGATGTTTATTTTATATAATATCAGTTTTGGAGGTAATTCAATATAATTTAATACGATGAAAGGGGGTTAATTGTAATTTTATATTGAATAAATAAGAAAATATATTTGAATAATTTTTATTTATAATGTCTATATATATATTTGCACAAATTTAAATTGGTACTATGATAAAAAATAAATAAATACTTATACATAACACATATACACTACAGAAAAAACACCGGATTCCGGCGGAACTATTCCGGGGGAATATTCCGCCGGAGTCAAACCGGGGGAATAATATTTCAATTTTTTTAAAATTTATTTAAATCAGGCGAAATTCGGGGGAAAATTTCTCCCGATTTTTTTTAATTTTTTTATTTAGAAATCGGGGAAAATCCTGAAAAAAATTTCCTCCGATTTTGTTTTGAATTGTTTTAATTAAAAATCAGGGGAAATTCGGGGGAAAATTTTCTCCAATTTTTTTTGAATTTTTTTAATTAAAAATCAGGGGAAATCCAGGGAAAAATTTCCCCCGATTTTTTTTTTGAATTTTTTAAATTAAAAATCGGGGGAAATCAGGGGAAAAACTTTTCCCCGTTTTTTTTTTGAATTTTTTTTTAATTAAAAACCGGGGGAAATCCCGGGAAAAATTTCCCCCGGTTTTTTTTTAATTTTTTTTAATTAAAATCTGGGGAAAATTTTCTCCCGAATTTTTTTTAATTTTTTTTTGAATTTCTCTTGTCAACTTATTGATTTCTAAATTAAGGAAGGAAGATTTTAGGAGAATGTATAAAGTAACTCTCAAAAAGCTATAAACCCTCTCATAAATTGAATATTAAGATAACTAAATTTATGCATTTTAATAATTATGTATCAAAAATGCACTTCAAAATTCCTATTTTAAAACTAAAATTATATAAAAGAATAACCCACTACAATTCTATCTAAAGTATTTATGTAATTATTAAGGTTTGATAAATTTCAAAATGGAGTTCTTACATCACATTTTTTCCCAAGGTTTGAATTATTAACTTATGCTAAGAGTGATCTTTGCTAAAGTAGACCAACATTTTAACAAAAACAAAAAGAACAGCAAGAACAATAATAAATAATCTTTTATTAAAATAATATTTTTCATCTCAATAACTTTTTTACGTACTAAAAAAATTATGAAGAGAATAACTTTTATTGCTAAATATTATTTAAAAATGTAAGAAGTACTAATAGATGAAATGGAAAGAAATATTTGTTAAATTTTTAAAACTCCAATCAACTTTTATGCTTAATTAAATGAAACATTGTTAGTATAATTAAATGAGCTTTTCATGTGAAATAATGATAACGAGTGGAGAGTAAAAAATTTTCAATTTAACAGTAAGGCTAAATAAATAATCTCTAAATATGAAATAATGATAAAGAGTGGAGGATAACAAGAGATTTATAACCATGACTATAATTAACATGACATAAAATAATTTTATAAAGAGTTTTATACTACTAGATAAGTATAAAGGCAATTTATAAAGTAATCGCAAATTTATAAACATATATTTAGTCATTAAATATAATGTTTCATTCAAAACTAAAATCAGGAAAAATATATGAATATGTTAGAGTATTCTGAAAAATATATGTATATCTTTTATTAAATGAAATACTTCAAAAAATAACAACTAGTGCATCAATTAATAAATGCTAAATGTTACTATCTATTTAAGAGATTTTATTAATATTATATATATGTAACAATATTTATTTAATTTTAACTAGGATGTGATTGTGGATAAATCAAATTACTTAAATGCATATTCAATTCATTTATTTTGTATTATGAATATTCATAATCAAATTTGATTTATAAGATCTTAATGTGTTAAATATATGCAATGTCAAATTTGATTTGGATCAGATTTATATTAAAATTTGTATCAATGCTATCTTTTAACTATTATTATTTATATTATATTTTAATTATAATTAAAATAAGAATAATGAAACAATTATATAATATGTATACAGCAAAACAAAACTTATCACATGTTTAAGGGATAGCTCGGTGGTGGAGTGTTTGTCATTCAACCCCGAGGTCACGAGTTCAAATCTCTAGAGTTGCAAATATTTGAATATTTTGGGATACTATTCCAGCGATGGCGGCGGTGGCGCGTGTCCGAGGGGCGGTGGAGGCGGTGCAGCGGTGCGGCGGCGGGTCTGGGCGGCGGCGATTCCGGGCCGGCGAAGGCCGTGCAGCGGCGTCGCCTCATTGCACACTTTCTATATATCTCTTTTCATCCAATCAACGGAATCCGGCGGAATATTTCGTCAGATTTTTTCTCGAGGGAATTTCGGTGAAAATTCGGCGGAATTTTGCCTTTCGGGGGCCTTTTTCCTACAGAACAGTTTTCGCCGAAATTCCCCCGGAATTCTGCCGGAAATTCAAAATTCCAGCAGAATTAAAATGCTTTTTTGTTCCTGTAGTGATACAAAATATTTATAAATATATACATAAGGATATACATAATATACAAAAATACTTATAAATATATATATACACATACATATATATACATATTCCGGCATCTCCGCTGTCGCCCATGCGCACGCGTGCAAGAGAGAGAGAGAGATGGGGAGAGGGACTACCGTCGCTGCCGCTCGCCCCTCGACACCTTCGTCACCGCCCTCAGATTGAGATCTCAAATCTTAGATCTGAGAAAAGCAAAGTAGAAAGAAAAGAGAGAGAAAAGAAAAAGGAAGAGGAATAAGGGCGACGGTGTGAGGTTGCGGTGAGGGTGAGGGTGGGGGCGAGGGAGCTATGTGATTGAGGCGGCGGCGGCGGAGGAGGAGTGAAGGGAGGTGGGAGTAAGTTGGGGGGTGGGGGTGAGTTGGGGGGTTAGGAGCTGGGGGTGAGTTTTGAGAAGGATATTTTAGTCAATTGAGTCATATATATATATATATATATATATATTTTAAATAAAAAATATTTAAATATTAGAGGGGCAAAATGGACATTGTAGTGATTCCGTCTATTTTACTAGTAAGTCCATAAACTCGGGCGGGGGGGGTGGGGGTGGAATATTGGTAATTACTAATACAAGGGAGTGTTATTTTTAATTTCGTTCAAACTCAGGGGTAGTGGGGGTAATTATCCCAAGAAATAAATACATTTATTGCTATTAGATGGGTTGTAAGAAGGTAGATATCTTAAATTTGCTCAGCACTCTTGGTATTCACAAGCTTTATTTTCTCCTCCAATTCAAAAATCACTATTAAATATTCTAAAGTATTAATCGCCTCCATTTTCAAGTAATTAAAATTAATATGACAAAAAAAATAGAAAAATATAATGTAAAATATGGGCAAAATGTTGCACAAAAGACAACAATATTAGAATTTTTTTTTTGTTAGTTTACCATCAAAATAAGAAATTGAATAATAATTTTGAAGTTATCATCACCAAAGCGAAAAAGAAAATGATGAATAATAGTATTCTTGAATAGTTGAATGCATACAAGTGAATAATAGACTGTTAGAGTTTTTTGTCTAATAAATCAAATCAAATTAATATTTAAAAATTAAAAGGATATATTGGCCAATTTATAAAAATTATAAAATAAGAGAGAGTGTCAATAAAAATTTTAGAGTACCAATAACAATTCCCTAAAATTAATTTCCAATCAATCCTAAAAAGCTATTCCATCAATTTTTCATTACTAAAAGCAACAATAAATCGTTTTATTAAACTATCCTTACTCTTTTAGATTCAAAAACTTTATGATTTAACTTTTTGATATATTTTCTTTTTCCCGTTAAGTTCTTTAAAACGATTTGTACCAATAATTATGTTAATATCTAGCATAATACTTTATTTCAATAATTTAAAATAAAAGAAATTGATAAATATATATTATACTATACAAAATCATAATTTTTTAGAATTAATTTTTGAACTCATGAAATAAATATTATGTAACGTATAATATTTATAGACTTTATTCTATGAATTTCCACATTAAATTGTTCCATTCAAGAATAATCCGATAAATATTAACAGAATAAGAAGTCCTTCTCCAACAACATGAAAAAATATCAAGTCACATGATTGAATTCATTATTTTAATGATAGAGCTAGTGCGTAGACGCCCATAAAGTTACAAAACTAAAAGCAAATTTTGTCAATGTGATAATATATTCCTAGGATGGTCCTCTTCTTAATCATATTTCCTGGAAAACCACTTTTGAGGTGCTAGGTTGAGAGTCGAGAGGTCCCCAACCCCACGCCAACAAAAACAAAAAAAAAAAGCACCAATTCCACGTTTCGCACAAAATTTTTGAGGTAAATATTATTGAATTTATTTTATTTTTCGTCCCTAACGTTCAACCTCAATTCAATTTTGATCATTTACATATAGAAGTTATCAATTTTGGTCCTTCATATTATAATCTGTTATCCAATGTTATCCTTCCATTTTGGTCTCTCTCACGTTATAATCTGTTCTCTAATGTTATCCTTCCGTTAGAATTTATGTTAAAAACTAACGGATTTATCATGTGTTGATCACATGTTTCAATAAATTATTTATATTTTGATCCCTATAAAATAAATAAATAACCGAAAACTCCTCTAAAAATAAATTCCAAAAGATCTTCTCACCCCCCCCACCCTCCAAACACCACCAACAGCAACAACTCCCAAGCACCAATCTCACTCTCAAGCGACTCCATATATTCACAATTAGCTTAATTTTTCAGTGCCATCACTGTCCCTCAAAACTTTGCCATCGTCGTCCTTCAAAACTCAGGCAAATTGGAATTTTGGGTGAGATTGGGGCTTGCGTGTATTCGTATATATAAATACTACCAACACCGCACACTCTACGTGTGTGTAAAATATAAAAAATATATATATTTCAATTGAGTAGTTAAATTTTTTTAGGATGAAAATATATATTATTAAATTTCTTTAAGAAGAATAATTTTTAAGAATTATTTGAAATAATTTATTAAATTATAATAATTTAAAAATAAAATAATTGTATAAACTAAAATTACATGATAAAAAATAAACACAAAAAGAAAAAAAAATTCAAATAATTGTAATTAGAGAAAGTGATTTGTTGGTTGAGAACATGAGTTTTTTAAATTAAATGTAATATTACAATATTGACCTTTTTATTTTTTTTATTGCACGTGTTTACTTATTATAAGGATAAAATTGACACATCAAAATTTAGCATTCAACTTGAATTTATTTAATGTGAATTTTCAATTTTAGCCACAATTTTACATATAACTATTTATTTCACATAAAATTAAAGGGCAAATTTTGTAAAATCACATAAATACCTGTCATTTGTGAGACAAAAATGACTTTCTTTTATAATAGTATATATATATGTGTGTGTGTGTGTGTGTGTGTGTGTGTGTTCGTGTTAGGGATGCTCAGAAAAACCAAATACCGACCGAAACCGAAAAAAACCGAACCGAGCCGTTTGGTATTCAGTTCTGTTTTCGGTTTTTACTTCATAAAATTTTCGATTTGGTTCGGTTTTTTTTTTTTAGTTTAATCGAAAAACCCGATAACCAAAAATATAGTGTAATCGTTTGGTATAAACCGAACCAAATGGCCATTTTAATATTTATGCAAAA
Organism: Petrea volubilis; assembly: GCA_026212405.1. Taxonomy (NCBI): domain Eukaryota; kingdom Viridiplantae; phylum Streptophyta; class Magnoliopsida; order Lamiales; family Verbenaceae; genus Petrea; species Petrea volubilis. The sequence continues at coordinate 20,603,212 of CM047873.1, read as the reverse complement.
GAATTTGCTAATGAATGTTTATTAAGGCAGGCAGGGAGGCAGCACACGGGTTTGCCTTTTTTACTTCTCTCAAATCTCCAACTTCCAAATTCAATTGGCAATTCACCAAAGTCTCCAAACTCACTATGAATCTTGCTGCTACTGCTGCCATTCTCAAGCCTTTAGCTATTCCGCCTCATGGCCTAACTCTCTCTCTCTCTCTCTCTCTCTCTCTCTCTTTCTCTCTTCAAGCTTTCAAGCGCGGCTGTGTTCTCTCTGCGTCAATTCTATCTTTTCGTTGGGTTTGAGCTCCATAATTAAAAGAGGGGTGACGATCGATGGGGGGTAGCTTTTTGCTCCTCCAGAAGATTTTCTTGAGTTCTTCTCTCTCCCTTTGTCTTCAGTTCCTTTTCTTCTTCTTTTGAGTTCTTTTTTTTTCCTTTTTTAATTTTTTATATCTTTATTTCTTGGTTTAAAAAAGCAAATTAAGTGACACTTCGATTTTTTTGGTAAAAAACCGAAATTGAACCCATTTTTTGGGTTAAAAACCCGAACCGGAACCGGTTCGGTCTTCGATTTTCAAACTTGAAAATCGAAACATTCAGTTAACCGAACCGAATGGGCGGTTCAGTTCGGTTTGAACTAAATGAACAACCCTTTTTGTGTGTGTATATATGTATATGTATATGTGTGTATCTATATATATACATATATATATGTTTTTGAGAGGACATATATTTTTAATTTATTTTATTAATTAATGTATATGTTTTGTATTTCAAAGGGTTTTTTTGGCTTTTTCTTTTTTTGGGGGGTTTTCTGATATTTTTCTATTTTATAAGGGGGCAAATTATATTTAACATTATTGCTTTACAAGAAAATTTAACGGAATGATGACACTGAATAAAAGATTGTAATGTGTGGAATCAAAATTGATAACGCATATACTTGAGGGGCCAAAATCAAATTATGGTCGAATGTTTGGGATGAAAAGTGAAATAAACCCAACATTATTGAACTCTGGACTTTCCTCTGCATTCAACAATATAAAATCATGGAGAGAATGTCCATTTAGTCAAAAATATTGACATTTGATAGAGGAGGTGGTGAGCAAATTTTCCAAATCACAGGATTTTTTCAAAACAATTAAAAAAACCTAAGATTTAGCATACTAATTCAAGAAATCATGGGCATATGGATGCATACTTTCGTTCAATTAATGCTTATCTGCATATTAAACAAATTTGTGTAAGTCAAATATCCGATGAGGGATAAAACACTCATCTTTATGCCCTCCTTCATTACATAATATCTATAACCTTGATTCTATGGATTTCCACAATAAATGGGCTAATTTCATTTTTGTACCTGACGTTTGACCCAAATCAATTTTGATCCCTCATGTTATATATATATATATATATATATATATATATATATAATATATAAACTAATGTAAGGATGGCAATTTGTCCAGGTTGCACTCGAACCCGAGCTTGCCCTGCTAGGGGTGAGTTTTTATAGTCATAATCGGGTCCAGGGGGAGTCTTGAATTTGTATTTTAAAACCCGGACCTGTCCTGAACCTTTCCCGATTGGATTTTTCATATTTTTTATTTATTAATATATATATATGATTTATACTTATACTTCAAAAAAATGTATATATTTCATAAATAGTCACATAAAAAAATATGAACATAAATTTTTATATTAAAATAATTATACAAAATTAGTAAATAAGTTGTTATTTCATAATATGTGTAGATAAATATGTGATAAATATATTCAACTCTTCAAAAATTAAAATATGCTCATAGAAATTTTTAAGTAATTAGTACTTTGATAATACTATTACTTTTTTATATTTATAAATTTATGATAATATAATTTTTTAAAAAATATATTTTTTTAAATATGAACCGGGTCAACTGGGTCCAACTTGGACCTAACGAGTTCATTAAAACTTGGCTAGGGTGGGTCTCGAATTTGGCCAAGACCACCCCGTTGCCATCTTAATCCAATGTCATCCTTCCTTTAAGTTTTTCGTTCAAACATTAACTTTAAATACAATTTGCCCCCTACAAGAAAGCCACCCCATCCCTAACAAAATTTGAAATAGCCAAAATACCTTTGAAGTACAAAACATATACAATAATTCATAAAACATATTAAAAATATATTTTTACCATTACTAAAACAAAGATATAATTCCTCTAAAAATAATATAATTAAATATTTTTAAATGCGTAATCATTATATACATTTAAATATGTGAATTTGTATTGAAATGGTAGAGCCCGGTTCTGCCACATCGGTGCCAGGTCATGGCCTACCACCAATGACAAAATGCCACGTGTCTCGAAAACCACACGCGTCACCTATTTCTAGAACTGCCGCGTGCCAACACGGTCCGAGGAGGGCTTTCCCTATCCACGGGCCACATCTTACTCAACTTGGATTAGAGCCTGCGCAGACCTCCCGTGTGAGCTCTCCGATGAAGAAGCTCATTCTCCTCAGGGTGGATCCCCTCTTATCCTCGAGGTGGTCCCAAAAATAGCCATCTCTGACAACGGCTGCACCCGGCACATCCACAGCACGTGCCGAGAAATATCTTCTGTATGAACAATAAGGCTAGATTAGTCCAACCCTAGTCCAGCCCACCCGTCTTCGATTTCTACTGTTCACAAAGGTAAGCTTTCCAAAAATTCACCTTATGCATAATCTCACTTTCCGAATCCCTGCTTGAATACACACTTGAGCGTCGGAGGGTCTTCGCCAACAACCCTTCTGACTAGGCTCACGTGTGTTCCATCCTTGCAGAATAGGACCCTTCCAACACTCGTTCACCTTTACTCGGATTATACCTTACTCGGAGTAAAGCCTATCGATTACTAAATCCGACCACATCATGTATATATACAAAATAATTTGGTTTGTAGTTACTATATCTCTCTCTACATATATGTAAGGATATGTGTGTGTGTGTGTGTGTGTATATATATATATATATATAGAGAGAGAGACAGAGAGAGAGATAGGGGTGGAGGTTTCTTAGTTGGGAAGGGGGCTCTTGGGGAAGATGACAATTGGGTGGGATCGGGTGTTGCACTACTAGAAAAAATAGATTTAGCCAAGGATTTTGGCAAAAATCCGTGGCCCAGAAAATTAGCCACGGATCAGCCACGGATTTTATCCGTGGCTAAAAGTGGCGTGGCTAACGTTAGCCACGGTCATTTAGCCACGGTAAAAATCCGTGGCTAAAAGTAGCGTGGCTAACGTTAGCCACGGCCTTTACTCAGCCACGGATTAGCCACGGCCAAGCCGTGGCCAATTTGGCCACATAATTCTGGAAAATATAAGTGGTTAATTTAACCAATTTTAATTTTTTATAATTTATTAGTTTACTAATTTTTGATTTATTAACCATTTTTTATTTTTTTATTTCAAATATGTAGGTAAAATATTTATTTCAATAATTTCAAATATTAATTTTATTTTCCTATTGAGTAAAATGAATAATAATCCTAAATCAATTTAAATACACAAATCAAATATTTGAATTTATTTTGTTGAATTAGTTATTTAAATTAATTTTTGACAAGTTATATCAAATGATTTTTGATCTCCAGTTAAATCAAACTCGCTTTACTTTTTTTGCTCATATATGTATTTAATTATAGCTCCATCTTTATATTGTGGGATAACTTTCATAATTTAATGAAATCATTTATGTTGAATCTACTTTGTTACATGAATATACATCAATTTTAAATATTTTAAATTAAGTATATAATTAACAAAATAGTTTGAAACACATAGTTCTATAGCATAAATCCATATTATGAAAAGTATTCCTTTTTTTTTTTTACTAATCTTTGACTTTTCTTTTTTTGTTTTTGAAAAGTATTTAGTGATTGAACAAGTAATTTATTAATTATAAAAAAACATTTAATAAATTAATAGCAAAAACAAAAATTATCAGAAAAATTTATTTAGATAATTTATATTAAGAATTTCGCATAATTTATATTAGTTAAGTACAACAAAAACTAATTTTTCAACAAAAAATTAAAGTGGTCCAGTGGTTTGATACTTTAATTTCAACCAAGAAGTTAAGAGTTTCAACCACATCAGCTCCAAAAAATAAAAAAAAATTATTCTATGGCTAGAAACTAGCCATGGTCAGACTGTGGCTATTAGCCATGAGCTGGCCACGGCCTAGCCACTAACCGTGGCCAGGCCGTGGCTACTAGCCCGTGGCTAATTTAGCCATGGTCAGACCATGGCCAGGCCCTGGCTATTAGCCACGGCCTAACCGTGGCTAATTTAGCCACGGTCTAATCGTGGCCAGGCTATGGCTATAGCCCGTGGCTAATTTAGACACGGTCAGACCGTGGCCAGGCTGGGGCTATTAGCCACGGCCTGATCGTGGCTAATTTAGCCATGGTGTAACCATGGCCATGCCGTGGTTAATAGCCACGGTCTAACTGGGGCCAGCCCATGGCTAATAGCCACGGCCAGACCGTGGCTAAACCACTTTGGCCTTATTATCCTAGTTAGTTTACACTTAAATATTGTGAATTATCAATAACAATTATACGTTGTTGAATTATTAATAAAACCTATAATATAAGTTATGGCAATTGATCAATTATAAACTTTCAAAACTAGATAATTAACTCTTATATATAAACAATTGACAATAAACGATGAAATGGATTGATTAGGAGTATACTTATATACTTATATATGTAGTATAATCCAACATATATTGTGATATTATAATAAAATGGTAAATTAAAGTTAAATTGTATATTAACTCAATAGAACATTATAATATCATCAAATAATTGAAACGATCATTCGTCATTGGAATTGATATTGAAATAAACAATGAAATATATCAATCATCTATATATTAGTGTATTATATATCTAATATGTGTTATATATGTACACATATATCTGATATATATGCATCTAATTATATATAAATACACATGTATATAATAAGTATATCTAATCTTATATGTATGTAATATATTGAATCATTTATTATATATATATATATATATAATATACGTATATTAGTTAAGTATAGCAAAAACTAATTATTAATAAAAAGTTAAAGTGGTGTAGTGGTTTAATGCTCTAATTTCAACTAAGAAGTCAAGAGTTCAAACCATACTTAGTGCCAAAGAAAAAAAAAAAAAAAACTTGGCCATGGATTTTTAGCCACGGATTGGCCGTGGCTAATCCGTGGCTGTTAGCCACGGCCAGGCCATGGCTAATCCATGGCTAAAAATTGATGGCAAATTTCGCCCCAATTTTAGCCAACAAAAATAGCCACGGCCAATTCGTGGCTAAGTTTTTTTCTTTCTTTTTTTTTCTAAATCCGTGGCTATTAGCTATTTTTCTAGTAGTTTTGGCGGCTTGGGGATGGGGTTGGTGAAGAAGAGGGGTTTTGCGTCATTTATTTAATTTATAAGGGGTAGGATTTAATAATTTTCTATAGAGGAGTAATTTTCATTTATTTATTTTATAGGGGCCAAAATGCAAATAACCTATTGAAATATGTGATCCCCACTTGATAAATTCATTATTTTTTAACAAAAATGTGAAGGTTTGGATTTGATTAAAAATAATGTAACGCGAGAGACCCATTTTAATCGGGTATATATGTGAAGAACTAAAATTGATTTGTATCAAACATTAAGAACAAAAAAATGAAATTATCCTAATTATCCATTCAAGAATAATCCCATAAATATTAACATTGCAAGAACTCCATGTTCGGCAACATGAAAAAATATCAAGTCACATGATTGAATTCATTAAACTCACTACAAGAAAAAGTAATATTATTGACAAGATTTAAAAGTGGTAATATAAAAGTTATCACCTATGATTGTATAAATTGACAATATATTCTATTTTGTCACTAATTAAGTGTTTTTAGTAACAACAATTTTGTGTTGTTACAATATCACTTAATGGTGACAAGAAGTAATATTTTAGTTGTCACCATTAATAATTAGTGACAACTTGGCGACAATAAAAATTATTATCAGGATTTTGTGACAAGATTCGATTGTCACTAAGTTGTCACTTTTGCAAAAATTACAATAGATATATCACTAATTATCACTTTTGTACTATATTGTCATATTTTTACAATGAGTTATCACCTTGTGCATACTATGTTTTGTGACAACATCAATTTGTTGTCACCAAATATATATAATTAATGATAATTTTTTAATTATCACTTATTATATTGTCAGAAATTTACTCATTTTATTATAGTGACTAGGGAGCTCAATGTGTCGACATCCTTAAAGTTATAAGACTAAAGGAATAATGTTGCCGATGTGAATAAGACATTCCTAAGATATCCATCTTCTGAATCAACCTAGAAAACCACTTTTGAGGTGCTAAGTTGAGAGTTCTCAAAAAAAAAAAAAAAAAAAACCCTAATTCCATGTTTCGCACGAAATTTTAAACATTATTCAACTCGTGATTTCCATCAAAATTCAACAGTATAAACTATAAAATCATGGAGGCTTTATAAGCTTTTCCCAATCCTCAATCACTCATCACTTGCACAACCAATATCAAAGGGATGGCAATGGGTCGGGTTGGACCCGGACCCAGATCCGCCCCTAATGGGGCGGGTTTTAAGACTCCTAACCGGGTCCGGGGCGGGTCCCGAGTCTTCACTTTAAAACCCGAACCCGCCCCGGTTAATAATTTATATATATATATATTTATTTATTATTTTATGTAAATTTATATAATATACACCTATATTTCATACATAAAAGTATATATTATATAAATAGTTACTTGAAAAAATAAATATGATACTCTTGTATATTAAAATAATTATATAACATTAATAATTAAGTTATGATTTCAAAATATATGAAAATAAATATGCGATAATGATGTTTAATTTTTAAAAAATTAAAACATGTTCATAAAAATTTATAAATAATTAGTGCTTTAGTAATAATATTATTTTTTTCATGTTTATAAAATTGTAAAAATATCAATTTTCTTAAAAAAATATATTTTTAATTATTTTAAAAATTAAAATTGGGTTTGCCGGGTCCAACTCGAACCCGGCGGGTTCGGGGCGGGTCCGGGTCCAAAAAATCCTCGGTAGGGCGGGTCCGGGTCCAAAAAATCCCCGGTAGGGCGGGTCCCGGGTTTAGCCAAACCCGTCCCATACCCGCCCCGTTGCCATCCCTAATCAAACAGGCGTACACAACGCCCAGCTTTCTTCAAAGTTTGCTCGACACTCCAAGTGAAACTGGTAAACAAAAACCACTCATTTTAGCTAATTAATTAATACCATCTTTAATATATAATTTGTTTTGCTCTTCGAAATATCTATTTTGTGCAGGATTTTCTATTTTCTTTTGGTTTTCATTTTGACAGAAGAATACAACTACTAATCTTGTTAAGCTAAAGTCAGCTCAAATTTCGTACATTAGTTCGAGACAACAAACGAAGCTACATGCATAGAGAGTTTTTTGGCTAACCTTATTTTAAAGAGCTCATAAGTTCGTAAAATTTATAAGATATTTTTGGAACTTATAAGCTCATACATCTTATTTTAAAAATAAGTTTCTAAAGTGTTTGGATAAAATAAGACCCTGCAGCTTAAAAAGCTATTTTTTGAGTTTATAAATTATAATTTTGTTTAGTAAAAATTGAAGCTTATATTTTTTTTAAGTGTAATGATGATCGAAAAATAAAATAAATTTCATGTAAATAGATATTTTTTGAGATAGTAGAAATATAATCTTGAAAACAAATAAATACATTTATGTTATTTTTGTTTTAATAGTAGACAACTTATAAATTATTTGGAAAAAGAGTTGAGGGGAGTTTTTTTTTTTTTTAGAGCTTATAATTTTCTTTACTAAAAAACATTATCAACCTCTTTTAAGAAGTTTATAAGCTCCCAAACAACTTATAACATGCTTTTAGAAACTTATAAGTTCAACCAACCACTCTCATAGTGAAGGGATTGTGCACCTCTGACCTTAAAATTATGTAGCCCGTGTATATCATTAAATTTGAGCTATTAGTCTAATTCTTCTTTAGGGCAACAGACTCCTTGCACATCCCCCTATTTGTTTTCTTTTAATTTAATTTTTTCAATAATCCATATCGGTAGGTGCACACCTAACCTCAAGGTTTTGGCTTGGCAACTACACACACATGTATATACATTTTCAGAATTACGAAAGAGATGCTTAATTGAAATTTCTTTAAAATTTTAATTTTTTTTCTTCCAAGAAAATTATTTATACTGATTTTGCATTTACATAAATTCACAGAACTTTTGAAATATATGTAATGCAGAAAAAAAAAGATGAAAATAATTAATCTAAATTACTAGAAATGTATTTGCATGGGATGCTTGTAGAAAGATTGCCAACTATCACTGGCAGGGGACTCCAATCACTGCAACAAAACGCGACTATAGCGCCCCGGCCCGGAGCAGCCTTTCTCCCCGAGCCGGTTCGCTATTCGAGCAGGCAAGACCTGGATCTAAAAGCAACAATTAATGTTTCAAAATAACCATATACACCTAAATTCCACATTTGTTTTAATGATACAACTGAGTACGTTTCCACGTACATGCTCAAGATAAGGCCACGGGCCATATAATACATAGTCAACTATCCGAAATACAACCATTAGCTCCCGTACGACCCGAATACATATACTAATCATTTGGCATGAATAAAGGACGAATGGGAGCTGTTTAGTACACATCTTTGCGCAGCGATAACCTTCAATCTCCGCACACTTCTCTCTCAATAACTCTGAGAACAATAATCATCAATTAAAAGATAATGAGTCCAAGCGACTCAGTGAGGGTATACGATATATGCAAGGTAATGAAGAGCTACAGCAAATAAGACCACAACAACGTACAAGGATACAACAAATCAAGGGCTCGAATGTCAAATACTTCAAGGAATGATCGGAACATATAACAATACAACAATCAAATGATAGCAATTCAGAAACGGTCTTGATAATGGCGAAAGTTCAGTCAATCAATACAAGCAGAGATGAAGAGCAGGGTTCGATTAATTGGTGTACAGTAACGGGCGATAGCTGAGCTCAAGGGTACAACACGTCAAGTGAATACAAGGACCATGATAACACTTGGTTATCGAAATAATTCAAGGGGTGAGTACAATAAATAGTCAAAGGTCAGAACAAGCAATAGCAATTCAGAAACAATCTCAAACAATCGATAAAGGTAAGTCTCACCACCTTATCGCTCCACAAGCAAGAAACAATTAAGACCCTTCCTTATCCCTCCCAATATTCTGGGTGGCCACTCCAGACAATACAGGCAGTAAACAGTTGATCGGGGGACTTCCCCACCCGATCGTTCCATGAGAGCTTCCCATGAAACAAACACGAACTATGGGCACCCCCATAGTCGCCAGGACAGTACAATCCCCAGTCCGATAATCAGGCAGAAGGGTTCCAAAACAGTACAGTACAATACAATAACCAATAATTACAATACAAGAGGGACAACAAGTCCTCATCAACACAGTACAATAACACCGGTAACAAACAACAATCACAAGTAATCGGTATCAAGAAACAGTTGAAGTCTATCACGGCTCAAATAGGCTGCAAGCCCAGACAGTACAGGATACAAAGGAATTACGGAACAATAGAATAAGAGCTAATCAGAAGTCCAGGATAACGAATAACGAGCGGCAAGCCCCAAACAGTACACCAGATAAGGCGACGACCATGAGAATACAAGCTAGACAATAACAAGATTCAAACACAATATGAAAATGGGCGACAAGCAGAAGACAGTCTAATACAAGAGCATCGGTTCAAGAGATCGGTCAAAAGTTCAATATGGTTATAACAAGCAACGAGTCTAAACAATTTGAAACAATAAGGCATATTCGGGCTCATAGTCAAGTAAGTGCAATAGAAATACGGAGGCTATACTTTCCAACAAGAAAAGGAAGAACCCTCACCTTTTAAACGTGGATAGCTTCGTAAGTCCGCTACTATTACTCAATGTCCTTTAATACACGCCCACCTATTAGATCAAGATACTCAAATTAATCAAAATGATTGTAGTCTATTTTCCAAACTTTGTATACTTATACATATACATTCAAAAGAACCTAGGTCTCGTAATCCATAATTCTAATGTACCTCAACTCGTATCAAGTTGATCAAACATTTACCAATGCATTAGGCCCAATCAAGTCCCTGTCATGTATCATTGCTTTAATATATATCTCTAATACTACTTTCAAAGTCATCATGCACAATGTATACAACCTACTCAATGCATGTGTCGCTTATTAGATTATTAAGCTCAAATCCTCCGCATTACTACTCTCTACACTAAATTTTCACCAAACACATACTTCTATATGCATTTTCCCACCTTCAACTCGTATTTGGCCAATTCAAGTCTTACTATATATCAAATATTGGGTCAATAATCGATTACCGCTTAACCAAGTGCTAAAACAGGCCCAATACCTCAAAATTTGAGCTCAATCCGTCGAGAGGGGCATTCTGCCCGTAAACCACCGCCGGAGCCGCCTACCTACCATCGCCGGAATCAAAACCTGTTTCAAGTGGAGATTCACCTCGTCCCGATCTATCAAAGCCCTATATCAATTTTATAAAACTCGAAGCCATTTGGGTTTAATTGAAGGAAATCGAAACCGAGCCCTAACTTACCCACTTCGCGTTTGCCGTGCAACTGCCCCGCCACCAACCGTCGAATCACGAAATTGAGGCCACCATCGTGTTCCTCGTGTCAAGGCGTTCCAAGCCCGGTCGAGCTTCGCCGGAAAAGTCGCCGGTTTCCGTCGACCCGCCGTCACCGCCGCGCCTCTGCCGTCGCTGTTAATTTTCCAATCATCAAAACCCAACAACACCACCACCATCGCGTTCCTCTCGTCGCGGTGATCGATTTACACTACTCATACGCTCGATTCCGTGAAGAAACGAGTGAGATATAAGCAAAACAAGATTTATACATAGATATGTATATATGTATATGTTGTATGTATATATTGTATATGCATGTGTACGTTTTTCAGCCTAAGGAAGAAGATAAAGACCAATTTTCAGAATTTGCAATATGATCCCTCAACTTATAACCGCCTTACACTTTAGTTCCCAAAGTTTCGATCCTTTTCAATTCAGTCCAAAAGTATACAAATCAAGTCCTACAAGTTCTAATTCTTCCAATTAGGCCCCAAACTTTCAATATGTAACAAAAATACCCCTTACCAATATTTTTCCAATTATAACACAAATGTGGGGTGTTACAGCGACACCTCATTCACTAACGGAAAATTTTGTTATGAATTCAACAAAATTTATCACAAAATATGTTTTTTAATGATTTTTTTTTGTGACGGAATTTGCAAATTTATAAAAAATAAAAAAATTAATAATTTATATAAATTATAAAATAAAAAGGGAAAATACTTAAAACCCCCTAAAATTAATATTTATATTCGAAAAATCCTTGGAAATAATTTTCAACTCAAATAACCCATTCCATGAATTTTTCATACCAAAAACTCCATAGTGAAATTCTTGACTAAATTACCCTTTAAATGTTAAATTAATTAACTTAACGAGATCATTTTTTTTCTTTTAATAGAAACTTTCTGTAAGATTTTTAAATTGATTTGTATCAATGATAATTTTAATAAATTAAATTTTTTGAGAAATATTTTTCTTTGAATTTTAAGATATATAAATTATGAAAAGAATATCTCTCTGAAATTTTTAAGATATATAAATTATAATTGAGATCATTTTTAATATTTTAAAATTAAATGAATTAAATAAGAAAGCTAAAACGTTCATAAATAAATTTTACTAGAAAAATAATAGGCAAATGAAATTAATTTATAACTAACCTATAAAAAAATAATGTAAGAAATTCAAGGTTAATTTTGTCCCAAATTCGGGTTAAAATTAATGATTAGGTATTTTGGAAAGAATGAGATTTCGAATTGAAAATTATTTTCATGGAATTTTTTTGGTGATAGTGGTAGTACTAGTACTAGTACTATACTAATCTATACTATAATAGAGAGGACTAAAATTGAAAAATTGATAAAAAAAGAGAGGATTAAATTTAAGAAATTAAGATGAAGAGAGAAAAATCACAAGTACGTCAAATTTAGATGACAAAAAATGCAATTAACCCCCTTATAATAACTATTTTTGGTCTTTTTAAGTGAATTGGCTAAATTACCTTTGTTCATTATTATTTTTTTCTTTCTATCACTTCTTCTCTCACCCCTTTCTACTATGCAGCATTCCCATCCCCCCCCCCCCCAATTCTCTCTCGTCTCTCTTACGCAATATTATTTATCTCTCTCTCTCTCTCTCTCTCTCTCTTTCCCCCCCCCCCCCCCCCCCCACTCTTTTGTGTTGAAGGTTTATTTTATCTTCATTTTATATTTGTTTTTTAATCATATAATTTAAAATATTAAATCAAATATTTTTTGTATATCATAAATTTAGTATATCATAAAATAATGAATAATGACAAAATTATAAATTTATTATATCTTTTTATACATTATAAAATTATATCTTTTTATATATACATTGAGTGTGTCCCAATTTACTATTAATAATAAATATTGAATTTGACTTTTCACCGCAAGTTTGGTCTCAATTGTTATTTTTGACGGCCCACGAAATCCTACTTTTGGAAAGGGATATGGAGTTCACTTTGCTGGGGGAATCATTGTTTAGTCCCAAAATATAAATTGCTGCCTAATTTTGGTGTTGAGCTTTAAAGTAATTCAAAAAATTAGTATCTAACCTGTGCTTAGGCATGAAAAATCATATTTTTATTGATATATTATAGTGAATTTTAATACATATAAATTAAATTGATAAAAATAAATCAATTACTTTCATTTTTGATACATAAATTTCTAAAATTATATCATGAAAAGTAATTGATAAATTAGTATATTCAAAAATTCAATGTTGATAACATAGTATACTCAATTTCAATATTAGATTTTACCATAATTATACCATGGGTTTTCTTAAAAATTGTATAGAAGTAAATGATATATGATTCTAGTATTTTAAATGAAAGTAATTAATAATATTATAAATATGACACTAGAAATAAAAAATAATAATTTTATCAATTGATTTGAATAAGAGAAAGTGCAATATATCTTATAATTTTAAGTAAGTGTTGAATTTGTTTGGATAATTATGAATAACTATATGCTTATGCAAATTAAAATTTAAGATTATTACAATCTTATACGTGTCACAGAAAAATATAGAAAATTGTTATTAGCACTCCAAAAACTTATTATTGTCACTCAATTCTTAATTTTTTATTGAGAAGTTGATCATTATATCCATTTATTTTAAATATAATTGAATGCACTTTGCTCCCTCAACTATTTCTTATGTCCTATTCATTCCCCTGAAATATCCAATACGATATTTATCCAACCCAATTAAATAATTAGTCAACATTGCCCTCATACCACCCCTTTTTATACAATTTTAATGTTCTTTGCAACTAACATTCTAAATTCAACTTCAAATCGTTTATTAGGTATAAAAATAATTTTCTATTTTAAGTTTAAAAAATAATTTATAGCTTAAGAAAATTGAAATAAAAACTAAATTAGGAAGTTATTTTAATAATACATAAAATAAAAGTTAAATACAAAAAACTATTCCAGTTCTTTTTTTTTTATTTAGGTGAGAACACAAAAAACTATTCTAGTTCTTTAACATAATAGATTCATTAAGTACAAATTCAAAGTAAAGTTCGACTATTATGAATAAAAGTGGATAAATGTAGCGCCCCGGCCCGGAGCAGCTCGCCCCAAGCTGGATCGCTATTCGACCAGGCAGACCTGGATCTAAAAGCAACTATTATAATTCCAAGGCAACTACACAGTTCACCCTGTACTCATGCATCGACAGCACATATGCATACTTTATCCAAACAACTCAAAATAACCATGTACACCTAAATTCCACATTTGTTTTAATGATACAACTGAGTACGTTTCCACGTACATGCTCATGATAAGGCCACAGGCCATATAATACATAGTCAACTATCCCAAATACAACCATTGGCTCCCATACGACCCGAATACATCTGCTAATCATTTGGTATGAATGACATACAAATGGAAGCCACTTAGTACTCGTCTTTACGCAGCGATAACCTTCAATCTCAGCCCACTTCTCTCTCAATAACTCTGAGAACAATAATCATCAACTAAACGATAATGAGTTCAAGCGACTCAATGAGGGTATATGATATATCTAAGATAATGAAGAGCTATAGCAAATAAGACCACAACAGCGTACAAGGATACAACAAATCAAGGGCTCGAATATCAAATACTTCAAGGAATGATTGGAACATATAACAATACAGCAATCAAATGATAGCAATTCAGGAACGGTCTTGATAACGGCAAAAGTTCAGTCAATCAATACAAGCAGAGACGAAGAACAGGGTTCGATTAATTGGTGTACAGTAACGGGCGATAGCTGAGCTCAAGGGTACAACACGTCAAGTGAATACAAGGACCATGATAACAGTTGGTTATCGAAATAATTCAAGGAGTGAGTACAATAAATAGTCAAAGGTCAGAACAAGCAATAGCAATTCAAAGACAATCTCAAACAATCGATAAAGGTGAGTATCACCACCTTATCTCTTCAAGAATAAGAAACAAGCAGGACCCTTCCTTATCCCTCCCAATATTCTGGGTGGCCACTCCAGACAATACAGGCAATAAACAGTTGATCGGGGGACTTCCCCACCCGATCGTACCATGAGAGCTTTCCATGAAACAAACGCGAACTATGGGCACTCCCATAGTCGCCATAACAGTACAATCCCCAATCCAATAAACAGGCAGAAAGGTTCCAAAACAGTACAGTGCAATACAATAACCAATAATCACAATACAGGGGAAACAACAAGTCCCCGTCAATACAATACAATAGCACCGATAACAAACAACAATCACAAGCAATTGGTATCAGAAAACAATTGAAGTCTATCACGGCTCAAATAGGTTGCAAGCCCAGACAGTACAGGATACAAAGGAATTACGGAACAATAGAATAAAAGCTAATCAGAAGTCCCGGATAGCACATAATGGGCGGCAAGCCCCAAACAGTACATTAGACAAGGTAACAATCATGAAAATAAAAGCTAGACATTAATAGGATTCAAACACAACATGAAAATGGGTGACAAGCCGAAAATAGTCCAATACAAGAGTGTCGGTACAAGAGGTCGATTAAGAGTTCAATACGGTTATAACAGGCGGCAAGCCTAAACAATTCGAAACAATAAGACATATTCGAGCTCACAGTCCAATAAGTACGATAGAAATATGGTGGCTACATGCCCCAACAAGAAAAGGTAGAACCCTCACCTGGATGCGCTTACCGGAGCCCGTTATGTTCACTTATCAGTGCTTTTGCACACGTTCACCTAGAATTCAATAAGTGCCTTTGCACATTCACCTAGAATTCAATAAGTGCCTTTGCACACGTTCACCTAGAATTCAAGAATAGCATAATTTAATCGAGTACAATCCATAATCTATTCCAATTCCATATCAAGAGTAATTCCTTTATTGACTAAACCTTAGGGTCTTTCTGGCCAATAACTCAAATTCTTAACTTGTGCAATTTATAATCCCAACTGAATTATCCAAATAAATATATATAAATCAAATATTGGGTCAATAATCGATTACCAATTAACCAACTGCTAAAACAGGTCCTATACCTCAAAATTCGAGCTCAACCCGTTGAGAAGGGCATTCTGCCCGGAAATCGCCGCCAGAGCCGCCATCCGCCGCCACCGGAGCCACCTACCTACCATTGCCAAAATCAAAACCTGTTTCAAGTGGAGATTCACCTCATCCCGATCTATCAAAGCCCTCTATCAATTTTGTAAAACTCTAAGCCGTTTAGGTTTAATTGAAGGAAATCGAAACCGAGCCCTAACTTACCCACTTCACGTTTACCAAGTGATTACTCCGCCACCGACCGAAAAATCCTGAAATTGAGGCCACCTTCGTGTTCCTCGTGTCGAGGCGTTCCAAGCCCGATCGAGCTTCGCCGGAAAAGTTTCCGATTCCCATCGACCCGCCGCCACCGCCGATGTCGCTGCCGGCGCTGGCATTTTTCTGGCCACCAAAACACCACCACCGTTGTGTTCGTCTCGTTGAGCTAGTTAATTTGCACTACTCACACGCTCGATTTGGCCAAGAAACGAGGGAGATATGAGCAAAACAAGATTTATATATAAATATATATATATATATATATATGTATATGTTGTATGTATATATTATAGATGCGTGTGTACGTGTTTCAGCAAGGAAGAAGAAGAAAAAGTTTAATTTTTAGAATTTGCAACATGGTCCCTCAATTTATAAGTGTCTTACACTTTGGTCCTTAAAGTTTTCAGATATTTTCAATTCAGTCCAACAGTATAAAAATAAAGTCCTGCAAGTTCTAATTCTTCCAATTAGGCCCCCAAACTTTTAATATATAACAAAAATACCCTTTACCAATATTTCTTCAATTATAACACAAATGTGGGGTGTTACAATAAATATTTCTTTAAATAAAATTTAAATATGTTTTTCATATCCAGTTAAATTATAATACATTTAAATAAATGTAAATTATTTTAAAAAGTGCCAATTTTTTGGGAAAAAAAACTTACGCAAATTGAAGTAATTAATGATACGCAAATTGAGGTAATTAATGAAAATATGACTTTTCGCATAAAATTAAAATATTCTATAGTTTACATTTAATCGAAGAGCAAATAACTTGGTTTGTAGGTAAAACATATTTAAAATTAAATTTAGATTATAAACTGGTGTAAATACTTTGTTAACTATATATAGATATACGTTTGTATAGATTTTAAGGTACTTTTGTTGAAATATAAAATTGAGAGGGGGTGAGTGCTACATTTATTAGTGTATGGAAGGAAATGATACATAATATATGGTTAACACATAGAGGTAAATGATACAGGCATAACATATGGTTAACACATAGACGTAAATGATACATGCATAACAAATGGTTAACGAGGTAAAGTGTGTTTAATACTATTTTAAAATGAATGGGTATTTTGATCAATTTTTCAATATAAAAGTAAGTGTGGAGTGTTAATAACAATTTTGAATTGTCAATAACAATTTTTTAAAATATAATGACACTATCCAAGCATGTGCTTACTTGCATAGGTTCAAAATTTTTGAATTATATGTATAGAAAAGTGTAAGTGCTATACATATCAAAGATTTGAAATAGTATAAAAAGATATATCTTTCTCAAGAGTACTTTCTTCACAATTGTATTTTATTTGTTGTTGTTGTTGTTGTTGTTGTTATTGTTTATATTTTTTTATAAACTATCAATACCTTCTAATAATTATTTTGTGCCTTTGATTTGACTTTTCATTTATCCCTCCTCTCCACTATTTAACTTCTCATTTATTTTCTCCCTCCTATATACCAATGATCGGAGGATTACACCCCCACCCCCTTCTTTCTTTCTTTTCTCTGTACTATTCAATCTAACCTTATATTTTCGTTTTTCTATTTACTGTTAATTATATGATTAAGAAAATCATCAAAACAATTATAATAAGTAGTATATGATTTTTTATAATTATTGTGACAAAATATTATACTATATATAATAAGTTTTGATGATATTACATTCTTGTCCCACATTAAAAGAAGTGCAAGGACTTGGCAGGCTTATAAATTTTAATTCCTCCCTCACCTTGCGAGGTGTCTTTTCATCAAATAATAATAGCCTACCGTCTCAAGATGCGAGACAATACCTCGTAGGGTTGGGGCTCCGTATTTGAGTACGGATTTGGACATCATGAAATGGCACCATCTGTGGGAACGATGGCCATATGCCTCTTCTCAAGTCCCTGGACTGTGGGGCTTATGATAATACCATATATTTGTCCCACATTAGAAGGAGTCTAGAGACTTGTCAAATATATAAACTCCAATCCCTCCCTTGCGAGGTGCCTTTTTATCAAACGATAAAATCCCACCATCTCAAGATGTGGGACAATACCTCATAGGGTCGGGCCTCTCGATTCTGTGATGGATTTAGGATGTATCATCAAATTTAAATATATTATTAAATTATATATTATTTTATTTTGCATATATATTGAGTGTGCATTATTGCTAGTATATATAAAGGGAGAACACTATTTTGTAACTATATTGATCTCACATTCATTTTGGTCTCATTTTCCCATTTCTTCCTCACTTTTAATATCTTTATTTGTTACTTTCTTCGTATTTGTTTTATTTATTGTATTTTATTTTATTTATATTACCTTTCAATTATTATTAATTAATAGTCAAGCGTGCATGCTCAATGCATGTGCAAAATAAAAAGTATATATAATTTTTAAATGACTGAAATATTATTAATTTTTATATGAATAAAAAACTTTTTAGCATTTATTAAATTTAATAAGAAAAAAATTTAAAAAATATATGATAAAACTATATGATTTAAAATAATTATATATTTCACCCTCACAAAAATTCTAGAAAATAGTTGAAAAATTATTTAATAAAATTATTTAAAAGAATTTTTTTAACTTTTCATAAAGTTAATAAATATATTATAAAAAAAATTAGATAGTTAAAATAATATAGAGAAAGAGTGTGTATTTACATAGAGAATTTAATGGAACTAATTTTATATTATTCAAATTTTAACTATTTGAATGACTTATATTTCACTTTTATTTTGCATATGCATCGAGTGTGCCAATACGCTAGTTATTATTATATGTACTATTATCAATACTATTATATAAAGAAGCAATATTATTTAGTAAACCCGGTTTTGGTTTGTCTATATTTTTTGTCTGTTATTTTTCAATTTTCTTTTTTTTTAAAAATATTCTTTCTTTCACCGTTCTCCCCATTCTTTATCTCTACCTTTCTCCTCTCCTTCTCTATCCTCTTGTCATCTGCCACGGCTTTTCAATATAATTTCTTTTATTGTTCCTTTGTAAATTTATGTTGATTTTTACTTAACACTAATTGTATGAAGCTATTAAAATGGTTAAAAACTGTTTTGAGAGTATAGATACTACAAAATTTTAATATGTTATTAATTATAATATTTCTTTATTATTTACATGCATCAAGTGTGCCAATATTACTAGTATATAATATAAGACAGAGCATCGTTTAGTACCTACATTTGATATGTTTCTTTTCTTTTCTTTTTGCACTTTCTCTCTCTTCGCTCATCTTTAACATTTTTTTTACTTTGCCGCTCCTTGTTTCTCATCTTCATCTGTATCTCCTCGCTCTATCCTCTTTGATTTCCTATTATCTTCAATATCTTTATAAAGAAAAGTACTACACTACTAGAAAAACAACTAATATCCATGGATTTGAATTTAAAAAAAACAATGAAAAAAACTTAGTCACGATATTAGCCCATGGATTGGCGGTGGCTACATTAGCTACAGCCTTTTGCTGGCTAAAATCGGCCGCGAAATTTTTCGCCAATTTTAGCCATGGGATTAGCACGACCAATCCGTGGCTAATTTAGCTGTGGTCAG
>CM047873.1:20232589-20583009 GCA_026212405.1 Petrea volubilis | reverse complement strand
ACTTTAAAACCCGGACCCGCCCCGATTAATAATTTATATATATATTTATTTATTATTTTATGTAAATTTATATAATATACACCTATATTTCATACATAAAAGTATATATTATATAAATAGTTACTTGAAAAAATAAATATGATACTCTTGTATATTAAAATAATTATATAACATTAATAATTAAGTTATGATTTCAAAATATATGAAAATAAATATGCGATAATGATGTTTAATTTTTAAAAAATTAAAATATGTTCATAAAAATTTATAAATAATTAGTGCTTTAGTAATACTATTATTTTTTTCATGTTTATAAAATTGTAAAAATATCAATTTTCTTAAAAAAATATATTTTTAATTATTTTAAAAATTAAAACCGGGTTTGCCGGGTCCAACCCGAAACCGGCGGGTTCGGGTCGGGTTCGGGTCGGGTCCGGGTCCAAAAAATCCTCGGTAGGGCGGGTCTGGGTCCAAAAAATCCCCGACAAGGCGGGTCCCGGGTTTAGCCAAACCCGTCCCATACCCGCCCCGTTGCCATCCCTAATCAAACAGGCGTACACAGCGCCCAGCTTTCTTCAAAGTTTGCTCGACACTCCAAGTGAAACTGGTAAACAAAAACCACTCATTTTAGCTAATTAATTAATACCATCTTTAATATATAATTTGTTTTGCTCTTCGAAATATCTATTTTGTGCAGGATTTTCTATTTTCTTTTGGTTTTCATTTTGACAGAAGAATACAACTACTAATCTTGTTAAGCTAAAGTCAGCTCAAATTTCGTACATTAGTTCGAGACAACAAACGAAGCTACATGCATAGAGAGTTTTTGGCTAACCTTATTTTAAAGAGTTCATAAGTTCATAAAACTTATAAGATATTTTTGGAATTTATAAGCTCATACATCTTATTTTAAAAATAAGTTTCTAAAGTGTTTGGATAAAATAAGACCCTGCAGCTTAAAAAGCTATTTTTTGAGCTTATAAATTATAATTTTGTTTAGTAAAAATTGAAGCTTATATTTTTTTTAAGTGTAATGATGATCGAAAAATAAAATAAAATAAAATAAAATAAATTTCATGTAAATAGATATTTTTTGAGATAGTAGAAATATAATGTAAGACCCCACATTTGTATTATAATTGAAAAAATATTGGTGAAGGGTAATTTTTGTTACATCTTGAAAGTTTGGGGGCCTAATTGGAAGAATTAGAACTTGTAGGACTTGATTTGTATACTTTTGGACTGAATTAAAAAGGATCGAAACTTTGGAGACTAAAGTGTAAGGCGGTTATAAGTTGAGGGATCATGTTGCAAATTCTGAAAATTGGTCTTTATCTTCTTCCTTGGGCTGAAAAACGTACACACCAATACATACACTTATACATATATACTTTTTCTTCTCCTAAACTTCCCAAGCCCATATCTTGCTCGTTTCTTCACCAAATCGCGCAAATTATATATGAAAATCGATCACCGCGACGAGAGGAACACATAGGTGGTGGTATTTTTGGGTTTCGCCGAACGGTGGAGGAGCAGTGACGGCAGCAGTGACGCGACGGTGGCGGAGCTCCGTTTCTAACGAGGTTTTCCGGCGAACTTGAGGTGGTTCTTCGACTTCTCGACCTGGGAAAGCTATTGGTGAGGTCAATATTGAGCTAGAATCGACGGAGGGGATCGAATTAAAGCGGGGTTAAGTAGGGTTTCTATTGACGAATTTCCTCAATTAAACTTTAATAGCTTGAGATTCCCTAAAATTGATAGAGGGCTTTGATAGATTGGGACGAGGTGAATGTCCACTTGAAACAGGTTTTGATTCCGGCGATGGTACGTAGGTGGCTCCGGTGGCGGCGGCCGGCGGCTCCGACGGCGGTTTGCGGGCAGAATGCCCCACTCGACGGGTTGAGCTCAAATTGTGAGGTATTGGACTGGTTGAGCACTTGGTTAAGTGGTAATTGATCATTGACTCATTATTTGATATTTAGTTAAACTTGAATTGGCCAAAATACGAGGTGAAGGTGGGAAAAATGCATATAGAAGCATGTGTTTGGTGAAAATTTAGTGTAGAGAGCAGTAATGTGGAAGATTTGAGCTTAATAGTCTAATAAGTGGCACATTTATCGGATAGATTGAGGAAATGGTGCATGATAATTTTGATAGTAGTATTAGATATATACATGATATGGACTTGATTGACCCTAATGCTTTGTAAATGTTTGATCAACTTGATACGAGTTGAGGTAGATTAGAATTATGGATTACGAGAGACCTAAGTTCTTTTGGGTGTATATGTATACGTATACAAAGTTTGGAAAATGAACTACAATCATTTTGATTAATTTGAGTATCTTGATCTAATAGGTGGGCGTGTATTAAAGGACATTGAGTAATAGTAGCGGACTTACGAAGCTATCCACGTTTAAAAGGTGAGGGTTCTACCTTTTCTTGTTGGAAAGTATAGCCACCTTATTTCTATCGTACTTCTTGGACTATGAGCTCGAATGTCTTATTGTTTCGAATTGTTTGGGCTCGCAGCCTGTTGTAATCGTATTGTATTCCTGATCGATCTCTTGAACCGATGCTCTTGTGAGGGTTCTACCTTTTCTTGTTGGGGCGTGTAGCCGCCATATTTCTATCGTACTTCTTGGACTATGAGCTCGAATATGTCTTATTGTTTCGAATTGTTTGGGCTTGCAGCCTGTTGTAATCGTATTGTATTCCTGATCGATCTCTTGAACCAATGCTCTTGTATTGGACTGTTTTCGGCTTGTCGCCCATTTTCGTATTGTGATTGAATCTTGTTATTGTCTAGCTTGTATTCTCCTGATCGTTGTCTTGTCTGGTGTACTGTTTGGGGCTTGCCGCTCGTTATTCGTTATCCTGGACTTCTGATTAGCTCTTATTCTATTGTTCCGTAATTCCTTTGTATCCTGTACTGTCTGGGCTTGCAGCCTATTTGAGCCGTGATAGACTTCAACTGTTTCCTGATACTGATTGCTTGTGATTGTTGTTTGTTACCGATGTTATTGTACTGTATTGGCGGGGACTTGTTGTTTCCCCTGTATTATGATTATTGGTTATTGTATCGCACTGTACTGTTTTGGAACCCTTCTGCCTGATTATCGGACTGGGGATCGTACTGTTATGGCGACTATGGGAGTGCCCATAGTTCGCGTTTGTTTCATGGGAAGCTCTCATGGAACGATCGGGTGGGGAAGTCCCCCGATCAACTGTTTACTGCCTGTACTGTCTGGAGTGGCCACCCAGAATATTGGGAGGGATAAGGAAGGGTCTTAATTGTTTCTTGCTTGTGGAGTGATAAGGTGGTGAGACTCACCTTTATCGATTGTTTGAAATTGTTTCTGAATTGCTATTGCTTGTTCTGACCTTTGGCTATTTATTGGATTCACCCCTTGAATTATTTCGATAACCAAGTGTTATCATGGTCCTTGTATTCACTTGACGTGTTGTACCCTTGAGCTCAGCTATCGCCCGTTACTGTACACCAATTAATCGAACCCTGCTCTTCATCTCTGCTTGTATTGATTGACTGAACTTTCGCCATTATCAAGACCGTTCCTGAATTGCTATCATTTGATTGTTGTATTGTTATATGTTCCGATCATTCCTTGAAGTATTTGACATTCGAGCCCTTGATTTGTTGTATCCTTGTACGTTGTTGTGGTCTTATTTGCTGTAGCTCTTCATTATCTTGCATATATCGTATACCCTCACTGAGTCGCTTGGACTCATTATCGTTTATTTGATGATTATTGTTCTCAGAGTTATTGAGAGAGAAGTGTGCGGAGATTGAAGGTTATCGCTGCGCAAAGATGAGTACTAAACAACTCCCATTCGTACTTTATTCATACCAAATGATTAGCATATGTATTCGGGTCGTACGGGAGCTAATGGTTGTATTTCGGATAGTTGACTATGTATTATATCGCTGTGGCCTTATCTTGAGCATGTACGTGGAAACGTACTCAGTTGTATCATTAAAACAAATGTGGAATTTAGGTATACATGGTTATTTTGAAACATTAATTGTTGATTTTAGATCCAGGTCTGACTGCTCGAATAGCCACCCGGCTCGGGGAGACAGCCTGCTCCGGGCCGGGGCGCTACATATAATCTTGAAAACAAATAAATACATTTATGTTATTTTTCTTTTAATAGTAGACAACTTATAAATTATTTGGAAAAAGAGTTGAGGGGAGTTTTTTTTTTTTTTTTGGAGCTTATAATTTCCTTTACTAAAAAAAATTATCAACCTCTTTTAAGAAGTTTATAAGCTCCCAAACAACTTATAACATGCTTTTAGAAACTTATAAGTTCAACCAACCACTCTCATAGTGAAGGGATTGTGCACCTCTGACCTTAAAATTATGTAGCCCGTGTATATCATTAAATTTGAGCTATTAGTCTAATTCTTCTTTAGGGCAACAGACTCCTTGCACATCCCCCTATTTGTTTTCTTTTAATTTAATTTTTTCAATAATCGATATCGGTAGGTGCACCCCTAACCTCAAGGTTTTGGCTTGGCAACTACACACACATGTATATACATTTTCAGAATTACGAAAGAGATGCTTAATTGAAATTTCTTTAAAATTTTAATTTTTTTTCTTCCAAGAAAATTATTTATACTGATTTTGCATTTACATAAATTCACAGAACTTTTGAAATATATGTTATGCAGAAAAAAAAAAGATGAAAATAATTAATCTAAATTACTAGAAATGTATTTGCATGGGATGCTTGTAGAAAGATTGCCAACTATCACTGGCAGGGGACTCCAATCACTGCAACAAAACGCGACACCTCATTCACTAACGGAAAGATTTGTTATGAATTCAACAAAATTTATCACAAAATATGTTTTTTAATGATTTTTTTTTGTGACGGAATTTGCAAATTTATAAAAAATAAAAAAATTAATAATTTATATAAAGTATAAAATAAAAAGGGAAAAATACTTAAAACCCCCTAAAATTAATATTTATATTCGAAAAATCCTTGGAAATAATTTTCAACTCAAATAACCCATTCCATGAATTTTTCATACCAAAAAATCCATAGTGAAATTCTTGACTAAATTACCCTTTAAATGTTAAATTAATTAACTTAACGAGATCATTTTTTTTCTTTTAATAGAAACTTTCTGTAAGATTTTTAAATTGATTTGTATCAATGATAATTTTAATAAATTAAATTTTTTGAGAAATATTTTTCTTTGAATTTTAAGATATATAAATTATGAAAAGAATATCTCTCTGAAATTTTTAAGATATATAAATTATAATTGAGATCATTTTTAATATTTTAAAATTAAATGAATTAAATAAGAAAGCTAAAACGTTCATAAATAAATTTTACTAGAAATATAATAGGCAAATGAAATTAATTTATAACTAACCTATAAAAAAATAATGTAAGAAATTCAAGGTTAATTTTGTCCCAAATTCGGGTTAAAATTAATGATTAGGTATTTTGGAAAGAAAAAAAAAGTGGCAGAATGAGATTTTGAATTGAAAATTATTTTCATGGAATTTTTTTGGTGATAGTGGTAGTACTAGTACTAGTACTATACTAATCTATACTATAACGGAGAGGACTAAAATTGAAAAATTGATAAAAAAGAGAGGATTAAATTTAAGAAATTAAGATGAAGAGAGAAAAATCACAAGTACGTCAAATTTAGATGACAAAAAATGCAATTAACCCCCTTATAATAACTATTTTTGGTCTTTTTAAGTGAATTGGCTAAATTACCTTTGTTTATTATTATTTTTTTCTTTCTATCACTTCTTCTCTCACCCCTTTCCACTATGCAGCATTCCCATCCTCCCCCCCCCCCCCCCCCCCCCCCAATCCCCCAATTCTCTCTCGTCTCTCTTACGCAATATTATTTATCTCTCTCTCTCTCTCTTCCACCCCCCCCCCCCCCCCCCAACTCTTTTGTGTTGAAGGTTTATTTTATCTTCATTTTATATTTGTTTTTTAATCATATAATTTAAAATATTAAATCAAATATTTTTTGTATATCATAAATTTAGTATATCATAAAATAATGAATAATGACAAAATTATAAATTTATTATATCTTTTTATACATTACAAAATTATATCTTTTTATATATACATTGAGTGTGTCCCAATTTACTATTAATAATAAATAATGAATTTGACTTTTCACCGCAAGTTTGGTCTCAATTGTTATTTTTGACGGCCCACGAAATCCTATTTTTGGAAAGGGATATGGAGTTCACTTTGCTGGGGGAATCATTGTTTAGTCCCAAAATATAAATTGCTGCCTAATTTTGGTGTTGAGCTTTAAAGTAATTCAAAAAATTAGTATCTAACCTGTGCTTAGGTATGAAAAATCATATTTTTATTGATATATTATAGTGAATTTTAATACATATAAATTAAATTGATAAAAATAAATCAATTACTTTCATTTTTGATACATAAATTTCTAAAATTATATCATGAAAAGTAATTGATAAATTAGTATATTCAAAAATTCAATGTTGATAACATAGTATACTCAATTTCAATATTAGATTTTACTATAATTATACCATGGGTTTTCTTAAAAATTGTATAGCAGTAAATGATATATGATTCTAGTATTTTAAATGAAAGTAATTAATAATATTATAAATATGACACTAGAAATAAAAAATAATAATTTTATCAATTGATTTGAATAAGAGAAAGTGCAATATATCTTATAATTTTAAGTAAGTGTTGAATTTGTTTGGATAATTATGAATAACTATATGCTTATGCAAATTAAAATTTAAGATTATTACAATCTTATACGTGTCACAGAAAAATATAGAAAATTGTTATTAGCACTCCAAAAACTTATTATTGTCACTCAATTCTTAATTTTTTATTGAGAAGTTGACCAATATATCCATTTATTTTAAATATAATTGAATGCACTTTGCTCCCTCAACTATTTCTTATGTCCTATTCATTCCCCTGAAATATCCAATACGATATTTATCCAACCCAATTAAATAATTAGTCAACATTGCCCTCATACCACCCCTTTTTAAACAATTTTAATGTTCTTTGCAACTAACATTCTAAATTCAACTTCAAATCGTTTATTAGGTATAAAAATAATTTTCTATTTTAAGTTTAAAAAATAATTTATAGCTTAAGAAAATTGAAATAAAAACTAAATTAAGAAGTTATTTTAATAATACATAAAATAAAAGTTAAATACAAAAAACTATTCCAGTTCTTTTTTTTTTATTTAGGTGAGAACACAAAAAACTATTCTAGTTCTTTAACATAATAGATTCATTAAGTACAAATTCAAAGTAAAGTTCGACTATTATGAATAAAAGTGGATAAATGTAGCGCCTCGGCCCGGAGCAGCTCGCCCCAAGCTGGACCGCTATTCGAGCAGGTAGACCTAGATCTAAAAGCAACTATTATAATTCCAAGGCAACTACACAGTTCACCCTGTACTCATGCATCGACAGCACATATGCATACTTTATCCAACCAACTCAAAATAACCATGTACACCTAAATTCCACATTTGTTTTAATGATACAACTGAGTACGTTTCCACGTACATGCTCATGATAAGGCCACAGGCCATATAATACATAGTCAACTATCCGAAATACAACCATTGGCTCCCGTACGACCCGAATACATCTGCTAATCATTTGGTATGAATGACATACAAATGGAAGCCACTTAGTACTCGTCTTTACGCAGCGATAACCTTCAATCTCAGCCCACTTCTCTCTCAATAACTCTGAGAACAATAATCATCAAATAAACGATAATGAGTTCAAGCGACTCAGTGAGGGTATATGATATATGCAAGATAATGAAGAGCTATAGCAAATAAGACCACAACAGCGTACAAGGATACAACAAATCAAGGGCTCGAATATCAAATACTTCAAGGAATGATTGGAACATATAACAATACAACAATCAAATGATAGCAATTCAGGAACGGTCTTGATAACGGCAAAAGTTCAGTCAATCAATACAAGCAGAGACGAAGAACAGGGTTCGATTAATTGGTGTACAGTAACGGGCGATAGCTGAGCTCAAGGGTACAACACGTCAAGTGAATACAAGGACCATGATAACAGTTGGTTATCGAAATAATTCAAGGAGTGAGTACAACAAATAGTCAAAGGTCAGAACAAGCAATAGCAATTCAAAGACAATCTCAAACAATCGATAAAGGTGAGTATCACCACCTTATCTCTTCAAGAATAAGAAACAAGCAGGACCCTTCCTTATCCCTCCCAATATTCTGGGTGGCCACTCCAGACAATACAGGCAATAAACAGTTGATCGGGGGACTTCCCCACCCGATCGTTCCATGAGAGCTTCCCATGAAACAAACGCGAACTATGGGCACTCCCATAGTCGCCATAACAGTACAATCCCCAATCCAATAAACAGGCAGAAAGGTTCCAAAACAGTACAGTGCAATACAATAACCAATAATCACAATACAGGGGAAACAACAAGTCCCCGTCAATACAATACAATAGCACCGATAACAAACAACAATCACAAGCAAGTGGTATCAGGAAACAATTGAAGTCTATCACGGCTCAAATAGGTTGCAAGCCCAGACAGTACAGGATACAAAGGAATTACGGAACAATAGAATAAAAGCTAATCAGAAGTCCCGGATAGCATATAGTGGGCGGCAAGCCCCAAACAGTACATTAGACAAGGTAACAATCATGAGAATAAAAGCTAGACATTAACACGATTCAAACACAACATGAAAATGGGTGACAAGCCGAAAATAGTCCAATACAAGAGGTCGATCAAGAGTTCAATACGGTTATAACAGGCGGCAAACCTAAACAATTCGAAACAATAAGACATATTCGAGCTCATAGTCCAATAAGTACGATAGAAATATGGTGGCTACATGCCCCAACAAGAAAAGGTAGAACCCTCACCTGGATGCGCTTACTGGAGCCCGTTATGTTCACTTATTAGTGCTTTTGCACACGTTCACCTAGAATTCAATAAGTGCCTTTGCACATTCACCTAGAATTCAATAAGTGCCTTTGCACACGTTCACCTAGAATTCAAGAATAGCATAATTTAATCGAGTACAATCCATAATCTATTCCAATTCCATATCAAAAGTAATTCCTTTATTGACTAAACCTTAGGGTCTTTCTGGCCAATAACTCAAATTCTTAACTTGTGCAATTTATAATCCCAACTGAATTATCCAAATAAATGTATATAAATCAAATATTGGGTCAATAATCGATTACCACTTAACCAATTGCTAAAACAGGTCCTATACCTCAAAATTCGAGCTCAACCCGTCGAGAAGGGCATTCTGCCCGGAAACCGCCGCCGGAGCCGCCATCCGCCGCCATCGGAGCCACCTACCTACCATCGCCAAAATCAAAACCTGTTTCAAGTGGAGATTCACCGCATCCCGATCTATCAAAGCCCTCTATCAATTTTGTAAAACTCTAAGCCGTTTGGGTTTAATTGAAGGAAATCGAAACCGAGCCCTAACTTACCCACTTCGCGTTTACCAAGTGATTACTCCGCCACCGACTGACAAATCCTGAAATTGAGGCCACCTTCGTGTTCCTCGTGTCAAGGCGTTCCAAGCCCGATCGAGCTTCGCCGGAAAAGTTTCCGATTCCCATCGACCCGCCGCCACCGCCGATGTCGCTGCCGGCACTGGCATTTTTCTGGCCACCAAAACACCACCACCGTTGTGTTCGTCTCGTTGAGCTAGTTAATTTGCACTACTCACACGCTCGATTTGGCCAAGAAACGAGGGAGATATGAGCAAAACAAGATTTATATATAAATATGTATATATGTATATGTTGTATGTATATATTATAGATGCGTGTGTACGTGTTTCAGCAAGGAAGAAGAAGAAAAAGTTCAATTTTTAGAATTTGCAACATGGTCCCTCAATTTATAAGTGTCTTACACTTTGGTCCTTAAAGTTTTCAGATATTTTCAATTCAGTCCAACAGTATAAAAATAAAGTCCTGCAAGTTCTAATTCTTCCAATTAGGCCCCCAAACTTTCAATATATAACAAAAATACCCTTTACCAATATTTCTTCAATTATAACACAAATGTGGGGTGTTACAATAAATATTTCTTTAAATAAAATTTAAATATGTTTTTCATATCCAGTTAAATTATGATACATTTAAATAAATGTAAATTATTTTAAAAAGTGCCAATTTTTTGGGAAAAAAACTTACGCAAATTGAAGTAATTAATGATACGCAAATTGAGGTAATTAATGAAAATATGACTATTCGCATAAAATTAAAATATTCTATAGTTTACGTTTAATCGAAGAGCAAATAACTTGGTTTGTAGGTAAAACATATTTAAAATTAAATTTAGATTATAAACTGGTGTAAATACTTTGTTAACTATATATATAGATATACGTTTGTATAGATTTTAAGGTACTTTTGTTGAAATATAAAATTGAGAGGGGGTGAGTGCTACATTTATTAGTGTATGGAAGGAAATGATACATAATATATGGTTAACACATAGAGGTAAATGATACAGGCATAACATATGGTTAACACATAGACATAAATGATACATGCATAACAAATGGTTAACGAGGTAAAGTGTGTTTAATACTATTTTAAAATGAATGGGTATTTTGATCAATTTTTCAATATAAAAGTAAGAGTGGAGTGTTAATAACAATTTTGAATTGTCAATAACAATTTTTAAAAATATAATGACACTATCCAAGCATGTGCTTACTTGCATAGGTTCAAAATTTTTGAATTATATGTATAGAAAAGTGTAAGTGCTATACATATCAAAGATTTGAAATAGTATAAAAAGATATATCTTTCTCAAGAGTACTTTCTTCACAATTGTATTTTATTTGTTGTTGTTGTTATTGTTTATATTTTTTTATAAACTATCAATACCTTCTAATAATTATTTTGTGCCTTTGATTTGACTTTTCATTTATCCCTCCTCTCCACTATTTAACTTCTCATTTATTTTCTCCCTCCTATATACCAATGATCGGAGGATTTCACCCCCACCCCCTTCTTTCTTTCTTTTCTCTGTACTATTCAATCTAACCCTATATTTTCGTTTTTCTATTTACTGTTAATTATATGATTAAGAAAATCATCAAAACAATTATAATAAGTAGTATATGATTTTTTATAATTATTGTGATAAAATATTATACTATATATAATAAGTTTTGATGATATTACATTCTTGTCCCACATTAGAAGGAGTGTAAGGGCTTGGCAGGCTTATAAATTTTAATTCCTCCCTCACCTTGCGAGGTGTCTTTTCATCAAATAATAAAAGCCTACCGTCTCAAGATGCGAGACAATACCTCGTAGGGTTGGGGCTCCGTATTTGAGTACGGATTTGGACATCATGAAATGGCGCCATCTGTGGGAACGATGGCCATATGCCTCTTCTCAAGTCCTTCGACTGTGGGGCTTATGATAATACCATATTTTTGTCCCACATTAGAAGGAGTCTAGAGACTTGTCAAATTTATAAACTCCAATCCCTCCCTTGCGAGGTGCCTTTTTATCAAACGACAAAATCCCACCATCTCAAGATGTGGGACAATACCTTGTAGGGTCGGGCCTCTCGATTCTGTGATGGATTTAGGATGTATCATCAAATTTAAATATATTATTAAATTATATATTATTTTTATTTTGCATATATATTGAGTGTGCACTTATTGCTAGTATTATATAAAGGGAGAACACTATTTTGTAACTATATTTGATCTCACATTCATTTTGGTCTCTTTTCCACATTTCTTCCTCACTTTTTAATATCTTTATTTTGTTACTTTCTTCGTATTTGTTTTATTTATTGTATTTTATTTTATTTTATATTACCTTTCAATTATTATTAATTTAATAGTCAAGCGTGCATGCTCAATGCATGTGCAAAATAAAAAGTATATAATTTTTAAATGATATTTTGATCAACTGAAATATTTATTAATTTTTTATATGAATAAAAACTTTTTAGCATTTATTAAATTTTAAATAAGAAAAAAATTTAAAAAATATATGATAAAACTATATGATTTAAAATAATTATATATTTCCCCTCACAAAAATTCTATAAAATAGTTGAAAATTATTTCATAAAATTATTTAAAATAATTTTTTTAACTTTTCATAAAGTTAATAAATATATTATAAAAAAATTAGATAGTATAAATAATAATAGAGAAAGATGTGTATTTACATAGAGAATTTAATGGAAACTAATTTTATATTATTCAAATTTTACTATTTGAATGACTTATATTTCACTTTTATTTTGCATATGCATCGAGTGTGCCCAATACGCTAGTTATTATTATATGTACTATTATCAATACTATTATATAAAGAAGCAATATTATTTAGTAACCACGTTTGGTTTGTCTATATTTTTGGTCTGTTATTTTTCAATTTTCTTTTTTTTAAAAATATTCTCTCCACTCTTTTCTTTCACGTTCTCCCCATTCTTTATCTCTACCTTTCTCCTCTCCTTCTCTATCCTCTTTCATCTGCCACGGCTTTTCAATATAATTTTCTTTTATTTTCTTTGTAAATTTATTTGATTTTTACTTAACACTAATTTTATGAATCTATTAAAATGGTTAAAAACTGTTTTGAGAGTATAAATACTACCAAAATTTTAATATGTTATTAAATTATAATATATCTTTATTATTTACATGCATCAAGTGTGCCAATATTACTAGTATATAATATAAAGGAAGAGCATCGTTTAGTAACTACATTTGATATGTTTTCTTTTCTTTTCTTTTTTCACTTTCTCTCTCTTCGCTCGTCTTTAACATTTTTTTTACTTTCTCTCCTTTATCTTCTCTCTTCATCTGTCTCTCCTCTCTCTATCCTCTTTGATTTCCTATTACTCTTCAATATCTTTTATAAAGAAAAGTACTCACTACTAGAAAAACAACTAATATCCATGGATTAGCCATGAATTTAAAAAAAAAATGAAAAAAACTTAGTCACAGATTAGCCATGGATTGGCGGTGGCTACATTAGCTACAGCCTTTTGCTGGCTAAAATCGGCGCGAAATTTTTCGCCAATTTTTAGCCATGGATTAGCCACGACCAATCCGTGGCTAATTTAGCTGTGGTCAGGCTGTCGCTAACAGCTACGGATTAGCCACAGCCAATAGCCACAAAGCCACGGCCAGACCGTGGCTAAAAATCCGTGGCCAAATTTGTTTTTTTTTTTTTTTTCCACTAAGTATGGTTTGAACTCTTAACTTCTTTGTTGAAGTTAGAATATTAAATCACTACACCCCTTTAACTTTTTATTTAATAATTAATTTTTTTCTATACTTAACTAATATATGTATATTATATATATTGATATATATATATATAATAAATGATTCGATATATTAGATACATATAAGATTAGATATACTTATATACATGTGTATTTATATATAATCAGATGTATATATATCAGATATATATACATATATAACATATATTAGATATATAATACACAGATATATATTTATATAGATGATTGATATATTTCAATGTTTATTTCAATATCAGTTCCAATGATGAATGATCGTTTCAATTAGTTGACGATATTATAATATTTTATTGAGTTAACAACTTAACTTTCATAATTATTTCTTTAGATTTAATTTACCATTTTATTATAATATCACAATATATGTGTTGGATTATACTACATATATAAATGTTTTTAAAAATTAATAAATTACTTGTTCAATCACTAAATAATTTTCAATAATAAAAAAAAGCCAAAGATTAGTAAAAAAAAATGAAAGGAATACTTTTCATAATGTGGATTTATGCTATAGAACTATGTGTTTCAAATTATTTTCTTAATTATACACTTAATATAAAATATTTAAAATTGATGTATATTCATGCAATAAATTAAGTAGATTCAACATAAATGATTTCATTAAATTATGAAAGTTATCCCACAATATAAAGATAGAGCTATACTTAAATATATTTATGACCAAGAAAAGTAACGCGAGTTTGATTTAACTAGTGATCAAAAATCATTTGATATAACTTGTCAAATATTAATTTAAATAACTAATTCAACAAAATAAATTCAAATATTTGATTTGTGTATTTAAATTGATTTAGGATTATTATTCATTTTGCTGAATAGGAAAATAAAATTAGTATTTGAAGTTGTTGAAATAAATATTTTACCTACATATTTGAAATAAAAAATAAAAATTGATTAATAAATCAAAAATTAGCCACGGTCAGGCCGTAGCTAATGGCCAAGGATTAGCCACGACCTTATATTTTTCAGAATTTTGTGGCCAAATTGGCCACGGCCTGACCGGGGCTATTAGCCATGGCTGGGTCGTGGCTAGAAATTGGTGGCCATTAAATACATGGCCGAGTAAGGCCGTGGCTAATGTTAGCCACGCTACTTTTAGCCACGAATTTTAGGGCCACCGATTTTTGTCAAAATCCGTGGCTAAATCCTGTTTTTTCTAGTAGTGACTCTTCAATGTCATTTAGTTTTGTACTTTTCTTTGTAATTGTTCCTTAGTTTTTATTTTAAATTATGTTATTTTTACTTATCATTAATTTTATAAATTCATTACGATATAAGTAAAAATTCTTTTATAGTATGGATAATATCAAAATTTTAGTATTTCATAAAATTATATTATTTCTTTATGCACATGCATTGAGTGTGCTAGTATTGCTAGTTGTTGTTGTTGTTATTATTATCTATACTTTTTTATAAAGGATTTGTACCATCTAATATTTATTTGACATTTTTTGTTTGATTTTTACTTTTTCTCTCATCTCCACACTCTAACTTCTCCATCTCTTTCCTTTTTCTCCACTATTGACTCTAATCCTATATTTTCTACTCCCTATTTATTTTTAATTGTAATTATATTATTTTTTTTATGCACATGCATTGAATGTGCTAGTATTGCTAGTTGTTGTTGCTATTATTATTATTATTATTATTATTATCATCATCATCATCATCATCATCATCTATACTCTTTTATAAAGGATTTTACCATTATTTGTTTTATGCACATGCATTGAGTGTGCTAGTATTGCTAGTTGTTGTTGTTGTTATCTATACTCTTTTATAATGGATTTGTACCATCTAATATTTATTGGACATTTTTTGTTTGATTTTTACTTTTTCTCTCCTCTCTTCTCTCTAACTTCTCCATCTCTTTTCTCTTTCTCCACTATTGACTCTAATCCTATATTTTCTCCTCCCTATTTATTCTTAATTGTATAATTAGGTGTTATTTGATAATGTAATGTAATTATCAATTACAAATCTAATAATAAGAATCTCAACATATAAGTTTGGTTTTTTACGAAACAATCTCAAATACCCCAAAGAAATGCCGATATATGAAACAATATTCGGAAAGAATAAACAACAAGAAATTTTAAAAATAATCGTTGAAATATTCTTGAAATAGTTACTTGAGGGCTTAACAGGAAATCGTTTTGCATAAAAAGAGAATTTTCTATGATAACAGTGGACGGTAACCCTAGCAAAATTGGGGTAAACAATAATAAATAAACTCCTTAAAAGGTTTTAGATAATTTCTCAAATATGTGGATACATTCTGAGATTTTTATTATCTTAAGTGGGCTAGATGTAATTAACCCTGTAAAAAGTTTATTTTCAAGTATGGAATCATGATCGTGCTTTTTTGTTTATGGTCTTTCTAGTTCTTGTAAGTAAGACAAAAATGGTAGTTTAGAAATATCTTAACAAAATGATTTGTTTTCAACTATGCTTTTCAGTTGTCATTATGAGAAGTAGCCTAATCACATACAATTGATCAGAGGTTCAAATGAAAAAATACATATTTGTAAAGGATATAAAATAAATAAGCAAATTTAGAAATGTTTATTGAAAATAAAGTGCTTATAAGGAAATAAGTCCATTTTCCGTAATGATAACAAATATATATGTGTGTGTGTGTGTGTGTGTGTGTGTGTGTGTGTGACCTCATCACTGATAAACTGGCATAGTCTGAACATTGAAAGCTAGCTTTCTTATGCCACATGTGGGAGGAGCTAAATGGGGTATGAAAAAAGATTAGGGATAGATAAGTAATTAGACGTCATCAAGGGAGGATAATTTCGTAAAACAACCTCTCACCCCACACTACACTCAATCTTACCGCCTTCCTATTTGGATGGGTCCTTTCTTTAAACCAAAAAAGAAAACAACGGAACTTCTTTTCTTTTTGAGAGACAAGCACTTTAGTGAAAAAATTGTTTTTGTATTGATTTTTATAATTAAAAAAAAGAAGTCAAAAAGAAATTCAAATTGCTTTTTTTTTTAAATTATTCAAAGTAGCTTTTTAAGAAAAAAACATATTTTAATGTATTTTAATTACTGCATTTAAATATAAAATTTATAAATTTAAGAAAAAAATTTATTATCAAGGCACGCCCACAAGTCAAAAATTATTATTATTATTATTAGAAATACCTATCCAAACAACACTGAATCTTGGAGGTCCACTAGGTGAGAATCCGCAACATTTAATCGGATACCGAACATAAATTTAATCATGGGACATTGAGGGTCCATTTCTGGCCCAAGTACATGAACCGAACGCCATAATATGTTACTATCATTAATGATATATTATGTATATATTCATATATACTTTTTGATTGATCCACTTATTAAAATTTTTGACCCTGATCCTTATTCCTTTGAATCAAGCAGAGAAATGAAATTGGTCCTGAAGAACTCTTGCATGGTGAAGCCAGCAGAGGCAACATGAACTGGCAATCTACCATTATCAGAATTAGATCAAACAGGTTTTTTATCCCACATTCCATTGGTTTATATCTACAAACCTCCACAAAACCTGTCAAATCACAATGGAGCCACTATTTTTGCCACCCTCAAGAACTCATTGAGCAAAGCACTGATCGCTTTTTACCCCTGAGCAGGCCGCCTGAGCCCGTTAGGCAGAGGGCGGCTCCAAATAGAGTGCAATGGCATGGGAGCTGAGCTCACAGAATACGTGTCTTACGCATCACTTGACGAACTCGGCGAAGTTGATGAGAACTTTGATGATCATAAACTTGTTCCCATCTATGATTGCAAAAGTAGTGATGATCATGCTACTTTTGAACAACATCCTGTGTTGGCTGTGCAACTCACATGGTTTAAATGTGGTGGAATCAGCCTCGGGATCAGCATTTCGCACGTGGCAGCTGACTGGCGAAGCTTCATCCTATTTTGCTCTGGGTGGGCCGGGATCGCCCGTGGGGGCCCACTAGGCCGTATTAAGTTGGAATTTTGAGAAAGAAAGCTAGTCAAGAAGAGGTTTTTGGACAGACTAATTGTAGTCGATATGAGGCAATAGCTGCGCATATTTGGAGATGTGCCTGCAAGGCGCGCGGCCTCACTTCAAAAGCAATGAATGTTAATGGCAAGATGGTAAAGTGGATAAATTGAAGTTTTCACTATTATTTACATGAAGAATTTCTATTTTGCTACAATAACGATTTTTGCAAGTTTCATAGCAACGATAATTAATATAAATAAGTTATTAATTACCATAAAAAGATAAAGGGTCCTAGTAAAAGTTGCTGCCATTAATTACTTGTGTATATATACATATGTGCGTGTATATATATAGAGACAACGTAATATATAATAAAATGACTGTTATGAAGATTTGTGACAATATTTTGTGTGCTAATAAGTTGTCTTTTTCCCCCCCTTTTTGGGTAACAGCTAATAAGTTCGAATAATAACCAGTTCGAATATTCTGCTTTAAAATCGTGATATATCTTCTCCTTTATTCGTCAAAACAAGTCCATGTGTATTAGTAGATGGTTAGGATAAGAAAAGAGAATTTTAAAAAAAAATTTCATATCATAAGTTTTTCTCTTTCCACCACTAGAAAAAACACATTTAGCCACGGATTTTAGCAAAAATCCGTGGCCCAGAAAAATAGCTACGAATTAACTACGGATTTTATCCATGGCTAAAAGTGGCGTGGCTAACGTTAGTCACGGCCATTTACACTACAGGAAAAAAGGCCAAAACCGGGGGAAAAATTCGGCGGAAATCCGGCAGAATTTCGGCCGGAAAATGCTAAATCCGGCGGAATCGTGTCCGCCGGAAAAAATGGCCCCGGAATGCCGTTTTCCACCCGAAATTTTCCCCGATTTTTAATTTAAAAAATTCAAAAAAAAAAACTAGGGGAAAATTTCCCCTAAATTTCCCTCGATTTTTAATAAAAAAAAATTAAAAAAATTCGGAAAAAATTCCGCCGGAATTCCCCCGGTTTGA
Source organism: Petrea volubilis (assembly GCA_026212405.1). Classification (NCBI taxonomy): domain Eukaryota; kingdom Viridiplantae; phylum Streptophyta; class Magnoliopsida; order Lamiales; family Verbenaceae; genus Petrea; species Petrea volubilis. Next base: position 20,564,616 of record CM047873.1, on the reverse strand, counting down.
CTCCGGCAGAATATTCCCCCGGAATAATTCCGCCGAAATTCGGCGTTTTTTCTGGAGTGTTAGCCACGACTTTTACTCAGCTACGGATTAGCCACTGCCAGATTGTGGGCGATTTGGCCACAGAATTCTAGAAAATACAAGGCCGTGGCTATTATTGTGGCTAATTTGAAAAAAAAAATAAAAAATAAAAATAAAAACATGGATACCCCCCCCCCCTCCCACCCCCACCCACCCCCGAACCAAGTCCATCCCCCAAGAGCCATACAGATGATTTTAACATTTTTGCACTCCATGGGGTTTGAATCATGGATCTCATGGCTGCAATTGTGGCATCAAAGCCATTTAGCCACTTGACGTTTTTAGTTGTAAAACGATTTATCTTATATTTAATATATATCTATGTTATATTTTAAATTTAAATTATCTAAATAAATTATCTATTTTTATAATTTATTAGTTTTACTAATTTTTGATTTATTAACTAATTTTTATTTTTTATTTCAAATATGTAGGTAAAATATTTATTTCAATAATTTTAAATACTAATTTTATTTTCCTATTGAGTAAAATGAATAATAATCATAAATCAATTTAAATACACAAATTAAATATTTGAATTTATTTTGTTGAATTAGTTATTTAAATTATTTTTTGACAAGTTATATCAAATGATTTTTGATCACTATTTAAATCAAACTCACTTTACTTTTTTTGTTCATATATGTATTTAAGTATAGCTCTATCTTTATATTGTGGGATAACTTTAATAATTTAATGAAATCATTTATGTTGAATCTACTTTATTACATAAATATACATCAATTTTAAATATTTTAAATTAACTATATAATTAACAAAATAATTTGAAACACGTAGTTCTATAGCATAAATCTACATTATGAAAAGTATTCCTTTCTTTTTTTTTTTACTAATCTTTGGCTTTTCTTTTTTTGTTATTGAAAAGTATTTAGTGATTGAACAAGTAATTTATTAATTATAAAAAACATTTAATAAATTAATAGCAAAAATAAAAATTATCAGAAAAATTTATTTAGATAATTTATATTAGTTAAGTACAACAAAAACTAATTCTTCAACAAAAAATTAAAGTGGTCCAGTGGTTTGATACTTTAATTTCAACCAAGAGGTTAAGAGTTCAAACCACATCAGATTCAAAAAATAAAAAAAATTTATTCTATGGCTAACAACTAGCCATGGTCAGATCGTGACCGTGGCTAGCCCGTGGCTAATAGCCACGGTCAGACCGTGGCTAAACCACTTTGGCCTTAGTATCCTAGTTATTTTACACTTAAATATTGTAAATTATCAGTAACAATTATACGTTGTTGAATTATTAATAAAACTATAATATAAGTTATGACAATTGATCAATTACAAACTTTCAAAACCAGATAATTAATTCTTATATATAAACAATTGAAAATGAACGATGAAATAGACTGATTAGGAGTATACTTATATACTTATATATGTAGTATAATCCAACATATATTCTGATATTATAATAAAATAGTAAATTAAATCTAAAGAAATAATTATGAAAGTTAAGTTGTATATTAACTCAATAGAACATTATAATATCGTCAAATAATTGAAACGAACATTCGTTGTTGGAATTGATATTGAAATAAACATTGAAATATATCAATCATCTATATATCAGTGTATTATATATCTAATTTATGCGATATATGTACATATATATTTGATATATATACATCTAATTATATATAAATACACATCTATATAAGTATATCTAATCTTATATGTATGTAATATATCGAATCATTTATTATATATATATATATATCAATATATATATAATATACATATATTAGTTAAGTATAGCAAAAATTAATTATTAAATAAAAAGTTAAAGTGGTGTAGTGGTTCAATGCTCTAATTTCAACTAAGAAGTCAAGAGTTCAAATCATACTTAGTGCCAAAAAAAAAAAAAAAAAAAAAAACTTGGCCATAAATTTTTAGCCACGGATTAGCCGTGGCAAAATTAGCCACGGACCAACCACGGCCAGGCTGTGACTAATCCGTCGCTGTTAGCCACGGTCTGACTGTGGCTAAATTAGCCACGGATTGGCCATGACTGAAATTGGCGGCAAATTTCGTACCAATTTTAGTCACCAAAAATAGCCACGGCGAATCCGTGGCTAAGTATTTTTCTTTTTTTTTTTTTAAGTCCGTGGCTAATCCATGGCTAATAGCCATGGATTAGACACGGATTTTTTCCGTGGCTATTAGCTGTTTTTCTAGTAGTGTTCCTTATCTCAATCCCTTACCTATACACGTGGCATTTATTGATGAGTGAAGGAGAAAATGTACCACTATTTTGTAGGATCGGGCTCCTCTCCATTACTCCTTCTCTCTAATTATACCCAATGTACTCTTAGATGAATGCCACATGACACAAAAATTCATCAAGTGGTCTGTATTTAAACCACCCTTTAACCCAAGTTAAACTCAATTTTCAGATGAAAAATTAATATTTATCCCTAAAATATCTCTTATTACACGATTTTTAATTAAAAAATAAATATGACAGATTTCTCCTCTCCAATTTTTTCAAATTCAGTCTCTCTCTCTCTCTCTCTATTTGTTTTCTTTATTTTCTTTTTTTCAATTACACGATTTTAACTAAAAACTAAAAAAAAAATGAGCAGATTTCTATTCTCTTTCCCACCATTGTATCGTCGTTCACTTCATTCTCTCCCTCCATTTTTTTTTCTTTTTAATTACAAATAACACTAAATTAGGAGTACTTTATTATTGATAAACTATCAATAATTGAAGAATTCAATGGAGAGTCAAATAGGGCAATATAAGAATTTGATGGCAAAGACGAGTATGAGTTTTTGGAAAAGAAAAAAGATGGGGAGGGAAAGAATGAAGTGAACGACCATACAACGTCGGGAAAGATAATAGAAATCTATCCATTTTTTTTTAATTTTTTCAGTTAAAATCCTGGAATTGAAAAAAAAAAAAAAGAAACAAAAACACAGACACAAAGAGAGAGAAAGAGAGTGAGAGAGCCTGAATGAGAGAACGTTGGAGAGGAGAAATATGCCATGTTCATTTTTTAGTTAAAAATTGTGTAATAAAAGATATTTTAGGAATAAATATTGATTTTTCTTATTAGTTGGGTAAATTAAAAATTGAGTTTAACTTCAGTTAAGAGGTGATTAAGTCAGTTAAATATAGACCATTAGATGAATCTTCGTATGATGTGACATTCATCTAAGGGTACATTGGGTGTAATTGGAGAGAAGGGATAATAAAGAGGAGCCGGATGATCCTATTTTGTAGAAGAGGTTCCGAATTGAGCTGCCTCTATTAAATCATGAAAATCATTATTTTATTAAAATAAAGAATACTACCAATTAGTACAGATGGTGTTGCTAATATTACTTTTTTTTTTTCCCTATAGTGCCTCGAGAGCAATCAGCAAACGGTATTGCGCCTTCCGGTGGACATACGAGACCAGATGCAGCCGCCCATACCTCAAAGTTGCTTCGGCAATGCAGTTCGTAATGCTGCTACAAGGGATTGTCCAGCTGATCTCGTCTCAAGGCCCTTAGCTTATGCCGCCGCAAGAACCAGGGAAACGATCAATTGCATCAATTCAGAATATGTGGATTCAAACATCAATTTCTTGAAAAATCAGGAGTTGTGTCCATTTCAAGAGTCATTTACAAGTGGTGATCAAGGGAACTTTGTTGGAAATATTCATGTGAGTTGTTGGTTGAATCTTCATTTTATGGGCTGGATTTTGGATGGGGGAATGAGGTTTATATGTGGATGGAAAAATATAATAAAGATGGTGATTGTATCATCCTCCAAAATCATGGATCGAGATGGACATGTTGTCGTTAGGGCTTGTTTTCAAATTGCTCATATGAATGCTTTCAAGAAATACTTTTATGAAGACATTAGTGAATTAGTCCAAGAGGGTGCTAGGGCAAATGAGAGTCGTCATGCGAAACACCAAGAGCACGCAAGAACTAGTTATGTCTTCTTATCCCCTAAAATATGACTTGGGGACTGATGGGAAATTCGAATTCATATCAGAATTAATCACACGATTTGTCGGATGTGGTCAAATTAAGTTCGAACAAAATATTTTTGGGACTAAGTTAGATCTAGTTCCTTGTTCAATTTTGCATGCTTGGTTTTTTTAGAATAATAATGTAGATATATGTTCGTGGAGTTCAATTATGGCTAGCGATAATGCCAGAGCAAATTTGTTGTCGCCAGAACAAAGTTTGAGAAAAATATCTGTTTTATCCTTTTGAGTTAATACTCATGGTTATTCTAATTTCCAGTATGTCGGCTTAATTAATGAGCTTTCATAGAACATGCTTCTGATTATACAAGATTTTCTATTTTAAATTGTATTGCATCTCCTATTTCAACACATAGATTTTCCATTTTCTATATACCAAGTGTAAAAATTTTAGACCAATTGTAGAATTAAGGAAGTAAGTTTATACGCATGGCATGAATGTGGATTATGGAATATGAGATGAAATACCATTTTAGAATAAAGGTTCTTGTCTGATTTATGATCTTGTTTGTGTATTCTCTTTGTATCCTAATTACTAAGACATCTTTTTCAAGGAGGCGGTGAGCAAAATTTTCAAATCACTGGGCTTTTTAAAATAATTAGAATAACATAGGGTTTAACCTGCTAATTCGAGAAAGCACAAGGATATAGATGCATTTTTCCCTACAATTAACACTTAACCGCATATTAAATAGATTTGTCAGTTAAATATCCGATGAAGGATAAAACACTCATCTTTTTGCCTTCCTTCATTACATAATATTTATAGGCTTTATTCTATGAATTTCCACAATAAATGTGTTAATTTTATTTTTCTACCCAAACATTTGATCCAAAATTAATTTTGGTCCATCAGGTATAGACCCTATATATTAAAATTGGTCGCTCACGTTATATATATATATATATATATATATATATATATCTAATGTTATTCTTCCAATAATTTTTTTATTAAAACATTAACGTTAAATGCTATTCGCCCCCTTCAGAATAGGACATATCATGTGATTAGCATAACCACCATGTGATTGTGTTCTTGTTCTATGCTTATAAGTCATTATTTATGTATTACTGAGGCTGCCTTTTGCCCTCGAGACATATTCTCTTTTCCACGTTTATAATAATGATAATTGTTAGAGTAGTGCCCAAGCAAGCCAATATGTTTTAACTTATTAATTACTCTTTGTATCAAACAGTTTATTTGATTAAATAATAAATTGAAAATTTCACACTTTATGGCAATCTTCATCACATAGCATTAGTTATATTATTTATATTTAATATATGTGGTTGAATCTCCATGATCACATTTAAGTTATGGGACTTGGCTTCATATAGAGATGGAAGTCTTGAAACAAGTCTCTAAGGCATGATCAAAATTACTTCAAGTCATTGAGTCTAATAGAGACTGGGGTATCAACCTGACTCACTAAAAGACTTCCATTTATGACTTATCTCAAATGGGAGGATGTCTTGTTTCATGGACATCGAGTGTAGTGACACTCGTATGCATAAATGGGTGCTCATTAGGGAATGAGTTCACTGAGGATCCCACATGGAAACTCCTAAATGGGAATAAAAGAATTAGGAAAGTTTCCAAGCTTATGACGTGCTTTAACTAGTCCTTAGACTTGAGATTTCATAGTAGTCTTGTATATGGGCATTTATACTTTGATATAGGCGTCGACTCCATGGCGAGTCTTAGTACTCCTATATTGGGTATAGGTCTCCCATATATGGATACTAGTGAAAGTCAATAAAGTATTCGTTGCTCGCCTAGTTGAGCGAGTGAGTTTTCCATATATTCTATTGTAATGAGTCTACTTAAATCCTTGCGCAAGGTGGAGGACAATAATTAGAAAACTCATTTTCTAAGTCAATTGTCAAATAGACTTTTTAAATAGAATTATGAGAATTGAGGTTAATAGGATTTCCCAAATTCCATGTCCCAAACCTCAATCGAAAAACTAGACAACGAAGGGACCGTATTTGTACGGTAAGTCATAAGTAGAAAGGTTCGCGCTAATATTTCACCTATTGACTAAGTATTCGTGGGCTTGTTGCAAGACATCGACCACGATGGATGGGGACCATTAATTAGAAAGGGTTCTAATAAAATGGTGATTGATTAAAGGAGTTTAATTAATCATAGATAATTATATTATCTAAAATATTGCTTTCATAGCAAGCGTGTCGCTAATCGATTGGTGAACCTAAGGGGTCACACACAATAGTTGACCAAGCACCTAAGTATATGAATTGATTAATAGTGATTAATCAAATTGAGTTGATTAATGAGATCAATTGAATTGAGGGCTAATTCAATTGACCTATCTCATTAAATTGGTGGATAGGAATCAATTTGAAAAATTGATTTGGAAATTAATTGATTGAGAATCAATTAATGAAATTAATTTGAAATTAGATTTCAATTGATTTATCAATTGAAATAAGATTTCAATTTAGGACTAAATTGAAATTTGATTTTAATTTAAATACTAAATTGAAATAAGTTTTCAATTATGGACCAAATTAAAATATGATTTTAATTTGGAGATTAAATTGAAATTAGAATTGAATTAATTATGAATTAATTTAATGTTTCAATTTAATTCTAGAATTTTAATTTAACTATAAGACTATAAGATAAATCTTATAGTTAATAAATAGATTCTAGAAATCAAAGATATCAAAGAAATAGAAATGCTGAAAGATGGAGAAACAAAGAAATTTGAGTCCAAATTGGACTCAAATTGCCGGCCACTATTGGCTATAAAAGCCAAGGCCAACCCCACGTGAAGAATCAATCAAAAGAAAACAAGGAATAGTTCTTTGTTGTTTTGTTCTCTTCTCCAACCAATCACCATCTATTTCTTGATTAAGTTAATAACTTTAATTTATTATTTAATTGATAAACAATAGATTAAAGTTAGCTTACAATACATCCATCCTTTTCATAGCCCCAATATACTAAAAGTTAGTATAGATTTATATACACTTCGGTTTAAATCCAAGTCTTGCATAGGATTTAAATCCGTGGTGCGTTTACGTGTGGATACGCTTGGAGGGAAAACAATTGGATTCCTACGAAAGCGCGAACCGTTCGTGATAATTCGGGAACGTGAGCCGCGTATTTGAATACGCTCTATTCCCTACGACAACAGGAGTGCTAAAAGGTAATAAACTTACTAACTCGTTTAAATGATTTGGTTATATAATTTGCATAATAGATCCACGTCACGATAGTCACGGGACAACATGATTAGCATATAATATGTTATATGTTTTATATAAAAATTTTATATTTCGCTGCGTATATGTCCCGGGACCTATGTGAAACTAACAGATAATAATAATAATAATGATACACGATCCTTTGTTTATGTTTTTGTTGTCGGAAGTGGGGGCCGAATGAAATGTGATTCATATTGTATAGTAGCCTACTCCTTTTTGTCATTCTAATAGTTATTTGGTTTGGGTTGACAAAATATTCACCGTTCAAGAGTCGAGATTAATATATATATATATATACATACTATTATCTATACTATATAAAAAGAAAATTATTTTTGTCTCACAAATGGCAGTTATTTATGTGATTTTACAAAATTTGTCCTTCAATTTTATGTAAAATAAATAGGGATATGTAAAATTGTGGTTAAAATTGAAAATTCACACGAAATTGATTCAATTTGGATACCAAATTTTAATGTGTCAATTTTACTCTTTTAATTAGTAAACACATGCAATAAATAAACAAATAAGAAGGTCAATATTGTAATTTTATATTCAATTTGAAACACTCATGTTCTCAACCAACAAACCACTTTCTCTAAGTACAATTAATTGAATTTTTTTTTGTGTTTATTATATATCATGTAATTTTATGTCATATAATTATTTATTTTTAAATTATTATAATTTAATAAATTATTTCAAATAATTCTTAAAAAAGTATTCTTATTAAAGAAATTTAATAATATATTTATATTTTCTTCCTAAAAAAAATTTAAGTAATAAATTGAAACATATATTTTTTATATTTTACACACACATAGAGTGTGCAGTGTTGCTAGTACTATTATAAAAAAAAAGCCATTTTTGTCTCACAAATGACAGTTATTTATGTGATTTTACAAAAATTTGCCCTTCAATTTTATGTGGAATAAATAGAGATATATAAAATTATGGCTAAAATTGAAAATTCACATGAAATCAATTCAATTCGGATACTAAATTTTGATGTACCAATTTTACCCTTTTTAATTAGTAAACACATGCAATAAATAAACAAATAAAAAGGTCAATATTGTAAAATTACATCCAATTTGTGTTTATGATTTATCATGTAATTTTATTTCACATAATTATTTTATTTTTAAATTATTATAATTTAATAAATGATTTCGAATAATTCTTAAAAATCGTATTCTTATAAAAGAAATTTAATAATATAATTATATTTTCATCCTAAAAAAATTTAAGAATTAAATTGAAATATATATTTTTTATATTTTGCACATATGTAGAGTGTGTAGTGCTGCTAGCATTTATAAATTGTCAAGTTTTATGGTTTTGAATTGGATTCTTGCCTGAAATTATGTAATTGCTTACTTTGCATTTTATAATAATTGATATATAGTTGACGGATGATTATTGAATTCTTTTTAAATAATTGTAGATACTATCGCATGATTGTTTATTTCTAAGCCAAGGTTTGATTAATCGGTTAATAAATACATTATCCATCTTTTAGAGACCAATAGTGATTTCTTAAATTTATGACACTATTTTTCCTAACTTATATATTTCAAATTGAAAAATACTACTCCAGATTTTTTTTGAAAAAGTTATCATTTAAATAAACCAATTTAAAGAAAATTAAAAAGTTTTGGGAAAAAAAAACCTTATTATGATTTTAATGTAAAAAATTAAGGGCAATTTGATCAAAAGATACACTGTTAGGCTTTTTAGAATGACAAGTTAGTGGAACGGGATTTGAAGATTGAAAATTATTTCCATGGGCTTTTAAGATATGAAAGTCCATTTTAATAACTTTTTAGTATTTTTTCCTATTAAAAAACTAGTATATTCAAATTAAAAATATATATATAATACATAAATATAATATAGAAAATATAGTACTATTTGTGTGTTTGTGTGTGCGCGTTCGCGAGCACTTCACTAAGACATATACATATTTAAATACTTCAAATTATCTTATGTATAAATATACATAATATACATCATATATGCTTGCGCACATATACATACATATATATATATATATGTATTGCAACATGGAGAATCAAATGGATGGTCTGACGGCCGTTGCAGGGCGGGGTGGCTGGGGGGGGGGGGGGGGGTGGTGTTTAGCGGAGCTTGGTGGTGGTGACAAGCTATGAGGGGTGGCGTTGTGGCAGATCGATCAACTCCACGAAGGACACAAATCAACGACGACTAGTCAATGCTCCGTCAATTTCTAAAAAGGCCCAAATTAATGAGGCATTGAAATTGCATAGGCTATTATAGTTGATTTTTATTTTTGGGCCAAAATTGGATGAAGTCAGAAATTTTAAATTTGTCCCATCAATATTGAAACGGGACACCAGTGAAATATATATATATATATATATATATATATATATATATGTTTAAGGGAATGGATATTGATAATTCAAAATTTGTTCTGAAGAATCCACTTTTCTTTTTCAATCAAGAAATTGACCAGAATGTTAATTTATTTTTAAAACATTCACCTACCTTTACAATATTCATTTCATAGTTTATTTTATTCATAATTTTATAGTCATTCATCCAACCCAAATTCAAATATATATATATATATATTTATGTTTGTGATATTGCACCATAGAGTTCAAAATATATTAAAAAAATCTAGGGTTCCAGCATCAGTAAAATTCTAACTGTTTTTTCTCAATCAATCAACCAACCAACGGCCTAACTTCTTTTTTTTTTTAATAAATACACTCAAATTTAATCACTTTATTATTATTATTATTATTATTATTTTTCAATAAGCAACACTAAAACTTTATATATATATATGAAAAAATAGTTAACTAAATGGTGAATAGTGATTAAGGCATATTTGCTCAATTAAATGATGTTTAATACATGAAAGGGGACATTCTAGTCCATTGGTGAAACTAAGAATATAGTTGAAGTTTTAATATCAATTTTGAGAGTGCCAATAACATTACCCTATACTAAAATGGGACAACAATGGAAAAACACCTTAAAGGACCTAAATTATAGGACAAATTTGCAACTTTGCCAAAAAGTTACTATGTAATTGTAAGTAAAAGTAAATAGCTCTCTTGATTAGAAATGTGATTGCATGGTAGGATTGTACTCTAATCAATTTCAAGATTATGTATTTATATTTATGAGGATAGAGATATTTATTGATTCTAGAGATGGAGGGAGCATGTGTGTGAGAAAACTGGAAGTGAATTGAATTCATTATTCTATCAAGTACAATATATATGTGCAGGTATGCTGATGTATGATAAAGAGTAAAAAATATCACCTAACTAAAGCTGATGTGTAACTAACTACTAAAGGAAACAAGGAATATAAATATATGGGGCACATCCTATTACTCCCCCTCAAGGTGGCTGTTAAACATCTTTAACAACCATTTTGCCCAAGAAAGATGAGAGTACAGAAAATGGTACTGGCTTGGTGAATATATCTGCCAATTGAAGATCCGTGCAGATAGGAAGGAGCCGCATGGAACCACTATTGAGCTTCTCTCACACAAAGTGGCAGTCGATTTCAATGTGCTTCGTTCGCTCGTGAAAGGAAGGATTGGTAGCAAACATCGGCCTGATTATCGCAATAAATCACAGCAAGAGCAATAGTAGGCACCTGAAAATCCTTGAGAAGCTACTGAATCCAAAGAACCTCACTGGTAGTGGTGGCCAAGGCACGGTACTCCACCTCTGCCAAAGAACGAGAAATCGTTGGTTGTTTTTTAGATTCCAGGAAATTAAAGAGTTAAGAACACACAAAACCCAATGGCGGATTTACGAGTATCAAGACATGAGCCCCAATCAACATCTAAAAAAGCCTTACGCTGGACAGTAGAAGAGGAAGAAAAAATAAGACCTTGACTTGGATGAGACTTAAGATACCATAAGAGATGCTAGGCAGCTTGAAGATGTGGCAAACGCAGGCTAGACAAGAATTGACTGAGTTTATTGATAGCAAAGGTAATATCCGATCGGGTTAATGTCAAATGTAATAACCGGCCAGTCAAACGCCTATAAGTAGTAAAGTCAGGAAGAATATCCCATTAGAGGTATTGAGAGAAAGCCTAGGATCCATGGGGGCCTGGGTTAGCTTGCAACCCAGAAAACCATAATCCTCTAAGAGTTGAAGAGTATAGTGCCATTGTGAAATGACAATACCGTTCGAGGACCGAGCGATCTCCAAACCAAGAAAATACTCGAGACAACCAAGATCTTTTAACTTAATTTGAAGCAAGGTTTTGACATGAGTGATGGCATCAAGGGAGGGACCTGTCATTATAATATCATCTACATATACCAATAAAGCAACAAAAGAAGCACCGATGCCAAGTGTAAACAAACTATAGTCGGATTTAGATTTGACTTGTGTAATTTGCAAACAAGCGGCGGTGAGGTTGTGTGAGAAAGGGACTCTCCCTTAATGTGATAACCCAAAGGAACATCCATATACACTTCCTTAGATAAATCACCATTCAAAAAACTGTTATTGACATCTAATTGAACTAAATGCCAGTTTTTAGTGGCTGCAAGGCTAAGAAGAAATTTTATAGTAACAAGTTTAGTAACTGGGGAAAATGTGTCTAGAAAATCAACGCCCTCTTGTTTTGTATAGCCTTTAGCAACCAAACAGGCTTTAAGCCGCTCAATAGAGCCATTAGAACTATACTTAATTTTGTAAACCCAACGACAACCAATAGTGTTTGCCCGGCAGCAAAGGAACAATAGACCAAGTGTGATTTGATTCTAGTGCATCAATTTCAGTTTTCATAGCAGCCCTCCATTTTGGATATTTGACAGCCTGATGATAGTATTGTGGCTCAAAATTAGAGGAAATGGTGAGGGCTAAGGCTTTATAAGATGGGGATAAGGACTCATATGAGATATAGTGCGAAATGGGATAAGGTGTGGAGAATGAAGAAGATGGAGCTGAAGAGTGAGAAACAAGGCTGCAGTGATAATCCTGAAGGTAAGAAGGTGTGTTGGTGACTCGAGAGGATTGCCGTAATGAGGGAGGTTGAGTGGGATGTGATCGTGGTAGAGGGTCGGTGGAGAGAGTAGATGGAGGAGAGATGATTGAGTCAGACAAAGCAAGAGAAAAAACAAAGGAAGAAAAAGGGTCAGAAACGAAAGAAGTAGGAGCGTCATGAAAAGGGTAAAGGTTTTCATGGAAAATAACATCACGAGAGATAAAAAATTCCCTAGTTTGGGGATCAAACAGCCTGTAACCTTTATAGCTGGTGGGATATCCGACAAAGATACACAAATGAGCACGAGGTTGAAATTTTGTCCTGTGAGCCGACAATGTGGAAGCAAAGGCCATGCATCCAAAATGTCTAAGATGTGTGTAATCTACAGGCTGCTGATAGAGTTTGGTGTAAGGAGATGTATTTTGAAGAAGATAGGATGGAGTTCGATTAATCAAATAAGCACCAGTTAGGATGCATTCTGAACAAAAATTGAGAGGCACCCTAGATTGGAAAAACAAAACCCTTGCCACATTTAATAGGTGTTGATGTTTGTGCTCAACGACAGAATTTTGTTGTGGGCAGGCTACACAAGAAAACTGATGAACAACCCCCTTTTCTTTAAAATAATTAGTGAAGGAAAGCTCCGGGGCATTATCAGACCGGAAAACCTTAATGTGAGCATGGAATTGAGTCTGAATATGAGCAAAAAACTGAGGTATAATCCTCAACACATTAGATTTCTATCTAAGCAAGTATATCCAGGTATAACGAGAACAGTCATCCACCAAAGTTAGGAAAAACTTATGACCAGCATGAGAAGGCTCATGAAAAGGGCCCCATATATCAGCATGAATTAAATTGAAAGGAGCATCGGACAAGTGGTTATTAGAGGGAAAAGATAGTTGCTGTTGTTTGAATAAAGGATATATGTAACAAGGAGGAATAATCATGTACAACATTATCTAGGTGCAAAACGGATTTGAGTATATGTAGACGTTTAAAAGATGGGAGGCCTAATCTAGAGTGCCAAAGCGAGCAGGACACTTTATTAACATGGATAACAGAGGAAAGATTGGCCAACTCTAAAACATAGAGATTTTCAATTTTGCCACCCTTGCCAAACATCCTCTGCTGGTAGAGGTCCTGAATCACAAAATGAGTGGGGAAAAAGGATAGAATAAGTTGAGAATCTTGAGTAAGGGCATTGACAGAGAGTAGATTGAACTTGAACAAAGGCACATATAACACATTGTGTAAAATAAGGTGAGGGGAAAGGTGTATAGTGCCTTCAAAATGAACAGGAAATGTAGAACCATCAGGTAAACTCACAGTGGAATTAGACACAGGGAACATGAAAGAAAAAAAGCTAGAATGAGAGCAAATGTACCGAGAGGCACCAGAATCAACAATCCATAAGGTATGAGAAAAAAATAGTTGAGGAAGTAGGGACAGATAGACAAATATCTGCTGAAAAGGAGAAAGAAGGAGTGTCTGAAATAGATCCTGGGGCAACGAATGGAAGGTATGAACTTAGCATAGAAATAAGTTGTTGGTACTGAGTAGGAGATAACGTCTGAAAGCAATTCTCAAAAGAGCCAGGAGAGGCACCTGCAACCTGATTAACCACAACACTAGACGAAGCATTAGCAGTAACAGGAACATGGGAAAAAGGTTGAGAATGAGACCGATAACCAGGGGGAAATCCATGAAGTCTATAGCACTTTTCAACAGTATGTCCAGGGCATGACAATAAGTGCAGTACGGTCATTCTCTATGAGAAGTGCGATTGCTAGAACCACAAGAGGAATCATTGGACTTGGAAGGTTTCTGAGCAGTAGACTTCGCTAGATAAACAGAGTGTGAAGTAGTATCAATCGCTTAAGTAGGCAAAGCCGTGAGAGCTTTTTGGCGCTCATCCTGAGAAACAAGGGAAAAAACACGATTGATAGGTTGCATAGGATCCATCAATAACATCTGACCACGAATTTTAGAGAACGACTCATTTAACCCCATCAAAATTAGTATGATATACTCTATCTGGTAATAGTCATTAAGAGCTTTCACACAACCACAACTACAATGTCCACAACTGCAATTAGGGCGAAAGTGAGAGAGTTTTTCCCACAGAGCCTTCAATTTGCTGAAATAAACACTAATTGAGGAAGAATCTTGAGAAAGATGCAGAAGATCGCGACGAAGTTGATAGATCCGTGGAGCATTGCTCTGTTGGAATCGATCTTTCAAATCCAGCCAAATATCCAAAGCAGTCTCAGAAAAAATCACGTCCGCTGAGATTTCCTTCAAAACCGAATTGAGGATCTAGGAAATAACGATATTGTTGTTACGGATCTAGGAATTAAAAAGAATAGGATCCTCAGGTGAAGGTTTGGGAATTGATCCGTCCACAAACCCTAACTTGTTCTTCACCGACAGGGCAATTAACATGGATCTGCTCCAGGATGCATAGTTCTCACCAGTTAGAGGCTACAAGACTAGGATTAAACCAGGATGATCGGGGTGATGCAGGAAAAAAGGATAAAAAGGACCATCAATAGAAGATTGAGCAAGAGAGTGCGAAGAATTGTCGAAGTCAGGCATGGCAGAAAAGGAAAAGTAGGGGGGAGGGGGGGGAGAGAGAGAGAAAGAGAGAGAGCTAGAGAGAGAGCAGCAGATTTACTCTACTGATACCATATTGAATCTAGAGATGGAGGGAGCATGTGTGTGAGAAAACTGGAAGTGAATTGAATTCATTATTCTGTCAAGTACAATATATATGTACAGGTATGCTGATGTATGATAATGAAAAAAAAAAATATCACCTAGCTAAAGCTGGTGTGTAACTAACTACTAAAGGAAACAAGGAATATAAATACATGGAGCACATCCTATTAATATTCAATAATTTAGGAATAATTTCCCAAGCTCGACCAAAAAAACGGTTGGATTTGATCCCTACGAGCAATATTTCACCCTGTATTCCTGACCGAGGCTATATGTTCAAGTAAATAATGTTGGAGAAATATGTTCAAGTACATTTTTATTTTGCCATCACTATTTTACCCTTTTCTTAATCAACACTCAAAATTGTGTAAATTTTTTAATCCATATTCTACTCATATCATTTGATCCCTAAAGGGGAAAAAGACTGAACTTTCTATGAATAAAAAGTTTTAAACACTTCAAAAGAAAATGCCATTTTTTCCTTGAAGTATAATTCAGTCCAATTTTAGTATAACGTTTTCAATTATTATCAATGTCAATATCATAACTTTCAGTTGGAATCAATATCGATCTAGATCCCAACTTCCGTCAATATTTTGACGACACAGAGAAATCACGTGCAGCTAAAGTAACTATTAAATGTAGCAACTACATGGTGGATGATGCTATTTTTTTTATTTTGTGAAATCTAGACGCGAAGGAATTAAAAAGGAACGGATACTCCTAATTTAAGTATAGTGAACTTTTCAACATCAATAAAAAAAAAGTTATACTTCTATATTTAAGTTTTAATATTCACAATTTTTGTTACTATCCTATAATTAAAAACTTCTAATTAATGATTTTTTTTAATTTAATAGAAAACCAAAATTTTGAGAATTCACCGCTCGGTCAAAATTGTGCAAATGGGGTCAAAACCATCTTCAAATATATAATAGTATAAATTTGAACTATTTAATCTATATGTGGGTGATGATACAAAAATCCGTCGCCGAACATGGAAGCCCGACCCTGCAAGGTATGGTCCTAGAACTTGAAACAATGGGGTTTTTGTCCTTGGATAAAAAGGCGTCTCGCAAGGTGTAAGGGAGGGATTGAAGCTTTTAAGTTTGCCAAGTCCCTAGACTCCTTCTAATGTGGGACAAGAATATGGTATCATCATAAGCCCCCAGTCGAGGGGTTTGGGAAGAAGCACATGGCCATCATCCCCACAGATGGTCGAGTGGCTTGGGAAGAGGCACAGGGCCATCGTCACCACAGACGACGCCATTTGATGATGTCCAAATTCGTCGCCGAACATGGAGGCTGATCTTGTGAGATATTGTCCCGCATCTTGAGACGATGGGATTTTGTCATTTGATGAAAAAACGTCTCACAAGTTGGAAGGGATGTATTGAAACTTATAAGTTTGCCAAGTTTCTAAACTCTTTCGATGTAGGAAAAGAATATGGTATCATTAGTGGGGTTAAATACAGTGTTCATACAAGAATTCTCCTATAGATGGCCAACAAGGAGAGGATAAAATAGAAAAAAATATAAAATTTGATTTATAATTTAAATTGTTCAAAATTTAAATTTATACTTCAACTATGTATTCTTTTTTCTAATTTTGCACGCATAACGATTATAGAGTTTTGAAGTTATTTGCTAAAATCAAACTGACTGTTGAAAAATCAAGTCGCGATTTTCAGAAAAACAATTTCACTTAGTATCTCAAGACACTTCTTTTCTCTCCATTTTTCAACAGAATTCTCTTCACAAAATCGATGAAGAAGATTACGAGGGCTTCTGCGATGGCTCTTATGTGTAGAGGAATTGCTGCAAAAATGGGTGATTGTAATTCTTCAACTCTTCCATACCCCTTTCTCTGTTCTAATATTCATAATGAGAGTGCCAAAAACAGACCCTTTTCACCGAAGCCCAGACTTGATTTTAGCCCTATTAACGAAGAGGATAATGCTATTTTCTTGTTTCGTCAAATGGTTAGAATAACGCCACCGCCATCTGTTGTTGATTTCAACAAATTGTTGAGTACTATTGTCAAGATGAACCATTACTCTATTGCACTTAGCCTGTTCGAAGAAATGCATGAACTGGGTGCTCCCATAGAGATGAGTACACACTGAATATCGTGATTAATTATTGCTGCCTTCAGGGTTGATCAGACTTTGGGCTTGATATTTTAGGCAGCTTCTTCAAGTGCGGTTACGACCCAAATATGACGACTTTTTAACACTCTTCTAAAAGGGCTCTTTTTAGATAATAAGGTTGTTGATGCAGAAGTGTTGTCCAAAAAGTTGTTGACTTTGAAACTATGTGAGCCTGATAAAGTTATGATTCTTACTATTATTAATAGGCTTTGCAAAGCTGGACTCACTAGCACTGTCTATGATTTGCTTGGGTTATTCGAAAGAACAAACTACAAACCCGATGTCAAATCTTATGGCACGGTTATGGATAGTTTGTGCAAGGACTGAATGATTGATGATGCGCTCCAACTCTTTTCCAAAATCCTTGACAAGGGCATCTCACCCACTGTTGCCACTTATAATTTGACGATTTAGGGCTTGTGCAATTTTAGTAGGTGGAAAGACGTGAAGGGCTATTTAAAAGAAATGGTGGATCGCAAAATATGTTTAGATGTGATTACCTTTAATATATTGGTGGATGTTTTCTGCGAGGAAGGAAAGTTGAAGGAGGCTGAGGATGTTGTGAAAATTATGACACAAAGGAATGTTTGTCCTGATATCATCACGTACAACGCATTGGTAGATGGGTACAGTTTGATAGGGCAAATGGATAAAACAAGAGAAGTCTTTGATTCCATAGTAGACAAAGGTCTTAAGCCTAATATCATTAGCTACACTAGTTTGATAAATGGATATTACAAGAAGAGAAATGTGGATGAAGCTTGGCGCATATTTCTCGAAGTTCCTTGTAAAGGTTTATGGCACACAACAATTTCCTATAACACTATGATTCAAGGATTTTTGCATGAAGGCAAATCTGTTGATACATGGAAACTTTTCAAAGATATGGAATCTGAAAACATAATTCCCGATTTGCAGATGTATAATATCTTGTTGGATGGCTTGTGTAGGACTCAACAGATCGATGAATAGTTTTCATTTTTACACAAAATGGAAGCTAAAGTCTTAATCCCGATATAGTCGCTTATAACATTCTTATCGATGGATTGCCAAAAAATGGAAAAATTGACATCGCACAAGATCTTTTCACTAGTCTTCCTTCAAAAGGTTTGCAACCAAGTAATTGTACATACACCATTAATATTGGTTCACTTTTCAAGAAGGGCTTGTAGAGGAGGCAAAGCGATTGCTTGTTGAAATGGAAAAAGTCGTTCAGGTGCTTGATAGTGTGACATACAATGTTTTCACCCAAGGTTTGCTTAAAAGAAAGGAATTTCACAAAGTAATCCCATTCTTGGATGAAATGTACAGAAGAGGGTTCTTGCTTGACTGCAACTACTGTGTCCGTGTTACTTGATCAAGTGCAAGAGGAAGATCGAGATGGCATTCATCCATAATTCATTAAGAAATTTTTTGCCAGACAAAAATTAATATTGATTTTGGTTTTGTTATGGGTTGAAAGGAGTTACTTGTCATCTCCATATGAACATGCAAGCGGCAGTACCTCATGAAAGGAATCAGTTTTGTTCTAAAAATTGGTGACCGTTTTAGCAGGTGGTGTTCTTCCATTGTCTTTGATAAAATGTACACTATGTGCATGGAGATGTGCCCTTGTATTTCATCACTTTGTGTTAAATATTCATATTATTTCTAGTAAAATCCCTCCTTTGTTATAGCTTTAAAGATGATCATGTTTGTTGCTTTGGCACATTTATTGTAGCACAGATGTGTAAATATCTGCTTTTTGCAGCTAAAAGGAGTAAATGTTACATGGTTTTCTTGTTTCCCAGTTATATGATCAACTGCCAGAGCTTCATGATGACACTCATTAGGAAATGGTCAAGAAGTTTGTAGCAAAAAGAAAAATTAACATTTATTTAGGTTTTAATTTGTTGTGCCCTAAAAGGAGTTACTTGTCGTGTGCATTACATTAACCTTGTTAAGTTTTGTCTTGGCAAAACAAGCAGTAAAGATAAGATCTCGTTGGAGAAGATGAGGGGAAAGGCCCCCGGTTTGCAATTTGAACTGCTTTATAGAGGTATGGCTGCTAAATCTTCTAGAACTTTGAATCAATTATTTTCCTTGTTCTATTCAAATTTTCATAATGTCAGCTATAAAGATCGGCCCTTTTTATCCGAGCCCGGAATAGATTTCAGCTGTATAAATGAAAGTGGATGATGCTATTTTCTTGTTTCGTGAAATGGTTAGAATGCAACCACAGCCATCTGTTGTTGATTTCACCAAATTGTTGAGTGTTGTCTCGATGAAACACTACTCTGTTGGCCTTTCTCTGATCGACAAAATGCTTGTATCGGGTACCCCAGTAATTCAGTAAATGAGTACACGCTGACTATCGCAAGTAATTGCTACTGCCTTCTAGGTCGATGAGATTCTGGGTTTGCTATCTTAGGCAGCTTCTTCAAGTGCGGGTGCATACAATATGTGACAACTTTCAGCACTCTCCTAAAAGGGCTCTTCTTTGATAATAATGCCACTGAAGCAGAACTAATGTTCAAAAAGGCGTCGAATGTGAAACTCTGTGAGCCCAGTGATGTTATGCTTCTTATTGTTATTGATGGGCTATGTTCAAAAAGGCGTCGAATGTGAAACTCTGTGAGTCTCACTCGTACTGCCTATGTTTTGCTTGTGCTATTCCAAAAAACAAGCTGCGAACCTAATGTCAAATCTCATAACACGGAAATTGATAGCTTATGCAAGGACTGAATGATTGACGATATATACATGCCAAATACGGCACATTTTGAACCATTTCATGCATGAATAGAAAGTCTAAGACCTGGCTCATAACAAATCATTGTGAACATGGGGCTGTCATGGAAATTACTAATATTTCATTGCATGTTTAAAATTATTTTACGTTTATATAACAAATTGAATTGTTGACCTCTGAAGACCCCTCAGTAAAAGAATGGCAATACTTGACAAAAAGGGGTAGGAAGTATGACAATATTCATGCGAGTTATTGGTTGAATCTTCTATTTTATGGGCTGGATTTTGGATGAGGGAATGCGGTTTATATGTGGATGGAAAAATATGATAAAGATGGTGATTGTATCATCCTCCAACATCATGATCGAGATAGACATTTTGTTGTTAGAGCTTGTTTTCAAATTGCTCATATGAATGCTTTCAAGAAATACTTTTATGAAGACATTAGTGAATTAGTCCAAGAGGGTGCTAGAGCAAGTGATAGTCCTCGTGTGAAACGCCAATAGCACGCAAGAACGAGTTCTATCTTCTATCCCCTAAAATATGACTTGGGACCGATAGGAAATTATAGTTTGGAATTAGTTTGGTTATATCTGGACTAATCACATGATTTGTTAGGTGTGGTCAAATTAAATTTCGAACAAAATATTTTCAGGATTGAGTTAGATCTAGTTGCTTGTTTAATTTTAGGTTTGCATGCTTGGTTTTTAGAATAGTAATGTAGATATATGTTCGTGGAGTTCAAACATGGCTAGCGATAATGCCATAGCAAATTTGTTATCACGAGAAAAAAATTTTAAGAAAATATTTGTTTTACCCTTTTGAGTTAATACTCATGGTTATTCTAATTTCCAATATGCCTAGCTTAATTAATGGGCTTTTATAGAACGTGCTTTTGATTACACAAGATTCTCTATTTCAAAATGTATTTTATCTCATATTTCAACACATAGATATATGCTAAGTGTGAAGATCTCAAACCGAGTGTATAATTGAAAAAAAAAATAATTTTATACATATGGCATGAATATAAATTATGGAATATGAGATGAAATACCACTATATGTACCCTAATAGTAAGATGGCTTTTCCTTTTAATGTTTGTGCTTGTTTTGAAAGAAAATTAATGAAGGTTGATTTAAACTTTAACCCTAAAAACACCTTAAATAGTCATCTTGCAACCTAAAAAAAAATACTGGTAGATTGAACCTCGAAAAATCTTTAGATTGATATCAATGCACCATCACTATTTTTAGGACAAAAAATCAATTGAGTTGGCTTATGATGAGGGCAACATTGTCGGCCTAAAAAATAAATATATTTTGTGTTCTTAACTCCAATCCAATATCTAACATGAAAAGAGTAATATACACCAATTTTTCACCATATATTAAGAGTATGACTTTTGTCTATTGATATTTATTCTTTTATAGTAACATGACAATTCTTAAACTAAATCACTATTTTTAAAAACAAATATTTGGTGTTAAAATACATATGATCAAAAAAACTTTACTAAAAGAGAGAGGTAAATTTAGTTAAGGGGAAAAAGCAAAAAAAATAAATAAATAAATAAAACCACAATCAGTAGCAAATAAAAGCAATAGATTTTAATTTTATTTTAATGGTCTAAAAAAATTTCATAATTTGGCATTTAATATAGATTAACGCAACTATTATTCACCATATCTCAACAAAACTTTTCAAAAAAAAAATATTCAATACAAAAAATTTCAAATAAATTGTCTTCTTAATATAATAAGGAATTTGACAACCATGTTGAATAAATGGAGAACTTTTGTGTACTTTCCTCAATTTCTGTACTTCTCTCAATTTTCATACTATTGCTCCAGCTGTGCATGAATCTTTAAATTTATTTTTGAAATTTTCCCCAAATTTTATTTGAAAAATGAAGAAGTTTAGTTGCGACAAACCCCAATTTTCCTTTAAAGATTGTTATTTTGTTTTTCCACTTCATAAGAAAGTAAAATATTTCAAATAGATTTTTCAAAATAATTAAAAAGAAACATGCAAAAAGGATCACATATTCCTAGTTAAATATTGCGAACTTTTCAACTGTACTAAAAAATTTATGTTTCTATATTTAAGTTTTTAATATTCACAATTTTTGTTACTAGCCTAAAATTAAATCTTTTAAGTAATGATTTTTATTTTAACTTAATGGGAAAAAAAAACTTAAATTTTGAGAATTCACAGTTCGATCAAAACTGTGCAATAGGGCCAACGAAACACCTTCAAATATATAATAATATAAATTTGAGCTATTCAATCTATATAAGGGGTTATATACTGAGTTCATAAGAGAATTCTCCTATAGATGGTCAGCAAGGAGAGGATAAAAAAAATCAAAATTTGATTGATAATTTAATTTATTCAAAATTTAAATTTATAATTTTTTTTGATAACATTAATTTAAAATATTCTATAAATGTCAATCAAAATACTATACATTGCTCACTCAAAGAGGAAGATAAGAAGATAAATGGGTTTAAACTAGAACCTCAATTGGACTAGATCGAACTGCCACAATTGACTAAAACCAAATAGCAATTTAAATTTCAAATTGAATTGTGTGTGCTGTTTCTAATTTTACACGAACAATATATGAGTTTTGAAGTGATATGCTATAATTAAACCAACTCTCTAATCTTAACAAACCAATTTCAGTTAATATCTCACAGAACTTGTTTTCTCTGCATTCTCCAATAGAATTCTCTTCACAAAATGGACGAACAAGATACGAGGGCTTATGCGATGGCTCTCATGCATAGAAGAGTTGCTGCAAAAATGGGTAATTGTAATTCTTCTACTTTTCCATTCTTCTTTCTCTGTTCGAATTTTCATAAGGATAGTGACAAAAACGGACCTTTTTCACCCAAGCCCAGAATTGATTTCAGCTCTATTAATGAAGTTGATGATGCTATTTGCTTGTTTCGTCAAATGGTTAGAATGCGACCACAGCCTTCTGTAGTAAGTTTGAACAAACTATTGAGTCTTGTTGTCAAGAAGAAACACTACTCCGTTGTCCTCTCTCTGTTCGATGAAATGCTTGAGTCGGGTGCCCCTATAAATGAGTGCACGCTAAAATTGCAATTAATTGCTATTGCCTTCTAAGGCGGTCAGGCTTTGGGTTTGCTATCCTAGGCAGCTTCTTCAAGCGCGGGTGGACACCAAATGTGACGACTTTCAGCACTCTCCTAAAGGGCTTTTCTTTGGTAATAAGGTCGCCGAGGCAGAAATATTGCTCAAAAAGTTGTTGACTTTGAAAATGTGTGAGCCTGATGAAGTTATGATTCTTACTGTTATTAATGGGCTCTGCAAAGCTGGTCTTACTCGCACTGCCTGTGATTTGCTTGCGTTATTCGGAAAGACAAACTACAAACCCGATGTCTATTCTTATAGCACAGTAATTGATGGTCTATGCAAGGACCGAATGATTGATGATGCTCTCCAGCTCCTTTCCAAAATGCTTGACAAGGGCATCTCACCTAATGTTGTCACATATAATTCAATGATCCAAGGCTTGCGCAATTTCGGCAGATGGAAAGACGTGAAGGGCTTGTTAAAAGGAATGGTGGATCACAAAATATCTGTAGATGTGATTACCTTTAATATATTGGTGGATGCTTTCTGCAAGGAAGGAAAGGTGAAGGAGGCTGAGGATATTGTGGAGGTTATGATGCAAAGAAATGTTTGTCCTAATATTGTCACATACAGTGCGTTGATAGATGGGTATTGTTTGATAGGGCAAATGGATAAAGCAAGAAAAGTATTTGATTCCCTACCAGATAGAGGTCTTACGCCCTGTATTATCAGCTATACTTGTTTGATCAATGGATATTGCAAGAATAGAAAAGTAGATGAAGCTTGGCAGCTTTTTCTTGAATTTCCTTTCAAAGGTCTAGAGTCCTCAGTGGTTACCTATAGCACTATGATGCATTCCGTGAAGGTAGATATGCTGATGGTCGAAAGCTTTTCAACAATGTGGAAGCTCATAATATAATTCCTAATTTGCACAATTATAATATCTTGTTGGAGGGCTCGTGCAAGAATAAGCAGATCGCCGAAGTCTTTTCATATCTACGCACGATGGAGGACAAAGGCATTAATCCTGATATAAATCACGTATGGCATCCTGATTGATGGATTGTGCAAGGATGGAAAACTTGATAATGCAAGAAATCTTTTAAATCAACTTCCTTCCAAAGGTTTGCAGCCGGATGTTCCAATATATAGCATCATTGTTGGTTCACGTTGTCAAGAAGGACTTTTGGAGGAAGCAAAATGTTTGCTTATAGAGATGGAGAAAAGTGTTTGAGCACCTAATAGTGTAACGTACAATGTTATTGTCCAGGGTTTGCTTAAGAGAAATGAGCTTTGCAAGGGAATGTCATTCTTGGAGGAGATGTACAAAAGGGGATTCTCTGTCGATTCTGCTACTATGGCCCTGCTAATTGATCAATTTCAAGGAGAAGGTAAAGATGATATTCTTCTAGAAATGATTAAAAAAATTCGGCTAGAAAAGAAATTGATGATGATCAGGATTCTCATCAAGAAAAATAAAGTATTTACATCAAAATGATGTGGTTTTTGCTTCTTCAACTGCTGATTAGTGCTTCTGTATCAAATTTCCTAAAATTTTTCCCAGTACTGAAGATTTCACATATATCAAATTTACAAACTCAATTTGCACTCTTCTCAATGGTTGGCGCCTTGATGATCATCTGTTACTTTTAGAATAACCATATTTATATAAGTTTCAGTTTAGCACTTGCAAGTGCTTTGAATGAAAATGAAGAAACTATAATTCCTTGAAACTTATATTTTGATGTGGCTAATGCTAAAGTTTGATCCTCTCATGCATATTTTTTTGTGTTTTCAACTGTGCACCTCTGCTATTGTAGTTGTTAGGGAAGTTAAATGTGTCGTATAAATCTTTTTTTTTAAATGTTTGGAATAACTTCTTCTTCTTCTTGTCGTCTCTCTTTCTACATTCTGCATTCAGCCCTCTTATTAAGGTCCATTTCGAACATTTGGAAAAAATATGTAAATGTGAAATAGGGCACGTTTTGAACCATTTGATGTATGAATAGAAAGTCTAAGACCTGGCCATATCGAATCATCTTGAACATGGGGCTGTCATGGAAATTACTAATATTTCATTGCATGTTTAAAACTAGTTTTACATTTATAAAAAGAATTGTAGCGTTGGCCTCTCAAAACCCCTTCGGGCTCATCACGTGATTTGTTGGGTGTGGCCAACTTAGGTTCGGATAAATAATTTTCAGAACCGAGTTAGATATAACTACTTTGTTTAATTTTAGGTTTGCATGATTGGTTTTTCAGAATAATAATGTATTTGTTGGAAGCTGACGAGTTTAGTCCATTAGAGGGTACCTTCTTGGATTGTATTTCAGTTGAATTCATGTGACTTGTTGAGAGATTTCGTAGTGAGTTGATGGTAGAGCTGTCAACTGGTCGGATTTGGATCAAATCTAAAAAATTTGAATTCAATAAGTTTCATGAATATCCCAATTCGGCTCAAATCCTATACGATCTATATCATTTCAACTGAATCCGAATCCTAGAAAAAAAAATGTCAAAACTCAACAGAAAATTTTGACCTGATCAACAGTTACGAAATTGAAACTTTAAAATCAAGTGACCAATTAAAAAAATTACTTCTCATGTAAAAAATAAATTTTAAATAAGTAGAATTTTTTTTTATAATATGTATAAAAACTTTAATTATTTTTTTTTAAAAATTATTTTGAAAAATATAAATAAGTGTATTATTAATTGTAATGATTTATATATCGCATTTTATTTAATTTGTTTTTACTTATGTTATACACATAAGGTTGTTAATCTAATGAAAAACATTATTAAAGTTCCGATTCTGATCTTTAAAAATCGAACTGCTTGACTCTATATTCTATTTATTTATTTCGGATATTCAAAATTGAATCTAATTCACTTGTATCATTAATTGACTTATATCCTTCGTAAAATTGACATATCCACCACAACGCCACCCCTTCTAATTCATGATTTATCAATAATAATATTCCACGTGAAATATATCCATTCCTTATATTTCAATATAGTTAAGTTTGACTTTGAACAATTCAATCTACGATGGGATCAAACAAATAAATAAATAAATAAATATAATGAACCCATGAGCCGGTTAGACTACAACGCACCACGTGAACTATATTCTCAGTCCAAATAAATTTTGACTTACCCTTGAAATCACATGGCCACTTTTTTAATCATTACGGAAATTTTGTAGTTTGCAGATTGAGATTAACCCTCCATTTAGTTCTCGAATTTTGATAAAAATAAAATAAAATAATTGAATTGATAGTACTCTATGCTTTCATTTTCGATCATTTTCATATTCCTCCAACTTTTCGTCGTCAAAATTCTTGTTCCAAACAAAGCATAAAGGATATTAAGGAGTACAATGTACCTTCCAACACCAAAATAGCACAATGCATCATTAAATTAATTTTTTTTTGACAAATTGCTCCTTCATTATATTTTTTGTGCATTAATTTTGAAAGGGCCTTAGGCAAATTTGTCAAGAAAAAGGTATGATGCAATGTTAGATTAGCCCGCTTCACATACAACATAAATAGGGTACAGAATGTTATACAAATAGGGCACATATAACATTAAGAGAGTCTCTGGCTGAAGTTATAAGCCCCTAAAAATATTGTATAAGTTGTGTGGGAGCTTATAAACTTTTTAAAAGTGTTTGGTAATTGTGTAAGTAAAGGAGCTTATAAGCTCCAAAATTAAGTTGTCAGAAGTTTATAAGTTCAAAAAAAACAAAAAACAAAAAAAGTTCCCCCAACTTTTTTTTCAAACACCTTATAAGCTATCTAATGTTAATATAAATATATTTATTTATTTTTGAATATTATATTTCTACTATCTCAAAAAAAATATTTGTTTACATGAAATTAATTTTATTTTATTTTTTTTATCATCATTATACTTAAAGAAGCATATAAGTTATAATTTTTACCAAACAAATTTATAATTTATAAGCTTCAAAAATATTTTATAAGCTACACTGTCTTATTTTATCCAAATACTTTAGAAACTTATTTTTAAAATAAAATATAGGAACTTATAAGCTCCAAAAAATATCTTATAAGCTCCACGGGCTTATAAAGTCTTTAAAATAAGCTTAATCAAACACTCTCTAAGTTAGCCCACTTTACATACAATAAATAACTCATATATGTTTTTGTGCAAAGAACTTTACCGAGCATAGACATTATTGATATTAGAGACTTGAATTTAGGGAGAAAATTACTAGGTTTATTTGTCTTTTATTTGTCTTTGTAAAATTACAAACTTGATTTTATGGACAACGTGCAGATAAATCTGCGAGAGAGTGAATCTTTTTCTTATGAATTTGCCCCTGATCATTTTATAATTACTGCTAGAAATATAATAAGGGTGCCAAATGTCAAGAAAATCTTAATCTCAAAGTGCATAAAGGTGTTTAAAGGTGCATTTTGCATTTTTGTCCTAATATCAAGGTGCAAATTGCAAGTTATCCTAATCTTTATGCATGAATACAATGTTTCATCAATAATATAATTCCTTGTGCAAATCCTTCCCTCATGTATTACAATACCACTTCCACAGAATAATCCGTTACGGGGTCAAGCTCAATTATAATAATATTGTAGGTTTGGGCTGAACTCACCTTAAAATCTATTTCATATAAAGCAATGATAGATTGTTCAAATCATTATAAACCTCACCACATTTGCTGATTATTTATTGAATGCGACTCTATATTAGAAGAAGTTTATTCTATTATTCGCCGACATTATCAAATTAATACCTTTTGTTACTTGAAACCATTGATTTACATATGGAAGAGAGTTTATTGATCATAAGTAAAGTTTCTGATTCATTTCTTTTGATATTAGGAGCCCCACCCCCACACATTAAAGTTCGTACCGAACTAAAATTTACATATACTTATGAAAATTTTGAATCCCCCCAAATTATAAAAATTCTTTTAATATTTTATAAAAATTTAATCCCCACACAGAAATAATAATTTCTAGCTCAGTCTCTGCTGATAGAAGAAATGAAGATCATCCTAAAGGCAACATAGAATGGCAATATGCCATTATCAAAATTAGATTAAACAAGCTACTTATCCCACATTCCATTAGTTCATATCTACAAACCTCCACAAAACTGGTCAAATTTGACTGGAGACAAAATCAACTGAAATCAAATTTTAAAAAATAAAAGTCAATTAAAACCGACTTGAACCAAACATGTTTCCATTCTTGTATGAATTGGCCAGATGAAATTTTCGACTAGTCAAATCCAATCAGTTTTAGCAAAATGAGTATGCATTTTTGCCTACCCTTTAGGACATGGGACTACCCATTCCATCCTCCTATTCAGTTAAGTTGGATGTAAAACACATTAATCATCGTGTGTTCAGTGGCGACCTCAAAACTGTCCCGATCTTTGGAATCAACTTCCATTTGAGTATGTGCGTTGGTATTACGAGATTAACCACTATTTGAGTATTTATAAGGGTCAGTTCTATCCTTTGTGGGGTGAACATTATTGGCCGAATGCTTCATTCGAGTTAGTACATAATCCTCAGTTGCGTGCAAGAAGAAGACAAGGACGTGATACAACTACCCGTATCCCTAATGAGATGGATTGGCCACAAGCGCATTCATGACAATAATATAGAAGTTAGCAAGATCGTCCTAGAACTTCCCGGTCGTCTACATAGTAATTTTATACTCAATATGTTTAAAAAATATGATGTATTTGTTTTTGATGTTGTTAGACATGTATTTCAAAGATCAAATAAAGCAACTTTGTTATTTGGAATGTCCCGAATGCTGCAACCATGTTATAAAAAGATGTGATGAAGATAAACATGCAATAAAATTCACGATCATAAATTACTCCAAAGTGTACATAACATTACGTCAACTAAACGGACTAAAATTACAAATTATTTATCTTGTCTATGCCATCCTATGCCCTCCTATACCGCATCGAGGTGGGTTCCTTTGCCTTTTCGGCCTTCCTTCACGTTGTTCGTCTTGCGCCTCTTCGTGTGTCAGCAGCTCCGTAATAGAGGTACTTCCTCCAAAATCCGGAAATGAAACAGGAGACATAGTGAACTACTGTTGCGTGTCCATATGCGGTGTTGGGTATCCCTCCCATCCGCTATGGCCAACATATGATCCATAATCATGGAATTGTGGGGTATAAGGCACGCTAAATTGTGGGAAATATGACGGAATGGGGTCCCCACTTGGTACACGGGACGGACCTGGCATATCACGCTGTCTGCCAGATGGACCTGGCATATCACGATGTGCGCGAGAAGAAACTTGCTCGTATTGTTGTCCATTAGGCGAAACTGCACTTGATGTAGACTAACGCCTTCTGTGTTGCCTACGCACCGTGTTACGCGCCGTCTGAGGGTCGTACGAAGCATCAAGAATGGAATGGACAATTGAAGACATGTTCTCGGCATAATTTCGGGTGGCATCTATGAAGCGCATGTGCAATTCTGGGTCTTCGGATTCATTCTGTTCGTCGCAAGTTAATGTGAGTTGATTTGTATGCTCTTCCTGCAGTAATATTCAATATCAGTCTGAATTGTTATAAACATACAATTATAGTTAAACACGAAATAATCTCCGTAGACAGTAGATACTTACCATCGTCTGCCAAGCCTCAATTTCTGTTGGGCGATAACTAATTTCATAGGTAAGAGTCAATGGCGGGATCAACTGTCTTGTGTGTCTGGCATACTACTGCTTGTAATTCGGAACTGTACTGCGATTAATATTAGGGAACGAAGGTGCTTCAACAAAATGTCCACGATTGGCAAACCACGCACTAATACTAGTGGCGTGATGCTCTTCCCCGTTGTGCCCTGCTTTGCCCTGTCTAGTAGTACGATGTTAAGTTCTGGTGGGAATAATAGGGTTGTTCGGTATCTCTTGCATCAATCCGAATTGGCGCATACACCGTTCAACGTGGTGCCACTAAACAATATGATAAATCAAAAGTGGACAGATAACCCTCCAGTAACTAACACCAGACCAAGGAGGCATAGACTGTATCAACTCAGAGTCATAGTCGTAGGGCATCCAAACAAACTGTAATACAAAATTTTTTAAAAATTAATTCCAACACGCTTGGTTATGATAGTGCGAAGAAAAAAAATTACAAAATAAACAAATGTCAGACAACTAACAAATATGGACACCTCGTCGCGCTTCATATGATCTAGCATATCCCTAAATATACGAACATTGTGCCGTGTTGTATGTATCCATGAATTATGAACACTCCATCTATAAATCATATTAATAAATAAAGATCATCAATTATACAATTTTCATATTAAACAAAAATTACTGCCAGGTTATCAGTACTAATACCTTGCACGGTACGGGGCACAAGGTAATATATGACCATGGTTGAGTGGAATTGGGCCCAGCGTCTCGGGCGACATTAGCGGTGTTGATGGTTTCAGACACACCATTCGACTCCAAACCCAGATCTAGTATTCAAAATGCAATTAATTATATTCAAAAATATATCTTATATAAACCACAAAGCATTTTATCATTTTACCTACAATAACTGCATCGGGCCACTAATATCTCCAATACCTCCTTCGACTCTTTTCCCCGCACTATCGCAGAGTTCCCGATATAAATGCGCTAGCACAGCGCTTCTCTAACTAAACTTCTCAACTACACTCTCTTCAGACAAGTGTCAGAGATGTAACAACAACATATAAGTGGTGCTCGTATCAGGGCACATAATGCCGCTGATAAGTAGTAAGATAACACACTGTGTAATTTGATATATCTCGGATGGTACCGTATTTTCATAAACTAAAATGTTGTTCACATACTCTCTCAATGCTGTCAACTTTAACCGAGACTATTTCAATTCGTCCGAAGTAGGAGTGAACCCGAGGAGTCTATCACAGTATGTTCCCCATCATGCCTCTATGTCTGGACATTCATCTACACCTATTATCGGATTATCGTCGATCGGTAATTTCCATATCACCGCTACATCTTCCAGCATCACAGTAGCCTCACCTACTCTCAAATGAAAAGTGTGAGTCTCCGGACGCCACCTCTTTATTAATTCGGTAATTAAATGTTGGTCTATGTCAATATAACCGCGAAAATACACACCATAAAACCCCATTTGACTAAGTTGTTCCTTCACTTTATCGTGAAGTTGCAACCCATCCCTACCAAATATTCCTTTACCCCAGTGTCTGACTCTAACAATTTGATCAGGATCGACACGACCATCAAATAATTGTTTGAAAATATGATTTTGTTGTTCAGTCAAAACGCTATCATCCTCAGGTCTATAATAGAATTTCACCATTTCCAAATCCAGACTACAAATAAAACAAAAATCATATATTATTACAAATTTTTACAATCTTTTATCAATACACTTTTAACTACGCACAAAAAGAAAAAAAATTAAAAATCCAAAAAAAGATTTCGAATTTTCAACTGAAAAATTGCCAATTGATTAAAAAAAATTCATGTTAAAAAATTCGCCAAAAAATCAAGTTAAAAAATTTGTTAAAAAAAATATATTTTTAAATCCATGTGCTGAAATCGCCACCAATTGCGGTGATTTTTGCTTAATTTTATTTATTTTTTTTAAAATGCCAGGAAAATCGCCACAAGTTATGGTGATTTTCTTTTAAAAATAGCCACTAGTTATGGCGATTTTCTGTAAAAAACGCCTTCACCTGTGGCAATTTTACTTTTTTTCTTTTTTTTTTTTAAAAAATGCGTGAACTGTTCATTAAAAATCGCCACAACCTTTTAAAAATCGCCACTAGTTATGGCGATTTTTAAAGAAAATCGCAACTAGTTATGGCGATTTTCTGTAAAAATCGCCTTCACCTGTGGCAATTTTACTTTTTTTCTTTTTTTTATAAAAAATGCGTGAACTGTTCATTAAAAATCGCCACAACCTGTGGCGATTTTTAATGAACAATTTCTCCTATTTTTTTTTCACGCCACCAAAAACAATTTTTCTTAACTTGAGATATCTCACACCAAATATCAAATTATACATCTTACAAAAATTATAATATCTCACTTTTTAATACAAAAATTTCCTAAACATCTTAGATCTCACATCTTTCCATATTTTCAAAATAAAAATTTAACATGGAAAAGTCATACTTTACATATTTTTAAATATTTCCAAAAATAATTTTCTACTACAACTAACTTAAAATTAATTCTATCACATAACAAACACAATAAATAAAAATATTTACACATCATAGTATATTACATAACACAATTATTTTAAATAATTTGGCTTATGAAATGGCTTACAAAAAAAATAATAATACATACCTTATTCAATTTATCGAAATCTTCAAATATTAAACCTGAAAATAAACAAAACAAATAAAAAATAACAAACAAACATAAAATTTAGCATAAACAAAACAAAATAAAAAGAAGAACAAGGAGGAATTTTTTCTCCCTACTTCACGTTGATTTGAGAATGAGTAGCAATTTTCATTCTCATGCTCTTCACCCCTTTTAAAAAGCAAAAACTGAATTAAAAAAAAATGGAAATTCAGGCCGACTTGACGTCTCACTGCATGCTGCAGGAGGGGTTGCTTTGGGCAGCATGCAGTCCGACAGCTGGTAGGCGGGGGAAATTTTTTTTTTTTACCTTAACTCGCCACTTTTCTTGGCGAGTTTAGATTTACCGGTTTTTTTTTATTATTTTGCTGAACTAACACACCAAACTCGCAGGTGAGTTTCCATTTTCCATTTTTTTTTTGAAATAACTTGCCAAGAATTTTGGCGAGTTATATTTTTCCTTTTTTTTTTAACAACTCGCCAAGAATTTTGGCGAGTTATATTTTTCATTTTTTTTAATAACTCGCCAAGAATTTTGGCGAGTTATTTTTTCCATTATTTACATATTTTTTAAATCCGAAAATATATTGCATAAAAAGTATAACATTTAGAGGTTCATATTTCGCCATCACATTTGGCGAATTTATAAGTATTTTATTTATATATTTTTTTTAAATTTTCCAAAAATATATTGTGAAATATAAAAATATTTAGATTTTTATAATTCGTCAAATGTGATGGCGAATTTAGGCAAAACCGCCTCTTTTCCTGGCGACTTAGGTTAGTTCGTTTAACATTTTTTTTTTAAGGTCAAAATAGAACACATTATACCTTTTTAAGTCATTTTTGACAAAAATCCTATAAAGTGATACTAGTGAAACATAATAATTAACAAATGATGATATACTTTCCTTTGCTTATCTTTTTATTTAAGTGTTCGAGTGGAATAGTAACTTTGGGGGTAGGTCTATAAATAGATAGGATTTTACTCTAATCTAACCCCAATTTGAAAAATACCTGATATAGGATACTTTATACCCTACTCTATTATATTTAAATATTTATCCATTTGAGTATATATATTGGGTATACCCTATTTTTAGGATAGAGTCCAGATCCTACCCAGTCAATTTTTTTTTTATATCATTTTGTGACATTGTGTCCTTTTTTTTTAAGTTCACACACACACACACTGCACATACACAAAGCACACACACATACACACATTGTGTGTGCACACAGTTTTCACACACATTGTGCAAACAATTTTCACACACTCACACACACACACACACACACACTATATGTGCACATAGTTTTCACATACTACACACACACACACTATGTGTGCACACACAGTTTTCACACATTGCACACACACACAGTGTGTGCACACAGTTTTCACACACTGTACACACACATTCATTTGTAGTAGTATGTGTTAGGGTAGGGTATGGGTAAATTTTAAAATTTTAGGGTATGAGTAGGATATGGATAAAGAATGAATGGGTATAGATAGAGTAAAACCCTACCCATTAACAAGCATATTTGGGGAGTATATTGCATGAAAACTCCTGTGTTAAGTCAAACGAGCAAAAACCAAATAATATATATGAAAAATAAAAAAAGAATAGCACAAAATTTCTTAATATTTTGGGGCAATTTGCACTTTGCACCCCCAAAACAAGTAAAATAAACACTTTGCTCGCTTAAATAAGAAACACAACACCATAACCCTCGAATTGATATATCTACGACAGATTGTACCCTCACCTATTTTTAGGTCAAAATACCATTAAAATAAAAGACAAACTTATCCATAGGAAAAAGAAAAATATTCTCTTTTATATTTTAGGGTGCAAAGTGTTATTAATTATTCAATATGAAAAGTGAAATTGATATATATACTTGTATGTATGTATGTATGTATATGGACTTCAAAATAATTATCTTCATTTGAGTTTCTACAAATGGTCATTTAATTTTCTAGGTTTTACAGAAAAGAATGGTAGGTGAAGAAGAGTAGTAGTTAATTATTCAAATTCAAGTCTAATACACACACACACATACATACATATATATATATATATATAGACACAAATAATTGAAATTAAAATATTATGTGCATTCTATATTCAATTGGAATTTGTCTTCTTAAATATATGTATTTTTTGAACACTACACCCATGAGGAATTTCCAAAAAAAAAAAACTATAATATATTGTAGTATTAAAAACATGTTTGAAAATTTAAAAGTTTTAGAATTTAAATTATTATTTTAGAAGTTATTCTTGAATCACTTAAATTTTGATGATTCATTTTCACATTGTATTCCCATAATTCAATAACATTACATTTGTCACGAAATATAAAAAATTAAATTAAACATTTGATAAAATGAAATTAGGATAATTTTTTTTAATTTCGGATATAGATTAATTTGCATTGTACACTTTGAAATTAATTTAATAAATTGTATTATCAAAATTTGGACAAATTTGCCCATCATGTTAGTCATATTTTAGTCATACAATGATGGAAGGAGAGTGGTGAAGGCGGGGATGGATTCAATGACAATGATGGAAGGAGAGTGGTGAAGGCGGGGGATGGATGTAGTCATACAAAGAAAAGGATGAAAAATAATGACTCCGTGAACGACGACCAATTGAAATTTAATTTTTTTAAAATAAAATATATAAACTTGTTGAAGTGAAATTTACATACACATGACGATTAATTAAGGTCATACTTAATGTTAGGTAGTACAAAGCAACCTTTTATTAAATGCCCCCATGAAAGTTAATAATTTTGTCTTTTCACTTTATGCCCCACTCTCTCTCTCTCTCTCTTTCTCTCTCTCTCTCTCTCTATATATATATATAAAGATTAAATTATGATGAAATTCGTAAATAAATAGAGTGTGGAATTGAATAATATAAATGATAAGTCCGTAATTCTACTTGATTTTTAAGTTCATTTCGACAGACTTATCATGTATTTTTCTCCATTTGAACCTTATTATATCTAAATTCTAGTTAAATCGTTGTTTTGTAGGTGAAATGAGAAAAATACCATCAAGAAGATGAAAAGTGGAAGTCAAGAGTTGGGTACTTACACAAGATATTTTGGGTATCAATCTAATTTCAGCCATTTAGAGAAGAAGTGAATCTGTATGTTTGGGTACATACCCAAAATATTTCGGGTATGTACCCAAATTCAGTCATTGGGGAGTTAAACGAATCAGTAAGTTTGGGTACGTACCCAAAATATTTTGGGTATGTACTCAAAGTCCACAACAGCAATTAACAGCTTTTCATGTTCGATTAGGACTTTATTTTTGGAAAGCGACGCTAGGGCTTTTTTGCCCCTTTTTAAGTCCAAAAACATTCCCACAATTGATTATGCACGTTTCTACCTAAGTTTTAGAGTTTGGAACTTTTCTTTTTCATATTTTTCATCTTTTGGAGATTTTTGGAGAACGGAAGAAGGAAGAAATTAAGAGGGAAGGAAGAACGACCGAACGAGGGAAATTTATGTCTGAAATTTCCATTGAATAAGTTTAATTCTTCCCCTTTCATGAATTCTTTTCCAAATTTTATTCTTGTTTTAGTTTCATTATGAACTAAGTTAATTGTTAAATGCAAGGATGGTGTAGTTCACCTTTTTCGCTATTCTATAAAAATCCCATATTTTTGAATTTGTTTCGTATATTTTTGTGTGATTCTCATTTAATACTTTAATGCTTGCTTAGGGTTTGATCACCTCTAATTCATGAATTGAGGATTGGTGACGAGGTCGAGAGACGATTCACGATTATAGCTCTAATTAGACGAGATCAATTGGTGTTAAAGTTGCATGAGAATGAATTTAACATTGATTGAGCCTTAAGGCAGTGATTAAAATTTATACAAATAATTTCTAAAGCTGGGATTAATTGAATGAGAATTGGTTAGTCTTAGGCTTAGAAGGGATTGTATGAATTAATTTCGCAATGCTCGAGAGAGATTGTAGATATATTTGTTCCTAGGCTTCACACAACCATGAAACCACTCAACATAGGGATGAAACCACTCAACTTAGGGATTGGATTAGAATAGGGAATTAGGTGAATGAAATCACCTTGCACTTGCATTTCTCGCCTTGATTATTTGTTATTATTGTTATTCGTAAATTGTTTTTATTAAGAAATTAGGTCTTATTTAGTAGAACAAAACCACTAATCAATTTGATCCATTTAGCTCAACAACACGAGTCACTTCCACGGGCCAAATCACAATCACTGTGGAATTCGATACTCTACTCACTTTGTATTACTTGTACGACTGCGTGAACTTGCACAGCCCCAACAAGTTGTTGGCGCCGTTGCCGGGAATTGGCGCATTTGACTGTGATACTAGCTTGTATGTTTAGACTAAATTTGGCGTGGCTAAAAGTGGTCATGGACATTGGCCACGGATTTCTGGCCACGGATTTTTGCCATTTTGGTCATCAATTAAACCGTGGCCAACCTTTTTTAATTTTTAAGAAAAATTTTTAAGTTAACCACGGATTTATCTGTGGCCAAAATAAATATTTTAAAAAATAAATAAATAAACCTAGCCACGGATTTATCCATGGCCAAAAATAATTTTTTTTGAAAAAATTAAAAAATGTAGCCATGGACTTATCCATGGTCAGAAATAATTTTTTAAAAAAAATTTGATAAATATAGCCACGGATTTATCTGTGGCCAAAAATAATTTGTTTTAAAAAAATAATAAATGTAGCCACGGATAAATCCGTTGCCAAAAATAGCTAATTTTTAAAAAATTGATAAATATAGCCATGAATTTATCTATGGCCAAAAATAATTTTTTTTCAATCCGTGGCCAAAAATACATATTATTTAAAAAAATATAAATATAGCCGCAGATTTATCCGTGGCCAAAATTAATTTTTTTTAAAAAATAAAAATAGCGACGAAAAAATCCGTCGCCAATCCTACAGTTTTTTTCATGATTAATTTGACTTTAATACACTCCAAAACCTATTTTTTTTTTTCAAAAATCAAAATACCAACAAATATAAATACCAACAAATTATATATCAATGTGATGCTAATAATCCGTATGACATATTCTATCATATATATAATTAATAATTAATATTATTCTACTAGTTTAATATAATAATTCATACAAAAAAATTCATACAACAATACATATATAAAAGTATTTAAAAGTCAAATGTAGGAACATCATTGTCTCCATCATCCTCCTCATCATTATCATCGTCATAGTCACCTTCATTTTCATCCCAAGCAACACGAGCAGATGAAGTAGAGCCCTTCTTACGCCGCAGAGCTAATCGACGCATGAGTTTTTTGAGATTGGCCGCCATTAGGAACACGACCTTGTGAAGCCTGGAGATCTCTTAATTATGCTTTTCTTCCATCTCGGCCATCTTCTGACTGTACTTCTCCTCTAAATCGCTCATCTTTTGTGTGAGCTCCTCTGTCTTAGGGTCAACCCAAGTATTCAAGTCAGTCCGTGAGCCGAAAGACTCAACAATCACAGTAAAGGATCCACCGGCAAGCCCATACCACCGACCTTTCTTTGGACCGCCGATTGTCTGCTTTCAAATCTGAAACGTAAAAAGAAAACAATTAGAGCTTTATCTTGTACATATTTTTTAATAAAGTGTGTATATATATTTTTTAATAAGTATATATATATCTAATAAATATGCTTTTTAATGTTACCTCTAACTTATCGAGC
Organism: Petrea volubilis; assembly: GCA_026212405.1. Lineage (NCBI taxonomy): Eukaryota > Viridiplantae > Streptophyta > Magnoliopsida > Lamiales > Verbenaceae > Petrea > Petrea volubilis. The sequence continues at coordinate 20,526,430 of CM047873.1, read as the reverse complement.
AGCTAAATAGGTCCTCCCTGTGCATTCTCGACGGCTCGGGAACAAGCTTCGTCATAATTAGTTCTGAAGCTCTCTTGCAAAAAAAAAAAAAATACATAATTGTTATAAAAACGTTTTTGGCAATAATATGTGACGATAAATAAATATAATAAACTACTAAAGTAGTCTTTGCTCGCTCATCCACATAATGCTCGATTCCATCCTCGTCTATCGAATAATGGAGAGCCTCAAATGTTTCATCAATAGAAGGCCGATGTCCATATTTTTCCGTCCGCAATAAAAATGAAGTAAAAACTTTTTAAAATATAGAATTAAGGACAGTAATGAGATAAAACCGTAAAAATCAACAATACTTCAATTAATTAAATAAAATACAAAGGAAAAAGTAATTACATACCAAATGATCTTACCACCTTAGATGAGATCGGGATCCTCCTTTATGGCCAGATAATCCCTTTCCGTCACAAATCGATGCTCGGTTTGCCCTATACATTGTTACCAAACTACGAAGCCATTCATATATATTACTAAAATGGAAAAACGTACTTTCATTAAACAAACTGTAACATTTAACTAATAAGATGCGGAAATATAATAATCATGATGAAAATAATATAATTTTGAAATAGCTCAAACCTTTTTAAGTCCTGAAATGTCAGATCGAGCGATATAAGTGAGCCATTTAAAATTAAAAAAAAAAATTGACTTAGCCACAGGAAAATCTGTGGCTAAGCCAGCCCGATTAAATTTTTTTTTTATGCTTAGCCACGGATTAAACCGTAGCTAAGGGCCCTTTTTTTAAAAAAAAATAATAAATTATTTTCTAGCCACATATTTTTTTCCTTGGCCAATTGTCAAAATTTTATGGTGACTTTTTTCGAATCGGGCGTTTTCGTTAATTAGGTTAGACAGAACCGTACGATTGGAGTAATACATCTTGAAACTAATCAATTTGATTGAAATACCAAATAAAGTCCATTTTTTCATAATTTGTGACAAGTTAATTGACCTTAGCATACATTGTTACCGAACTACGAAGTCATTCATATATATCACTAAAAGGGAAAACATATTTTCATTAAACAAACTGTAATATTTAACTAATAAGATACAAAAATTTATAATCATGATGAAAATAAAATGATTTTGAAATGGCTCAAATCTTTTTAAATCCCGAAATGTCTGATCGAGTGATATAAGTCAACTATTTAAAATAAAATAAAAATATTGACTTAGCCACGGAAAAATCCGTGGCTTTGCCAGCTCGATTTTAAAAAAAAAAACAATTATACTTAGCTACAGATAAGGCCCTTTTTTTAAATAAATAAATAAATTATTTTCTAGCCACATATTTTTCCGTGGCCAATTGTCAAAATTTTTCGAATCGGGCGTTTTCGTTAATTAGGTTAGACGGAACCATACGATTGGAGTAATATACATCTTGAAAACTAATCAATTTGATTGAAATACCAAATAAAGTCCATTTTTTGATAATTTGTGACAAGTTAATTGACCTTAGCATACATTGTTACCGAACTATGAAGTCATTCATATATATCACTAAACGGGAAAAACATATTTTTATTAAACAAACTATAATATTTAACTCATAAAATGGGAAAATATAATAATTGTGATTAAAATAACATGATTTTGAAATGGTTCAAACCTTTTTAAGTCCCGAAATGTCGGATCGGGGCGATGTAAGTGAGCCATTTTGTTTAAAAAAAAATTAAATATAAACCTAGCCACGGTTTTATTCGTGACCAATATGGAATTTTGTTTTTCAAATTTAGCCATGGATAAAACCGTGGCTAATATATAGATTTTTTTTAAAAAAAAATTTAAATATTTTCTAGCCGCGGTTTTTTCCTTGGCCAAGAAGGGACTTTTTTTTTCAAATTTAGCCACGGATAAAACCGTGGCTAATATATATATATATTTTTAAAAAATTAAATATTTCCTAGCCAAGGTTTTATCCATGGCTAATATTGAATTTTTTTTTTCCAAATTTAGCCATGGATAAAACTGTGGTTAGTATATATATTTTTTTAAAAATAAAATTGAATATTTTCTATTCACGGTTTTATTCGTGGTCAAGATGAAAATTTTGTTTTTTTAAAGTTAGCCACGGATAAACATATACCTGTAAAATAATATATATATATATATATATATATTTTCTAGCCACGGTTTTATCTATGGCTAAAAATATTAATATTTAAATATATATATATATATATATATATATAGCCACGGATTTTTCCATATTTAGCAGTGGAAAAATCCGTGGCTAGGTGTTTTCGTATTGTTTCAAAATCTATGGCTAGTTCTGTAGCTGTTAGTAACCGATTTCGTCCGTGGCTAAAAATCCGTGGCTATTTTGCTGTTTTCTAGTAGTGAAACATCAATTTGATTTTGATTTTAAAATACTTTTTAAGCGTCAACTTGCCATCTTAAGAAGCAATCAAATTTTAATTTATATATTTAATAAAAAAATACATTTTATAAAAACTGATATTACATTATAATAAGGAATTTTGTTGAAATTAATATAAATTATAATGTTTGTCATCAAAATTTGCTCATTAAAATGCATGAAATATATTAAATAAAAATGACTAAAAGAAAAAGTTAAATGATGAATGTTGATTGATTGTTTGATTGGATCTGATATATTTAGTTTCTATGGACTGTACACATATAATTAAAATTAGGGCTTGTAGGCAAATATTAAATAGCATGTCACGACAGCCTGCCTTATATAAACTGTAAAATAGGCAACATGGTACTCTAATAAAATGAGGGTACTTAACGTTAAACTTTTTTCACCCTACCTACCAATAGACAAACCTATTTTAACATACACGAAAATCATATTTATTTTTATATGTGACTATATATGTAGCCAAGAGATGAGCTGGTGGCAGCGGCTGCTCCCCTTAATGATTTAAAAATTCATTTTTTTAGTATATATATATTTATTTGAATTTTGAAATTTCACTTGTCCAAAAAAATAAAATTTTGAGTTTTATATAAATTATATAATAAAAATTTTAATCTTCTCTACTCTATTTTATTTTTGGTGATTTATTTTTACCCAATCTCATTTATTATAATAATGAAAATTTTCTCTCTTTCTCTTTATTCTATTCAAATTAAAATATTAAAAAAATTCTATTATATTTTATTTCTCTTTTTTATTCCAATTAAAACACCAAAAATCCTATTGAAATTTTTTTTCTCTCATGAACCCTTAATTTTTCTTCTATCACAAACCCTACTATATTTAATTTTTTGTCAAAATCAATACAAGAAGGTATTGTGTACTAATTTTAATATATATATATATATATATATTGTAATTGATTTTTGTATAGAGATTAGAATATTAGGATTGTTGATATGAATATTGATAGTTGTTCAATATTAAACTTAATGAATCTTGATGATTATTTATTGGGCTATTTAACTTAAATCAGTCTTACTAATTTGAGACTTCATACTTAATTGAGAGTGATATGGCGAATGTAATGGAGGAGAAAAAAGAAAAGATATTTTTTGAACTTTGAATATTTTTTTTAAATCGAGAGTGATTTGGGGAAGAAAATTCTTCGTTAAGTATTTTTTAAAAGCAATTTATCATCCACTACATTTGCGCTTTTTGAAACAGATAATAATTTATTTTTTAAGTATCATTTTTTATATATTGTTTTGATTGTAGCACTTTTCTATTTTTTATTATGGCACATCTAATTGATTGTATACATACAAATATGATAAATTTTATTATTTTATATGTTAGTATTATATATAATCCTTATATTTATATATTTTAATAATTAATGATCTCGAAAATAATTTCGCCTCCTCAATCAAATACGTAGCTCCGTCCCTGATTATAAGTATATATATTATATAAATTTATATATTAATAATATATGTATATATAAAATTTATAGCAAGTCGGGTCTAGATTTTAAACCTATAACCCGAAATGCAACCCAACTCCTTTTAGATCTCTTAAACCCTACTCTAGCGGGCTGGGTTTATGGCCGAGTTTAGATTGAATCCAGATCCATCATCATCCCAACTCTTAGCGAGCAATTACTTTCAAGCATTGGCATATTTTTACGAACATAAAAGTTGGCAAATATTATTTTCAATCATGAACACGAAATGATTTGCTCATAGAGGTTGAACCAAAGTTTTATATAATAACAAGACTTTATGCTCGGCTTCAAAGTAAACGTGAATATGAGCAAATATTACTCTGCCAGCCTCCATCTTTTTCCGGTTTTTTCTTTTCATCTTTTCTTAAACTTCTAGAGGCTTTCAATATCTTTGATTAAAATTGAAATCGAGTTGAAAGAAAATCAATTAAAACCAAAGCAAAACAAACATGTCTCAATTTTTTTTTTAATCTCAAATGACCAATTGAAATTTTCGAATAACCAAATAACGATTGTAAATTCGATACATCATGAATAAAAATATTATTCTAGTTTGATACTAATTTCTTTCTAAATTATAATTATTTGTATTTTTACTATTATTATTTTTTTTTTGAATATAATTAAGTCGAGGCACTTTATAAATATATTTCGAAATGCTATACCCTTATCCAAAGGCTAAAGGGGATGGAAAGAGGATCTAATGTAGGATCTCACGTAGAAATGAAAATCCGAACTACAATTACAAATAGTGTTTTTACATCAAATTTTAATTTTGCCTAACCATGATTGAAAGAGCTTTGTCGTTTTTAAAAAAAGAAAACGTAAAAATGAAAAGACAAAAAGAGAAGGGATGCGTGGCTTGCAAATAACCGTTTGCCCAGTGAGGGGAGTATGGCATCAAATGAACCACGTAAACATGGTGGCTTGAATTATTTGTTCAATTATTGACTAATAAAAAAGGTCTTAAAAAAAAAAGTAATAAAAAAGGATCCCCGTAACCCCTCAACCTCTTTGTTACTGTGGCCAAACTATTTTGTCCTATATAACCTGACCCTGTTGACCTCCTACTCTGAGAAATTATTGTTTTTTATTGAATTTGATAATATTAAGATTAATCACGTGACGAATATATTATATTCGTTGTATGATTGATCATTTTTATTGAAATATATAGTATGTGATCAATCAATTCAAATAGACCAGATTCAAATTATAATCCTTCCACCAGAAATTCCAACTCGGGCACAATTTACTTTAATTAGTATCAATCGTACGACAAATCTAACTTACTTACAGCATATTTTGTGGGCAACTTATGAAGCAATCAAATTTTACTTTATATATTGGATGAAAAATACATTTCGTGAAAACTAATAACACATTATAGCAAGGAATTTTGTTGAAATTAATATGAATTATAATGTTTGTCATCAAAATTTTCTCATTAAAATGCATGAAATATATTAAATAAAAATTACTTAAAAAAAAGTTTAATGATAAATGTTGATTGATTGTTTGATTGAATATGATAGATTTAGTTTTTATGTACCTTACGCATATAATTAAAGTTAGAGCTTGTAGGTAAACAATAAATAGCAGGTCACGACAACCTACATTATATAACTTATAAAATAGGTAACATGTACTCTAATAAAATGAGGGTACTTATTGTTAAACTTTTTTCACCCAATCTAATAATAGACAAACCTATTTAACATACACGAAAATCATATTTATTTTTATATGTGAATATATATTTATTTATATATGAGTTATAAGCAGTGATGGAGCCAAGAGATAAGCTGGTGGCGGCGGCCGCCCCCTATAATTTTTTAAAAATTCATTTTTTTTAGTGCATATATATATATATATATATATTAGAAATTTGAAATTTCATCTCCCCAAAAAATTAAAAATTTGAGTTTTATATAAATTATGTAATTAAAATTCTAATCTTCTCTATCCTATTTTATTTTTGATGATTTATTTTTACCCAATCTCATTTATCATAATAATTAAATTTTCTCTTTTTCTCCTTCCTCTCTTTCTCCTTATTCTATTCAAATTAAAATATTAAAAAAATCTATTATATTTTATTTCTCCTTTTTATTCCAATTAAAACACCAACAATCCAATTGGATTTTTTTTCTCTCATGAACCCTTAATTTATCTTCTATCACAGACCCTATAGTGTTTAATTTTTTCTTCAACATCAATGTACAAGAACGTATTGTGTACTAATTGATTTTTGTGTAGAGATTTGAATATTATGATTGTTGATATGAATATTGATAGTTGTTCAATATTAACCTTAATAAATCTCGATGCTTATTTGTTGGGTTATTGTCTTAAAATTAATCTTACTAATTTGAGACTTCATACTTAATTGAGAGTGATTAGGTGAATGTGATGGTGGAGAAAAAATAAAAGATATTTTTGAACTTTGAATATTTTTCTTAATCAAGAGTGATTTGGGGAAGAAAATTCTTCGTTAAGTATTTTTTAAAAGCAACTTATTATCCACTACATTTGTTTTTTTTTTTTTTGAACAGATAATAACTTTTTTTTTATTAAGTATCATTTTTGATATATTGTTCTGAATGTAATACTTTTTTATTTTTTATTTTTTATTGTGGCACTTCTAATGGGTCATATACGTATAAATATGATAACTTTTATTATTTTATATGTTAGTATTATATATAATCTTTGTATTTATATATTTTAATAATTAGTGATCTCGAAAAGAAATTCCCCCCCCCCCCCCAATCAAATACCTAGCTCCATCTCTAATTATAAATATATATTATATAAATTTATATATTAATAATATATGTATGTATAAAATTTATAGCAAGTCGGGTTTGGATTTTACATCTAAAACCCAAAAACACAACCCAACCCCTTTTAGATCTCTTAAACCCTAAACCCTACCCTAAACGGCTAGGTTTAGGGTCAAGTTCAGATTGAATCCGGATCCATTACCATTCCAACTTCTAGCAAGCAATTACTTTCAAGCGATAGGCATAATTTTACCAACATAAAAGTTAGCAAATATTATTTTTGTCAATCATGATCACGAAGTTCAAAGGGAAATGATTTGCTAGTATGGGTTGAACCACAATTTTAAATATTACAAGACTTTATCCTCGGCTTCAAATTAAACGTGAATATGAGCAAATATTACTCTGCCAGCCTCCATCTTTTTCCGGTTTTTCTTTTCATCTTTTTTTAAACTTCTGGAGGCTTTCAATATCTTTGATTAAAGTTGAAATCGAGTTGAAAGAAAATCAATTAAAACCAAATCAAAACAAATCAAGATTATAGATTCGATATGTCGTTAATAAAGATATTATTCTAATTTGATACTAATTTTTTTAAATTTATAGTCATTTGTATTTTTACTATTACTATTTTTTATTTATTTTTTTTATATAATTAATTCAAAATAATTTATAAATATAAATTAGAATGTTGTACGCTTATCTAAAGGCTGAAGGGGAAGGAAAAAGGATCTACTGTGAGATCTCGCGTAGAAATGAAAATCCGAACTACAATTACAAATAGTGTTTTTACATTAAATTTTAATTTTGCTTAACCATGATTGAAAGAGTTTTGCTGTTTTTAGAAAAGAAAACGTGAAAATGAAAAGACCAAAAAAGGAAGGGACACATGGCTTGCAAATGAACACGGAAACATGGCGGCTTGAATTATTTGTTCGATTATTAACTAATAAAAAAAAGGTTTCAAAAAAAGAAAAAGAACTAACAAAAAGGATCCCCGTAACCCCTCCACTCTTTGTTACTGTGGCCAAATTATTTTGTCCTATATAAGCTGACCCTGTTGACCTCCTATTCTCAGAAATGATTGGTTTCATGGGATTTAATCACATTAAGCTTAATCGTGTAATAAGCGTATTATAATATTATGTGATTGATCATTCTTTTTGAAATATGCACCTATTGAATGTCAAGTGTGATACACTCATGTGATCAACCAATTCAAATAGACAAGATTCGAACTATAATCCTTCCACTAGAAATTCTAACTCGAGCACAATTTACTTTAATCAGTACCAGTCGTACGACAAATATATCCTACTTACAGCATATTTTGTGGACATCTATTTTTTAAAAAAAGAAGATGACTATTTACATAACAAATGCATTACATTTATAGTATAATTTAATCATTTCGATTAAACGTGATTCACACAATGAGTTTCTATCATTTTTTTTCCCCTTGATTATGAGAAATTTCTATCATATTTCACCCACTCCCATCCCCCTTTATATATATCTTCCTTTCTCACCATGTCCACTATCTTCTTATCTCACTTCACACACACACACACACACAAAGTAAACTTCAAAAATGGTGAAGATTGACAAACTTATGCTAAAGTACCCTCAAATTTTGGGTCTCCACTTGTTGCAAGGCCAACTTATCTCTCAATTTCCACAGAGGCTTTCTTCATTCACCATAACTCATATCCTTTTCCCTCTTTTCTTTTCAAGATCAACGTATTTTTTTGTCTTTTTTAAGAATATATTTGTTTATTTGTTTTCATCTGATCTTTATTATTATTATTATTATTATTTGGTTATATAGTTTTATGTGCATTTTTTTAGATATATGTTCATGGTGTTTTTCTTAACTGTATTTAACGTGGAATGGTTGACGCTAATAACCGTGACAATGGCAAAAAAAGTGGTAAGATAACAGAACAGGAAAGCCAAAGGTAATTTTTTTTTTCCAATTTGTTTCAAGAATTCAATTTTTTCTTCATATTCTTGAATAATCTTGATTTGTTATAATTTTTTTTTTGAAAAAAAAAATCAATCGAATGTAAAATATTAAAATTGATTAATAAATTTTAAAAATTAAACTTAGAGATTTCAACTGTTATAATTAGACTTATGGCACAATCTACCATAATAGGCAGGCTTTCATAGTGGTTAGGTTTTTGCCTTTTTAAGACAACTTGGGTTCGAGTCCCTACTCAAACAAAATTTTTTGAGGTGGAATTTAATGATTAATATCTATATCACTAACAAATTCATCCTCTATGTAAGTAAAATTAGTTAATTAGGATATTTCTAGTGACAACTTGGCGATTTTTGATCGGATTCTGTTAATTGGCTTAACATTGCAAATTTTTAGGAATTGTATGTCCTATTTTGTCAATATATATATATATATATATATTGAAAACAAAAAGCGTTCTCAATACAATGAACAAAAAAATGCAATAATCACCCATCCGTCTTTATATCTTTCTTTCTCACCATGCCAACTGCTTTCTTACCTCACTTCACACACAGACACACGCACACGCACATACACAAAGTGAAATCCAAAAATGGTAAAAGATTATTGACAAACTTATGCTGATCAACATTTTTTTTTTTTTGAGTTTTCTTAGAATATATTTGTTGATTTGTTCTCATGAGATCTTTATTATTATTATTTTGTGGGTTAAGCCAAGAAATATGTATGTATGTATATGTGTGTGTGTGTGTGTGTATAGTTTTATGTGCAATTTGTTTTTTAAGATATATGTTGATGGTGTTTTTCTTAACTGTATATAAATTGGAAGAGGTGAGGCTAGTAACAGTCCCAATGGCGGAGAAGGAAATAAGGTCCCAATACATGGAAGGGGTGAGGCTAGTAACAGTCCCAATGGCAAAGAAGGAAATAAGGGCCCAATACAGCACCCCAAGGTATTTTTTTTTTTTTTTGTTTTTCTATTTGTTTCAATAATTCAATTTTTCCTTCATATTCTTGAATAATCTTGATTTGTTATCATTCGGGGTTTACAATAGCTAGTTTGGTGGTCCCAATATTTTAAAAATTATTTTTTAGTATATATATTTATTAGAATTTCAAAATTTTGTCGCCTTAAAATAAAATTTTGACTTTTATTTAAGTTATATAATAAAAATTTTAATTTTTCCTGTTGTATTTTATTTACCATGATTAATTAAATTTTCTCTTTTTCTCCTTCTTCTTTTTAAATTAAAATATTAAAAATTCTATTAGATTTTACTCACCTCTTCTATTCCAAACTAAATACTAAAAAACCTATTAGAATTTTCCTTCTCTTACAAACCATATAATATTTAACTTTTTTTTCAAAAGTAGCGTACAAAAAGGTATTGTAGTTAAAGAGACATTATGAAACAAAAAAAAAATGTAGTGGATGGGGTGACAAAATCAGGAGAGAAAAAATAGAAAATAAAAAGTGACAAATCAAAATATTTGAAAGACCTAAACAGACACAGATTTATATAAAATTTGATTGTTATGTGATTCTAATTTATGTTCTTTTCTTTTGTTTTTCTTAAGTAATTTCAAGGATTGAATTTTTTTTTTTGGCAATTACAATATATTATATTGTGCAAAACAACTTAAATCTTACATATTCACTAATTGTTAAGCGAAGTCAAATTTCAAATAAATAAATGGTTTTTTAAATAACTGAAATATTCATACTTTCGAAATGTCACAAGAATTAATGTCAAAGAGATGTATTATTAAAAAGGACAATATCCTTCACATTTTTTCTCGATCCCCTTTTCTCCTTTTTTTCTTTTTCTCTTTTCATGAGGAGGAAGGGGCAGGGGGGATGTCGCTATTTTTTTAATTACCATTGGCTCTTTAGCTTCCTTCTCTCTTTTTCATGATCTCATATATTATTACTAGCATGTACCCCGTGCTATGCACGTATATCACAATATATCATAATGTATAAAAAGATAAAAATAAAATATTCTGTTAATATAAACTAAAATTCACTTTAAATAATTTTTAATGCATTTCAATAATGAAGTAGATAATTTTTTACTCATATTTGAAGTTTTTAAATTTTTTTAAAAAGAAAAGTATTGTTGTTCAAAAAAACATCATATAAAAAAATAAGATAAAATCTAAATATGCGATCAAAACTAAAGTTATAAATAAACTTTTTAGATATATTAAAGTTATGAATAATAATTTATGAGTTACTCTAAATTAATAGACACAAAATAATGGATTATTATCCACATATATTAGAATACGCGACACTATATTTTTTTATGCACCTAAACATATATGGATGTGAAGCATCATAAAATAAATTAAAATTGAATTTTATTTTACATAAAAGAATAATAATCATAATATCTAAATAAAATAATAATTAAATTATGAAACATCAAGTACTCGTGATGCAACTTGAATGTTGTGAATCTCCTTCTATAATCTCCAAATAAGCATTTCATCCTAAACTTGCGTTAGATGTATTTTAGATGTTGTGAATATTTTGAATCTCCTTCCATATCTCTTTTTTTTTTTTTTTGATAAATAACCTTTTTTCATATATCAATTCTTCTTCTGATGAATATTTTAAGGGCCCCTTTGCACTATATCATTTGTAACACTTACCCCTCTGTACTCTAGAAAACATCATTTACTCTCCTAAAATTGGTTACCATAATGACAAAATTACCCTTATTGTATTATGTATATGCTTTGTCTTATTATCTTTATATTAATATTGGTGGAAATAATTGGTTTTATTTTATTCTTAGTAAATTATATTTTGAGAATGTCAAATAATTTTCGCAATTGTAAATGTTCATTCATCAATTAAAACATGTGTATAATAAAGAATAATAAATAATTAATACTAACTAATTAAGTAAAATTGTTTAAATTGCTTTATTTTTAAAATGTTGATAGTAAAATACTCCATCAATCAATTATACAGAAAATTAATTTTATATTATAAAAAATTAATTTTTTTATTAAGTTATATTTTATTTTTATTTTGCACACGCATAAAGTATGCCCAAATACGCTAGTTATTATTTAAAAGACCTAGCCAATAATTTTTTTTAATTAAAAGATTTAAAAATCTAAGAAAATTCTATTTGATCAAAATTAATCAAATTGTAGCCAAAAGATCACTGTCAAAATTATTTTGTGGTTTATTAGATGATTTTGGTCAAAGACCACTATCAAAATCAATTTGTCGTTTATTATATGTACATTTTTTTAGTTTATTAGATGTAAACTTTTTTATATCCAAATGATATAAACTGATATAATACAATCCAAAATGAAAGCAAATAACAATAAATAAGTAAAATTTGAATATGTCGACAATTTAATATATATCTAAAAAATTGAAGATAAAGATAGGACAATAAACAAAAAAAAGTTGGATAATAAAACTTCCGCGTAGTGTTAAACTATATAAAAAGAAATGATAGAGATAAAAAGATGAAAACATATATTGTAGATAATATTGTATCCATATTTTAATTTTTTAATCCTTTTAAAATTACAATTTAATTTTGGTGATATGACCTATCATATTGAAAATATTTTTTGAAATTTGAGTTATGTAAGTTTTAATTGAGTGCTTTTTCTAATTGTTGGGGAGAAATTTATCATAAATGATATTGGGTTGACATTTACATTCCTAATATTTCTTAAATTAGAACTAATTTGATGGTATTACGTAATGTTTAAATTAGAATTTTCATTATTCATATATATTTTTATTGAAATTACTATTACAGTTTTTATGTCCTTTGTGTGTGTGTGTGTGTGAAAGAGAGAGAGAAAGAGAGAGAGAGAGAGAGAGTATTAAATATGAATAGTTGGTGGACTTAAATGATTAGGAGAGATAAATTAACAATTAATACTTACCAATCAAATAATTCATTATTAACAATTAAAATCAATTCAAAATTCTAAGAATTAAGAATTTAGTCAAAATTATACATTTTAGTCAAAAACCTTCCTCAAATATATAATAGTATAGATTTCTGTTTTCTTTAATTACCAAATGACTCTTCTTTTCTGTTTTCACCCTTATTTCTATTATTTAATTTAATTGTTTTTTATTAATATTATTTTTTACTCATATTGGCATTTATTAAGTAAAGGGCATCCATGTTCTTTAAAAATGGGGAAAAAACACGGTCAAATCCACACTATCCTATTAGATATATATATATATATATATATATATATATATATAAGTGTGTGTGTGTGTGTGTGTGAGCGAGAGAGAGAGAGAGAGAGAGAGAGAGAATACTGTGTATTTATCCTTTTGTAAGAAATACATGTGTACTCTTTCAATACATATTAATTTATACTTACTATGAATGTAAGGAAAATATGTACTTAAATTTTTTTAACTTATTCAAAGTCAAAATATGCACATATAAGTTCACAAGTATTAATTCATTAGTGAAACTATTATCTTTCACATCTTTAAACATTTATATTTACATTATTTTTTAAAAAATAATTGTTCAAATATAAGTCGAGTCTAAAGTGTACAACCCACCAGGTCTAGATCTTGGTTGTGGTGCAAGTCTTGAGTCCAACAAATCTTTAGCGGGTCAGGTCGCATGTTTTCACATTATTATTGTTGTTGTTATGACTAATGTGAAAGATAAGGAAATAGTTCGTAGATAACTCTTCAACTCTGTTTTTTTTTCTTCTTTTTTCACCACTTTATTTCTGTCATTTATTTTAATTTCTTTCATTAACATCAGTTATAATATTGGCATTTATTAGATAGAACAAACCAATCTTATTTCATAATGGAAAGAAATACCTTTAAGATTGTGTTTGAGTGAATCTAATATGTCATTTACACCCCGAGAAATTAGATTTAGTGTCAAATTTCTTATGAGTCGTACAAACCATGTGGCTTGAAATTCTACTCGAATTTCAAATATTATAATATGATGTGTAACAATCTCAGCTGTAAGGTGAGATTCATGGATTTTAATTAAAAAAAAAATTATTCCAAAACAAGCTAGTTTATTAGATAGTTAAAATGTTGGCCCATCAACTAGGGAATTTATCATTTTATATTTAGAATACAATATCAAACATGTATCTATAATGTTAAAACAGTACAAATATAATATTGATATATTCGTTATTATTGTCGTCGTAGTTGTTATTATTATTATATATAGTATTGATATATTTGTTGTAATTATTATTATTATTATTATTATTATTATTATTATTTTATTACTATTATTATTATTAATCGTAGGAACCCCAAAGCTGATCAAGCGAAGGGAAAAGGGAACGCAGGGCAGGGAGCAGGGCTCAATTAGGCTGGGAACTAAAATGGATCAAAAATAGGGGATCCGAATATTGTTATTATGTTTCTCGTGTGTGTGTGTGTGTGTGTTTTTCCTCCTTTTGATAATAATATGTTTCTCGTTTGTAGTTCTTGTAAATTTGGCTTTTGTAATATATTCCTGGTGTTCACATCTAATGGCAAACCATCAGCACTTAATTCTGTTTTTGTTTTTTTTTTTTAAATTTTCAGTAAAATTGTAACTGCAGAATGGCTCCACTTGCTATATGAAATATGTGGTTTTTAAGGGATTTAATTTGTTTGTTATAGCTAATTATTAGCATGATTATTTTTCTTTTAATGCTTGGCTGATTTTATAGGGTTTTCTTTAATGAGTTTTTTTTTTTTTTTGTTTTTTTTTTTTAGTATAAGTGTGAATTTGGGAAATGATACACATTTTCAGCAGTGCTTGATAGAGAGTTACACAAGCATGCAATATAAAAGGGAGTGTATTTTGCATGCTATTTATATTGTCTATACTATTATATAAAGAAAAAATACCATTTAGTTACCAACCGTGGTCTAACAATCATTTTGGTCTTTTTTATTTTTTTTATAACTTTCTATTTCCCCACCCCCCACCCCCTCCCTTTTTTTAACTTTCTATCGCCCCTTTCCTTTTCCATGTCCTTTTCACTTTCTCCCTCCCCCTCTTTCTCTTTCCTCTCTATCCTCTTCAATCTCCCAATATACTTCAATATCATCATTTTACGCTCTTTGAAAAGGTTTCTACATTTTTTTTATTTTAAATTATTTTATTTTTGTTTGTCAATAATGTCATAAAACTACTAGTTACAACCCCCGTGTCAAGGCATGGGTAGCTTATAATATAAAAATGATAGGTAATATGTATTTTTGTATTTCATAATATCTTCATTTATTATTTTTCATAATTTAAAATAATTATAACTTAAATATTTAAATTTTTGAGAGCATATATGAAAAGTTAACTCAAGAGAAAAGTAGATAATATAAATATGGAATATAAAATATGAAATAGAATAATAAAAATACATCAAAAGCAATAAATACATATAAAACATAAAGAATAGAATAAAGAAATATAATATGGAAATTATATTCGTTACCAAAAGTTAGAGCTAAAATCAAGAGAAAGAATTTATATTTATGACATTGAATTGTTTGGGAGATTTATATTGTGTGATTGTTAGATTTGAGATTAATTAATTAACATTTTGAAGAAATAATGCAGGTAATTTATATATATATATATATATATATATCACAAAAATTTATTTAAAGAAATGAATTAAATAACTAATTCGAATAAATTTTGGACTCTTACGGATAAAGGTTATTAATATTATCTTCATGAATTTATTTTTTAATTGAAATATAGATATTAATTAACTTACATGGCAAGATAAAACATTATGACATTATCCATCAGGATACTAATTTCGTAAAGAAAAATGATTATAAAAATGTATTATTATGTATTTTTATTTATTAGTTCTCGCATAGATAAAATAATAAAAATTAGATTGTTGTGAAAGATAAAAATATTGATCTGGTATATGTCATTTTTTATTTTTATATTTTGAAACAAAGGCATATCCAAATTCAAAACCTTCCATTTTGTACTTCTTTAGATGAAAAATCAATGAATGATTTATGTATTTACATAATCATTTGAAAAGAAAGCTTGATGGCAATTATAGAAAGCTCGAATTACTCAAAATAAAGTATGAAAATAAAATAACGCTACAAGAAGAAGTAATATTATTGATAATATTTAATGTGACAATATAAAAGTTGTCACCAATAATTGTATTAAGTAACAATACATTCTATTTTGTCACTAATTAAGTTTTTTTGGCAACAACTATTTTTATGTTGTCACAATATCACTCAATGGTGACAAGAAGTAATATTTTAGTTGTTACCATTGATAATTAGTGACACACCTATAGTGACAATTTAGTGACAACAAAAGTTATTATTAGGATTTTGTGACAAGATTCCATTGTCATTAAGTTGTCACAATAGATGCATCACTAATTATAATTTTTGCACTATATTGCCACATTTTGATAGTAAGTTGTCACCATTAATATTGTACTTGTTATACTTTGTGACAATAATTTGTTGTCACCAAATATATATAATTAATGAAAACTTTTTGATTATCACTTATTATATTGTCACAATTTTACTTATTTTCTTGTAGTGTAAAAAATTAATAAAAACATGCAAATGTATTAAAGAAGTGAATGATTCAAAGACAATTAAATAGTATACCTTTGGTATAGAATGTAAATTATAGGGAAAAAAACTCATATTTTCTAAAATAAATGATAGATTTGATAAAACCATCTAAACATATTTAATAATTAATGATTGGAGGGGAGAAAAAAGCCAACTTCATAGTATAATCCCAACGTAGAACATAAATCATAAAAATTTAAATTGTTAAAAATAAAGTATGAAAATAAAATGATAAATTTAATTTAAAAAAACATATAAACATACCAAAGAAAAAATCAAAAGTAGCATAATCTTAATGAATTATTTTGATGAAATAAAGACAAAATCGAATCAGAAAATAAAATTGATCAAGCATAAAGAAATATATGTGTTAATGAATCATACATATGTGTGTGTGTGTACACACATATATATGAATAGAATATAATAATTTAGTGATATGCATTAAGCAAAATGTTTAATAATCGATGAAATTAATTAAATATGAAGTACTCAAATTCTAAAAATCTTTCTTATTGATGGAGAAAAATAAAAAAATTAAAAAAATCAAATGGATTATTGATAAAAAAAAAAAAGTACTATGTGTAACGAAATATTAAACATGGATAAAAGATCAAATATAAAACCCTAAAATTAATACACAATAATATTTTGAAATATTATAAACCTTGTTATGTGAAATATGATTAATCCAAAACCAAAAAATAAAGAAAATAAAATAAAAAGAAAAATAGAATAAAAATAAAAATTATTTTAGGTATTGAAACATTCAAAAATCTTTCCCGTCTCATGGTGCAATAAATTAAGGGAACAAAAAATATATTAAAAAAAACAATAAAAGGTGAAAAATCTTGAAAAATAAAGTAATGAGAATATAAACAAAGCAAAATCTACAATATAGAAAAGTGCTAGATAGGATCAATAAATTAAAATAACATTCAAAATGTCATAAAAAATTAATAACTAAAAGTTTGTAACTGCATGGCACCTTAAAATGAAATGAAGATACTTAAAGAGAAATGAAGAACCAAATTTTGCATTAAGCTCATGATATCTGATCAATGAAACCTTAGTATTTTGATTGAGAAATTAAGAAACCTCAACGTGTTCAGAGAATGAAGAACGTTGAACTGGCTAGCGTTTCATTTAAATGAAAACCCTTGTTAGCTAATTTTCATAATGGTGATTGCTATTATATACAAAACTATTGTATTTTAAGTTTCTTTATCAAATAATTACTTATATCTCAAAAAGGGAGAAGAGTTTGAAAGGTTGTAGCTAATATTTCGAAGGGTATAAAATGTATAATATTTTAGATATGATAAAATTTTAAATTTAAATTTAATTATGAGCAAACTTATGTGAAAAAGCTTATATATTCTTGGATAAAAATGAATAATCACATATCTTTTCAACTAATTTTCAAATACACACAAAATATGTCAAATATATATTAAAAAATGAATTTAAATTTAGCAATCAATAAAATTAACTAAAAAAATCCTAGATATTTATAGATAAAGATGAATATTCACATATTTTTCAATTTAATACATATAATTTCATACATGGCAAAATAAAACATAATAAGACTATCCACATAGGCGCATATTTGGCGCTTAAATGGATGGTCTCATGACTTCTGAATTGTATATATAGAGATTAAAAATAATATAGATTCTTCTAAAATTATAGTATATCAATAAATTATAGTACTTGTGCACGCATTACCCTCCTCATATGGTAGCCTCTTACACTTTCCAGATTGATCACAAGACTTGATTGTGTACCATAAAGATGATACTAGTTAAACATAATAATTAATAAATGATGATATACTTCACTCATCATTTTCCAAAAGTGTTCAGATGTAATAGTAAATTTGGTGTGGACATTACTCTATTAGACCATGAAAACGATGGGGATGATGGAGAAATATGTCGAGCTGGCTCTGTACAAGAAAAGAGGATAATGGCTGAAGGAAAGATGGTGAAGGTGGGGATAAATGTAGTGATACAAAGACGAGCATGAAAAATAATGATCTAATGACCCATTATCTACGGTTGAAAATAATACACACATTAAGTTTTGACCACATTGATTGACGATTTTGGAATTGCCTAGTTTGATCATGTTAAATTTTCAATTATGATACTCGTATTTTGGTAAATTAACTTTGTGCAAGAATAACGCAAAAAACACATACCCCATGTGAGACTCACTCTATCTTATTGCATAATCGTACTACATTTTCTATTACAATTATCAATATACGCCACGTGTATTGGTGAGCAGTTGAGATAAAGAAAAGAGAAAAACTAATTATATAAAAAAAAATATAAAGATTTTCTTTCTTTATCTCGACCGCTTATCAATACACGTGATGTGTATTAATGAGTGTAATAGAAGATGTAAAATGATTATGCAATAAAAGATACAAACTAATCGATATATCAACATCTATAAATATCAATTCACCAAGCGAATCATCTCCAAACTTCACTCACATAGATGAAATTTATCAATATTGTGTCTTCTGGAATATATATATATATATATATGTATAATATTTTGAAGGATTTGTATCCATACTCAAGACTTGTCATCCCATCTTCCCAGTCTCCCATCCGACGCCCTCCGAAAACTTCTTGTTGTATGCCCAAATATCTGCCATAGAAGAGCACCGTTTGATTTAATGACCTATGCACAATCATGTTAAAGAGTAAAAACGATTTTGATAAAACATATGACAATGCAGAGCTAAACGCAAGTAAGAGATCATACGGTTAAAACTTATAAACTCCTCAAAATATGTTTTATGGTGCCTGAAAGCCATTAACCTCTTCAAAAGCATCCGGTAATTTATTTCACACCAAATTATAAGCTCCAAAAACAAGGAGTTTTGAAGCTATAAGCTCCCAATTTATATCAAAGTAGCTTATAAGTTGTATAATGCTAAACAATAAAATGACATATAGCATCCTTAATCATTCTTCATCTGAAAATATATTAATTTGCACGAAATTAACGTCATGTAATATCATTTTTGTCGCTATCATAACCAAATGAGCTTATAAGCTCTCATTACTGTCTAACAAAACAGTAGCTTATACAACTCAAAGCATCTTATACCTTGTTTGATTTTGTTTATCCAAACACTTTGAATAGCCTCTTTTTTAAATTAAATTTAGGACCTTCTAAGCACCAAAAACATTTACACGTTAGGAGCTTATAAGATATTCAAATAAGCTTAGTGAAACACCCTCAAAATGTAGTATATTACTTGAGTATAATGGGCTCTTACTCTGAGCTTAATACAGTCAAGCAATTAAGAAGGACATTTATTGAAAAGCAATTAGCGGTACCGATGTCTACCCTTTAAGACATTAATAAACATATTAGTAAAAATGTGATAATAGAGTGTAAGGCTGTGTTTGATTTGATGGATTTGGAGCTAAGGATTCTCAAATCCGTAGAACTTGTTTGGATGATAGTACGTCATATTGAATTTCAAATTTTTTTGAACTCCGATTTTGAACTATTTCAGAGGAATGCCGTGGATTTGAAATGGAGTCATTTGAAATCCTTTCATCAAATCCAACTTCTTCGATCCAAACACAACCTTTCATCAACTAGACCGAGCCCAGTTTTCTTGAAATTCAACGTCACCTATATCATGAAATGACGAAGGTGTCACCTTAGAATCTTTATCTGCATCATAGAGAGGATCGTACTCCATCGATGAGTTTGCCAACTACATCGATTAAGAGCCTAATTAGAATATTGTCTAACGTTCCATAAGCAAAAGCTTATGCGTTGCCCAAAAGAAAATGACATGTTACTTCCACAATGTTAAAATGAAGTATCCTTTGCCTATATCTCCATTTCTTCCAAATTACTTATTGTCTTTTAGCCATGAGCATGGAGGACTGTGATATTATCAGATCATATCACAAACTCTACGCAAAAAAAAATTTAAACCCTCTTCATAATTTCTGAGTACATACACTACCAAGAAGGTCAACATCTCGATCAGAAGGTGGTCCATATAACTCAGACCATATGTAGGAATCAAGAGGGTTGAAACAACAATCACAATAAAAACTGTATAAGCATCATGATAAAATGCAATGCCAATCATGGTAAATCAAAGTAGGAGTGGAGAATTTGGACAAATGAACAATCATCAAAAAAATAAAATTTGTAGTCTATTTAAAGGTATGAGAAAAAGAATTTGCCCATAGGGTAAAAATCTTTTTCACAGTACATACAGAGAAAGAATTTTATATTCAAACAAAATAGTAGTGTTCATAAAATTTGTTGGAATATAATGCGTTTAGGGCGTGATTAGGCTATGGTGTTTAGTCAATACGAGAATTGGATTTTGAAAAATCTGCTATATTCCTTCTTCAAGTCACAATTTCATTTGAAAAATGAAAGGAAAATACAAGAAAGCCTCGTATGATATAGCAAATTCTCAAATGACGGATGGAGTTTAGTAACAATACTACGTCATGATCAACATTACAAATACAATAGAAATAGTACAAAGAAGAGTTAACAGGCACCACTGTTTATTACACCAAACTTCCCGTGTTAAGTCATCAAATGTGAAAAAAAAAAATGATTATGAAAAAAAAAAGCGCAAAATCCCTTGCCATTTTGAAAATGATGCCAAAAGAAAAAAAAAAAAAAAACAAACAAACCTCACGCACTTCACGCACCAGTTATGTGAATTTTATTGATTTTTCCTCTGTAAAATGATATTTGTACCTATTATATGTCAACCATTGTATATATTCATGGTAAAAATAAACAACTTAGATCTTTTACATTCCACTTTATTTCTCAATGGTCTAGATTTGAGATTTTTGATATTTAATAACTGTAAAATATATAAACTATGTATATTTATTAAATATTGTTAATAAATATGTATTGTGAAAAATATATAAAAAAAATATCGTGCAATTTAACTTGTTCAGATATACATCATAGAAAATATATATATTTAGATTTTCTGCATTCCATTTCATTTCTATCAATAATCTAGATTTTGAATTTTTGATATTTAATAACTGTAGAATACATAAACTGTGAATATTTATCTTAGATTGTTAATAAGTATGTATTGTGAAAAATATATAAAGAAAACATATTGTGCAATTTAATCTGTTAACATATATATTATAGAAAATATATATGTTGAGATTTTCTGCATTCCATTTCATTTCTATCAACAATCTAGATTTTGAAGTTTTGATATTTAGTAACAGTAAAATATATAAGCTGTGTATATTTATCATAGATTGTTAATAAATAGAAAATATATATTTTGAGATTTTCTGCATTCCATTTCATTTCTATCAATAATCTAGATTTTGAGATTTTGATATTTAATAACTGTAAAATATATAAACTGTGTACATTTAAGTGAGGGGCAGTGAGCATCATTTTCTAAACGACAAGGGGTTTTATGTTAATTTTTTTTTTCACATGTGTTTTTTTTGCACATATAAATTAAGGCAAGGGGTTTGGTGTAATCAACTTGAAAATTTGGAGGTGGATTAAACGACAATGATGGAAGGAGGGGTGGTGAAGCAGGGATGGATGTAGTTAGGCCTGTCAATGAGTAGGGTTTTACCCTACTCTAACTCTAGCCCTAAAAATACCCGATTAAAAATGTCATATACCCTACCCTATCCTATTTATATAATTACCCATTAAGTATATGTATTAGGCCTATTCTATTTTTATAAAAGGGTCCAATCATATATTTTTTTTTATTTGTCTTTTTTTGATATTGTGCTTTTTTTTAGCTCACATACACACGCATTTACACACTGCACACACACACATATATTTTTTTCACACACACACACACAGTGCACGCGCACACACACAACCTGCACACACACACTGTATGTTTTCACACACACACACACACACACCACACACACTATGTGCACACACACACACTGCACTCACATTTCACACACACACACATTGCACGCATACACACTCTGCACGAATACACATTTTTCACACACAAGCTGCACACATACACACTCTGCACGCACACACATTTTTCACACACACACACACACTGCACATACATTTTTCACACACACTGCATACATATTTTTCACACACACACATACACTGCACACACATTTTTCATACACACTGAATGCACACATTTTTCGCACATACAATCACACATTTTCACAAACACACACACTGCACACACACACTACACACACAAAACATACATTGTGTGTGTGTGTGCACTGTGTGTTTTCACACACACACACACACTGTGTGTGAAAACTCTGTGTGTGTGTGTGTGTTTCCACGCACTGTGTGCAGTGTGTATGTGTGTGTGTAGCGAAAAATGTGTGCATTCAAAGTGTGTGAAAACTGTGTGTGCAGTGTGTGCATGTGTGCAGTGTATGTGTGTGTGTGTGTGTGTAAAAAATGTGTGTACAATGTGTGTGTGTGTGAGAAAAATGTGCGTACAATGTGTGTGTGTGTGTGTGTGTGAAAAATGTGTGTACAATGTATGTGTGTGTGTGTGTGTGTGTGAAAAATATGTGTAGTGTATGAATATCCATTGGGTATCATTATCTAATGGGTAGGAACGGATAAGGCCCTACCCTAACCCATTCATTAGTAGTAGTATGGGTAGATTTTAAAAGTTTAGGGTATGGATAGAGTATTGGTAGAGAATGGATGGGTACGGATACGGTAAAACCTTACCTATTGACAGGCCTAGATGTAGTGGCACAAAGAAAATGATGAAAAATAATGATTCTTTGAACGACAATCAATTGAAATTGGATTTTTTTTTCTAAATAGAAAACAATTACAATTGAATCAAATCGAACATGTCTCTACTTTTTCTAAATTATTATAAGAATGTATACCTTTCAATGATGAACCAATATACTAAATTTTAGTTTTCGTGACAAATTTAGTTTATAACAATTCTGTTATAAAATATCTTGTTATTGATTGTATTCTTTAGTTCTATTTACATTTTATATTACTAATCCATTGCACATACCTTAAATTTATAATAGAATCTCTCCATTACAAAATTCTCATTAATAGAAAGGGCGCTTTCGTGCTATCAATTGGCCAATTGAAATTTTCGACTAACGAAATCCAATCGATTTTAGCAGAATAAACACACCTCTTTGCCTACCTCGTAGGACAATGGATCACCTATTCCATTCTCATATTCTAGTAAGTTGAATGTAAAACACATAATCACAGTGTGTTCAATGACAACTTTAGGATTGTTGATCACTGTTGTCAAAAGTTAACTCTTGATGAATAAAAAGTTACTGTTAAAGAGTTAAAATACTTCATTTGACTTTTTTTTTTTTCTTTTTTACGTTTTTCGTCTATTATTTTTTATGTTTTCGGACTGTTTCATGAAACTTTCATTATCAATATTATTAAATATAGCTTCTTTCAATATATATTGTTCAAATTCAACAATCATTTATAAATTAAAATATTTTTCAATTTCTATCCTATTACTTCAAAACATCAAGAAACTTTAAGTCGCTTGTGATTTTAATTGTCATATACTCATATAAAAGTGTTTTCAAATTCCTTTTTAGTATCTATCTTGGAAAACCTCAACTTGGTATTTATCTTACCACTTCTTGATTATGAACTCCTTTCAATGTATCTGTTAATTTGGACTTGAAAGAATAGTTAATTATAAATTTTTAATAGATCAAAAATTTAGGGGTGGCAATTGGAAACGCAATACGAACATGACCTGAAAGTATAAGGTTTGGGTGGAAGCTTTTTGAGTTTGGGTCAAATGTTATCCAACACATTTCCAACCTAAAAACTTTTGGATGGTGGGTTGGTTTCAGGTCAACATTTCAAACCTACAAAAAAAAGGAAAAATGGGTGACCTTCTAACCCGACACCCCCTGAAATCACCTGATCTATTTAAAACAAATTATTATTATTATTATTATTATTATTATTGTTATTATTATATTATTATTATTATTATTATTATTATTATCGATACAATCAACTTAAGAAACCATATAAATGTAAATCGAAACACTACACACACTCGCCTAAAGGCTAAAGGGGAAGAAAAAATAATAAGATGATTCAAACCCAAACTTTGTTGATATTAGATTTGAACTTCCGCCACTAGATTATATCTCCAATAACATTTTCGTTATTCCTGATAATAATTGATTGTAAGTAGAATTATTTGATATCATCCGGCGTTTAAACGTAAGTACGTGCCTGAGAATTTTGACTCATTTAAACAAACCAACAAATTGAGTGTGTTCGAAAAGACCACTTAATCCTTGAAGTTCGAAAGAACTACAACTTCTGCCATCATGAAACCTTAGTTTTTGTCCGACTAAACTAGACTTTCATGTGTAAAATATTCCAGATCTAATATGGGATCTCGTGAACAGAATGGGCAAGAATGTAAAATTATATTTTTAACTAATTTTAAAAACAATAAAAAAGGGCAGATCGAACTCCCTATCTCATAATAGTGCCTTATATCCTACCCCACACTCTAGATGTGCGATAGGTGTAAATCTTAAAGATTTAGTTAACCGAAAAAGAGATTCTCTTACTAAATTAGATAACGGAAAAAATAAAATTAACAAAACTAAATATTCTGCCGTTAAGTAAATTTTTAAAATTTATCCGTATTGCACATCTAAAATGTGGAGCAGGAATAGAGCATTATTATAGATTAGGGAATCCCGTCCCCAAAAAAAGAGGACCCACAAGGTACAAACTAGGCAGAGAAATCTTTACTAGCCACATGCCTACTTTTAGTTTGTTTCTTTCTTGTTTTTTTTTTTTTAAATATTTCAACTCAAATGTGAATCATGATTAGTTTTAAGTTAAATTAAAATATTAATTGAAAGGGTAAAGAGTAAATCTGATTAATCGACACACGCAAGATTTTTCTATTTGAATGGATATGTTTTGTTGTAGTGGAATGTTGAGGAAGGATGTCAGTTTTTCAGGTTATGCTGTTGTATCGACAGAAATAAAATTAAAATCTTTTGTTTTTTTTCCGCACATCTCACTACAAGATTTGGACATATTTAATATTACATTAAAAGTATAATATGCTAAATTCTTTAAATTGGTGAACCCCACATTCCAAACATTGGGCAAGTACGTTTGTTTTGGAATAAAAGTTCTCTTGATTGAAATTCATAAAATTCACCTCACATGTGAAATTATTATAAATCACATTATAGAATTTGAAATTCAAGCCCAATTTTAAGTCATACGACTCATACGGCCAAATCAAACATTTTTGTAAAGTAATTTCATGCAATGCAACAAAACTAACTAAATAATTAAGATAAGTAAACAATTAAAAATAAACATAATCTAAAAAATGAATTAATAAATAGTATATATATATAAGATTGATATTTATCTTGAAACTAGTGTTGAAATAGATAAATTGTTGGATAGTATGATAATGGAATATATTCTTTAAGAAGCAGATAAATTTATAAAATATATATTATATTGGGAAAGAATATTTAAATGAAAATTTTGATGGAAAACAATAATTGAATAGAGAGAGTGTTTTGATAAAGGAATGTGATTGAAAAAATAAATATAACACAACAATTTATACACAAAAAAATACCAAACGGTCAAATGAGCGTCGGGTGGGCATTTGTCAAATAAGCAATTGTGTACAAGCTATTGTTCATGTATTAAAAAACAATATATAAACAATAACTAGTACACACCATAGACGAGTTATTGTTTTTGGATTAAAAAATAATAAATGAATAGTGATTTGTATATGGTGTATACGAGTCATTGTTCATCGATTAAAAATAATAATAAATGTACAATGATTCGTACACAGTGTTATGCTAAAATGATTACTTTTTTATTTTATGATAGAATGATAAAAATTATACAAAACTATATTATTTTGATAAAAAAAAAATCCTTGAACGATGGTGGGTCTATTAAATTTTGCCTAACCAAGGTTGAAAGAGTTTTGTCGTTTTGAAAAGAGAAAACACAAAAAATTTAAAGACAAAAAAAAAAAAAAGAAAGGGACACATGGCTTGCAAATAACCCTCTGTCTCGCTAAAAATTCTTATATGAACAGAGTGTATGAGCCCCACTCATGAACTCTACAGTCCAAAATTTAATCCCCACACAGAAACAATAATTTCTAGCTCAGTCTCTACTGATAGAAGAAATGAATAATCCTAAAGGCAACATAGAATGGCAATATGCCATTATCAAAATTAGATCAAACAAGCAACTTATCCCACATTCCATTAGTTCATATCTACAAACCTCCACAAAACTGGTCAAATCAGTCTGGAGACAAAATCAACTGAAATCAAATTTAAAAAAATAAAAATCAATTAAAACCGACTTGAACCAAACATTTTTCCATTCTTGTATGAATTGGCCAGATGAAATTTTCGAATAGTCAAATCCAATCGGTTTTAGTAAAATGAATATGCATTTTTGCCTACCCTTTAGGACTTGGGACTACCCATTCCATTCTCCTATTCAGTTAAGTTGGATGTAAAACACATTAATCATCGTGTGTTCAGTGGCGACCTAAAAACTGTCGATCTTTGGAATCAAAATTAAACTCTTGATAAATTAAAAATTATTGTTAAAGTTCTAAGATGCTTCATTTAATGTGTTAGTCTTTTTACAATTTTTGTCCAAATCTTTTTATGTTTTGAAAACGTTTCCTAAAACTCTCATGTTATTAAACATATCTTCGTTCAATACATGTGGTTCAACAATCATTTATAAATTAAAATATTTTTCAATTTCTACCCAATTGTTTCAAAAAATCAAGAAATTTTAAATTGCTTGTGATTTTAATTGTAATTTAAATTCCTTTTTAGTATTTACCCGGGAAAACCTCAACTTGGTATTTATAATTTATCTTATCAATATTTAGTTGTGAACTTTTTGTAATATATTTGTTAATTTGGACTTCAAAGAATTGTCAATTATAAATTTTTAAGATTTTAATATATGCTCAAAGAGTCGTATTATATGTTATTTATGAGTAATGAAGATTCGAACCGACACTATTGAAGTTTTAGATTTGAGTCCTCTTTCTTTCTTTCTTTCTTTTTGTTTTTTTTTTTTTTTTTGGAAGAAGGGGAGGGACGAGAGAGTGTGTGGATGCGCACGTGCAATGTAGTGATTGACATTTGTAGAATATGTCGAGTTCTTTGTCTGAAAAAAAAAATTTAAAAATAAAAAATTGAACCCCACTCTAATACGTGTAGATTCGCCTAAGCGTGTTTTCAAACTTTGTAAACTTAGAAATCGTTCACTTGATCGGACATGGGTTTGGTTGAGTGATTAGATATTCTATGCTAATCGCCCGCATTAAACGCGTTGCCTCGGGAAACGGTTAATATGTGCCTGACAATTATGACTGCATTAAAAAAACCAACGAATTGAGTATGCATGAAAAGACCACTTGGCCCTTGAAGTTCGGAGTAATTACAACATCTGCCATCACATGCCTTAGTTTTCTTTCGATTAAATAGGGATGATTTCAGTTCAATTTTTATTTTTAATATATTTAAAATCGAACTATCATATATGATTCTTTTTAAAAAATATTGTAAATTGTGATTTTTAAAAAAATAAAATTAAAGGTGCGGTTTACAAGGATTTGGTGCGATTTAGTTTGATTTTGTAGTTATAAACAATAAAAAGTTTAGATAAAAGTAAGAACAAATTAATCATGATTTTTAAAAAAATTTAACAAGAACAATACAGTTCGATATGCTGCGCATGGTTCGGACAATTTTTGAAAATTTTTGCTCACACCTACAACTAAACTAGACTTTCATGTGTAAGATATTCCAGACCTAATTTCAGATCTCGTGAATAGAAAGGGCAAGAACATAAAATTACATTTTAACTAATTAAATAAAAATTCCACAAAGTAAACATGGTGGCTTGAATTATTTGTTTATTTATTAACTAATAAAAAAAAGGACCCCCATGACCCCTCCACCCTTTGTTACTATGGCCAAATTATTTTTTGCCTTATATAACCTAACCCCGTTGACCTCTTATTATGAGAAATTATTGTTGCCATCGGGTTCGATCTCATCGACATTAATCACGTGATGAGTATATTACATTCGTTATGTGATGATCATTTTTCTTAAAGTATACACCGATTAAATAGCAAGTGTGACACACTCCTTGTGTGATCAATCGGTTCGGCTAGACCAAATTCAAACTTTGATAATTCCACTAAAAATTCTAGCTCTGGCACAATTCAGTTGAATCAATTCCAATCATACGATAAATATATCATACTTATGGCATATTTTGTGGACATATATTTTTTTAAAAAAGAATAACCATTTATGTAATAAATGTTGGACAATCATCGTATAATTTAATGAATTTGACCAAATGTGATTCATATAGGAAGTTTTCATCATTTTTTCCCCTTGATTATGAGAAGTTTCTACCGTCCTACACCCACTCCCATCCCCCTTTCACTACAGGAAAAACGGCATTTTCCGGCGGAAAATTCCGGCAGATTTTCCGCCGGAAAAAACACCCCCGCATCCTCCGGTCCGGACTGCCGCCACGACCGGCCAGGACCTGCCGCCTCCGCCTCCCCGGAACCGCCGCCGCCTCTCCGCCTCCGCCGCCACCCGGAACCGCCGCCTCTGCTCCGCCTCCGCCCCCCCGGAACCGCTGCCGCTCCGCCTCCGCCGCCGCCCGGTACCGCCGCCGCTCCGCCTCCGCCGCCACCTGGACCCGCCGCTGGAATAGTATTCCAAAATATTCAAATATTTGCAATTGCAGGGATTTGATCTCGTGACCTTGGGGTTGAATGACAAGCACTCCACCACCAGGCTATCCCTTGAAGTTGTGATAAGTTTTGTTTTGTGTTATACATATTATATATTTGTTTCATTATTCTTATTTTAATTATAATTAAAAGATAGTATAAATAATAATAGTTATAAGATAACATTGATAATATATAAACATATGTATTATATATACTATAGAAACATATATGTGTACCATATAAACATATGTATACGTATATATAAATATATTATAAATAATTAATAGTTAAAAAATAACATTGATACTATATAAAAATATATATTATATATACTATATAAACATATATGTGTACCATATAAGTATATGTATACCTATAAATATATTATAAATAATTAATAGTTAAAAGATAACATTGATAAAATATAGTATTGATACTATATAAACATATGTATACCTATAAATATATTATATATAATTAAAATCTAGTAAAACTATAAATATATTATATATAATTAAAAGATAGTATAAATAATAATAGTTAAAAGATAGTATTGATACTATACAAACATATATATTATATAAACTATATAAACATATATAAACAATATAAACATATGTATACCTATAAATATATTATACATAACTAATAGATAGTATAAATAACAATAGTTAAAAAATAGTATTGATATTATATAAATATATATATATATATATAGATATTCTACATACTATATGAAAATATACTATATAAACATATGTATATAAAAATTTTAATTTGTTAAAAGAAAAAAATATTGAATGAACAATCACAATTTTTAAGGAAACAAAATAGTAGAAGTAATATTAACATCATTTATATTAAAATTATATATATTTCCCCAAAGAGTGTTTTAAAAAAAAAAATTGTGTAGTTAGTTGGATTTGAACCTAGGACCTCTTGAATGCAAGTCTAATACCTTGCCATTGAGCTACTTTAAAGTTTGTGTATCTTTTTGCCTAAATATTTAGTAAATTACGTTTTTAAATAAAAAAAAATAAAAAAAAAAACCGGGAGAAATTTTCCCCCGGATTTCCCCCGATTTTTATTTAAAAAAATTCAAAAAAAAACCGGGGGAATTTTCCCCCGGATTTTCCCCCGGTTTTCTACTCTAAAAAAAGAGGAAATTTTGCTCTTGCATGGACTTGAACTTGGGACCTCTTGGATACAAGTCTAATACCTTGCCATTGAGCTACTTCCAAGCTTGTGTTTTGTCTTGTCGAAATATATACTAATATTAAAGTTGTAATTAAAAAAAATTTATAAAAAAAACCGGGGGAAATTTCCCCCGGATTTTCCCCCGGTTTTTATTTAAAAAAATTTAAAAAAAATCGGGGGAAATTTCCCCCGGATTTTCCCCCGGTTTTAATTTAAAAAATTCAAAACAAAAAAACCGGGGGAAATTTTCCCCCGGTTTTAATTTAAAAAATTCAAAAAAAAAAAATCGGGGGAAATTTTCCCCCGGTTTTTATTTAAAAAAATTAAAAAAAAAACCGGGGGAATTTTCCCCGGATTTTCCCCCGGTTTTTTATTTAAAAAATTCAAAAAAAAAAACGGGGGAAATTTTTCCCCGGAAATTCCCCCGGGTTTTATTTAAAAAAATTAAAAAAAAAATCGGGGGAATTTTCCCCCAGATTTTAATTTAAAAAATTCAAAAAAAAAACCGGGGGAAAATTCCCCCGGTTTTTTTTTTTAATTTTTTTAAATAAAAATCGGGGGAAATTCCGGGGGAAAATTTCCCCCGGTTTAATTCCGCCGGAATCCGGCGTTTTTTCTGTAGTGTTTATATATTTCTTTCTTTCTTACCATGGCCATCATCTTCTTATCTCACTTCACACACACACACACACACACACACAGAGTAATCTCCAAAAATGGTGAAAATTGACAAACTTATGCTAAGGTACCCTCAAATTTTAGGGCTCCACTTGTTGTAAAGTCAACATGTCTCTCAATTTCCACAGAGGCTGTCTTCGTTCACCATAACTCATATCCTTTTTTCTTTTCAAAATCAACATATTTTTTTTTCTTGAGTTTTATTAGAATATATTTGTTGATTTGTTTTCATCAAACCCTTATTAATATCTTTTTTGGTTAATCCAAGAAATATATATAGTTTTATGTGCAATTTGTTTTTTAAGATATATGTTGATGGTGTTTTTCTTAACTGTATATAACATGGAAGGGGTGAGGCTAGTAACAGTCCCAACGGCGGAGAAGGAAATAAGGTCACAATACAGCAACCCCCAAGGTATTTTTTTTTGAACTTGTTTAAAGATTTCAGTTTTTTCTTCATATTCTTGAATAATCTTGATTTGTTATCATATATGGGGCTTTACAATAACTAGTACGGTGATTACATTCGATGCATGTGCAATAGATATATATATATGTATATATAAATTTAAATTATATATTTAAATTTTGATAAATTAAAATATAAAGAAAAATATTTACTTAAAAGAATTACAAATTATTCAATGGTACGACTTAAAAAGAAGAGAGGGGATTGAGACAAATCGTGATATTATTCAATGGTACGACTAAAAAATAGAAAACAAAAACTGACAAATCAAAATTTAGTCCTTCTACAAAAGTATAGATATGTTATTAATATATTTGTTATTGTTGTTATAGATATGTTATTAATATATTAGTTATTGTTGTATAGATGTGTTAAGATATATATTATGAGTCAAGTGCCATTTCACCACGCCACATCATCGTAATCTCCCAAAATTCACAAATCCGCCAAGTGTAGAATTGCTGCCCTCGAAGTCACAAAGGCCCTCGAAAGGGCTCACAAGCCATCCTCGTTCCCTTAAGAAGACCCACAAAACGACAACGGGCTAGCAAGGGTGCCCTCGAATGGAGGAACTGCCCTCGACGGTGTTCCCATCGAGGACCAAATCCCATACTTAGCCGTTGCAAAGATGGGTACTTTGACGGGACAAGTACAGCTAGGAGGTTACTGGCAGGCGCAGCCCACTGCCACCTACTGCATCACGTTGGCACATGGGTCCATCCCATCAGACGTGGGCGCATTAAATGCCAATTCATAAATACAATCCTTGGTCATAAATGCCCAAGATATCCATTTAATACCGGGTATGACCCCTCATTAATGAAGAGTGAGAGTAGCCTTCAAAAGACTGGGAAAAGGGGGACAAAAGGCACATATTAGAGCAGCTACAGGGCCTAAAGTGATCGGATCCCACCAACCATGTCACATCAGGCTCCTCATTCTCATATAAAAGCTCCATGCGGCTCTCCACTCAAAGGTAAGACACACATTGCCTTGCAAACCAAGCTGATATCATTACTGTTCATCTTCTTCTTCTTGAACCTACCACTAACTTAAGCGTCGGAGAACCTACACCAGGGCAAAATCGGCTAGTCTCACGTGCGCTTCTCCCTCTTTAGCAGGTGGGCCACCAGCAAATACTATTTCGGAGTGCGTAGTATTCGGACACGTGGACCAACCAAATCCGGACCGCATCACAAATTATTCAATGGTACGACTTAAAAAGAAGAGAGGGGATTGAGACAAATCGTGATATTATTAAATGGTACGACTAAAAAATAGAAAACAAAAACTGACAAATCAAAATTTAGTCCTTCTACAAAAGTATAGATATGTTATTAATATATTTGTTATTGTTGTTATAGATATGTTATTAATATATTAGTTATTGTTGTATAGATGTGTTAAGATATATATTATAGAAAATATATATTTTGAGATTTTCTGCATTCCATTTCATTTCTGGATTTTGAGATTTTGATATTTAATAACTGTAAAATTTATAAATTATGTATATTTACCATAGATAGTTAATAACTATGTATTGTGAAAAATATATAAAGAAAATACATTGTGCAATTTAATGTGTTAAGATATATATATTATAGAAAATATATATTTTGAGATTTTCTGCATTCCATTTCATTTTTATCAATAATCTAGATTTTGAGGTTTTGATGTAAAATATATAAACTGTGTATATTTATCATAGATTGTTAATAAATATGTATTGTGAAGAATATATAAAAACATGTGATCAATTATTCCATTCTCCTATAAACATGTCTCAATTTTTTTGTCTCAAGTGACCAATTGAAATTTTCGACTAACCAAATCAAGTTTGTAGATTCGATACTTCGTAAATGAAGATATTATTCTAATTTAATACTATTTTATTTTTAATATATAGTTATTTGTATTTTCAATATTATTGTTATTATTATTATTTTTATACAATCAACTCGAGACACTTATAAATATAAATCAGAACACTATACATAATCACCTAAAGGCTAATGGGGAAGGGAAGAGGATAAGATTATTTGAGCCTAAAACCTCGATTATATTAGATTTGAACTCCCATCATTGGATTATATCCCCAATGACATTTCATTATTATGTGATAATGATTGATTACAAGCAAAATTATTTGATGTTGTCTAGCGTTTCTCCGCAATGGTAATTGATCCTCGTTAAACATGTTGATTCGAGTAAACGTAAGTACTAGAAATGCAAACGAATCGAGCCTGGTCTCTAGCTTAATGAGCCGGCTCAACAAAAGTTCGAACTTGAATTCAAATAATTCGAGTTGAGCCCGTATAAGTTTCGACTCGCGCTTAAGCCAAGTAATTTTTGTTCATAGGCTCGCTAGCTTTTATTTTTTTAATATTAATTTTTATTTTTATATAATTATATATAATAAATAATATATTAATTTTCAAACTCAAACCCGAGCTCGAGTTCGAGCCTACAACTCGAAATAATAAAATAATTAAAAATATTTAAACTCGAACTCGAGCTCAACTTTGAGCCTATAAGTTTTTTGATAAATTCAAGCCGAGGTGAGCCAAGTCGAGCTCGAACATGATTCGACCGAGCTCGAGCCTATTTTTTCTTTACTCATCGAAATTGAGCTCAAGCTCGAGCCTAAAAAAAAGGCCAAGGCTATGCTTGGCTTGGTTCATTTGCATCCCTAGTAAGTACGTGCCTGACAATTTTGACTCATTTAAATAAACCAACGAAGTGAGTGTGGTGGAAAAGACTGCTTAGTCCTTGAAGTTCAAGACAATTACAACTTTAGTCCTTGAAGTTCAAAAGAATTACAACTTCTGCCATCGTACACCTAAGTTTTCGTCCGACTAAACTAGACTTTCATGGGTGAATATTCCAGATCTAATCTAGGATCTCACGAATAGAAAGGGCAAAAACATAAAATTATGTTGTTAACTAATTTAAAAGATAAAAGACCCACAAAATACGCATGGTGTTTAGGGATAGGCAATGGGAACGGGTCCAACCCGGACCCGCCCCGGACCCGCCCCGCTTTCAACGGGTCTGGGACAATTAATTGGGTCTGGGACGGGTAACGGGTCTGAATTTTCAGACCCGTACGGGTTCGGGTCGGGTAGCGGGTCTATATGGACCCGCCCCGAACCCGACCCGTATAATATATTATATATTTTTATTTTTAGGGTTAGTACTCAAGTTTTTTTTCCTTCACCTTCAGCCGTCATTTTCTGTCCCATTTTCAGATTTTCCAACACAAGAACACCTTGTCTCTCTCACTCTCTCTCCCTACTTCAGTACTTCTCCGACTGTCCGTCGTCTCCATCACCGCCGGCTTGCCGTCCGCCTGACTCCGCCACCACGTAAGTTCCCTTTCTCAATTCTCACTCTCTATTACTCCTTGTCTCTCTTTGTCTCTCACTCTCGCTCTCTCTTCTCTTTCCACCGTGATAAGAAAACGAGCTCTACAAAGGTCCGTTCGCCGCCGTGCAACTCTCTCTTTCTTCGATCGACATCTCTAACCTTGGTATATTTTCTCGAAAAAAAAAACCCTTTATTTTTATTTTTTTGGAATTTTTGTGTTTAATTTACAATGTCATCAATTTAGGGTTAATTTGGTGGTTTGGGTAAATCTTTTCAATGCCCATAGCTATCGAATTTAATGAAAATGATGATTATGTATATATATTGCTATTGTTTTATGAAGATTTATGAGTTAATGAGAATGATTATTAATCGATTATGTATATATATTGCTGCTGCTATTGAGTTTAATGAAAATGATGATTATGTGTAGATATTGCTACTGTTTTATGAAGATTTATGAGTTAATGAAAATGATGATTAATTGATTATGTATATAAATTGCAGCTGCTATTGAATGTTAATGAAAATGATGATTAATTGATTATGTATATATGTTGCTGCTGCTATTGAATGTTAATGAAAATCATGATTAATTGATTACGTAAATCACTAACCTTATTTTATATTGATGATGTTTTATAAGTTAACTAGCTCTTCTATTAATTTATCTAGAATATATACAATTATTTGCGTGTTATGTACAAGAATTTGGGGAAAATAAGTTGGTTGAGTGTTAACAACCTTTGTTAAGGGGGATGGTTAATTAATTGGTGTTGTTTGTGTTAAATATCCTTTTTGGGTATGAAAAACAGAAAATAAGCTAGGGATATCTATTTTTTGCAGTAGAGTGTTTGGAATTTACAGCATTGAGTTAGATTTGTA
Organism: Petrea volubilis; assembly: GCA_026212405.1. Taxonomy (NCBI): domain Eukaryota; kingdom Viridiplantae; phylum Streptophyta; class Magnoliopsida; order Lamiales; family Verbenaceae; genus Petrea; species Petrea volubilis. Next base: position 20,490,620 of record CM047873.1, on the reverse strand, counting down.
ATGGAATTAGTTTATTTGCTGAAATTCTTCATTCATGTGTAATTATGTAGATGGAATCTGAAGGAGGTAACAGTTCTTTACCATCAACTAATGTTGGAGAGAGTCATTTAGGAGTGGAAATGACTTCCGAAGAAAATATTGGTGGTGGTGACAATGATTTGGAAATGGATGATGATGCCCATAGCGATGGTGGCAAAAGAAAAAGAACATCTGATGCGTGGAACCATTTTAAAAGGTTGAAAATTGGAGATACTCAATATGCGGAGTGTAATTATTGTAAATCCAAGCTCAAAGCACCAAGTAGTCATGGAACTACTCATTTAAGAAAGCATTTCAATAGGACTTGCAAGCGTAAACCACAAAAAATGGACATTCGACAATGTATGTTGATGGGGAACAAGAAAGTTAGTGGAAGCAAAGAACTTGCTAAACATATTTTTAACCAAGAAGATTCTAGAAAAAAGCTTGCTGAGATGGCCATGATACACGATTACCCCCTTAGCATTGTGGAACATATTGGTTTTCAAAAGTTCGTTGCTAGCCTCCAACCGTGCTTCAAAATGATCTCGAGAAACACCCTTAAGAATGACATTGTAGCAATTTACAAAGAAGAGAAAACAAAGTGCTACAAGGTGTTAGATAAAATTCAATCTCGAATTGCCATCACAACCGATATGTGGACATCTAACAACTCAAAAAAGGGCTTCATGGCAATCACGGCACACTTTATTGATGATGCATGGACTTTACAAAATGTTATTTTGAGGTATATTTACTTTACCCTCTTATTTCTTATATGTGTGTTTATGTAAAATGTATAATATATTTATGATATTTTATCATTGTTTTTGTAGGTTTGCATATGTTCCGGCTCCTCATAACGCCGAAGTGCTATCTGATGTTCTTATTGAGTCTTTGACGGATTGGAACATTGATCGGAAGGTGTCAACAGTGACAGTAGACAATTGCTCGACAAATGATGCCATGCTTACTGTTATTCTGGACAAGATGTCCACGAGGGATCTGCCACTCAATGGAAAGGTACTCCACATGCGTTGTTGTGCTCATATATTAAATTTGATTGTGAGAGATGGTTTGGACATGATTGTTGGTGCAATTGAAAGAATACGTGATAGTGTGATATATTGGACTGCTTCACCTGCTAGGGTAGAGAAATTTGAAGAAGCTGCATCTCAATTGCATATTAGTTGTACTAAGAAGTTAGCTCTCGATTGTAAGACTCGTTGGAACTCTACTTTTTTGATGCTAGAAATTGCGATACAATATAAGGATGTGTTCCCACGACTTAAATATCGAGAGAGACATTACAAAACTTTACCAACTGATGAAGATTGGGCAAATGCGAGAGAAATTTGTGGGAAGTTGAAACTTTTTCATCAAGTGACTGAGATGTTTTCTGGTAGACTCTACCCTACTTCTAATTTTTATTTTCCAAATATTTGTGATATTAAACTCAAATTAGATGAGTGGGTGAAGAGTTCAAATGATTTGATTAAGGGCATGGCTGAAAAGATGTTGGAAAAGTATTTGAAGTATTGGGATGATTGTCATATTATAATGGGTGTTGCTGCTGTATTGGATCCTCGTTACAAGATGAAACTTCTTAAATTTTATTTTCCACTAATTTATGGTGAAAGAGCACGATCCAAGATAGATCAAGTTCGCCAAAATTGTTATGATTTGTTAGCTGATTATCAGTCCAGAGCTACTACTTTGAAACCAAATAGCTCAACTAGTGGTTTAGGATCTAGTAGTGGCACATCTTGTATTGCTAGTGTTACTAATACATTTGAGAGCGACACTTTGAAGATGTATGATAAGTATATTGCATCAAGTACAAGTTCTTCTACTAATGTGTCAACATCGGAGCTAGATATGTATTTAGATGAAAGTGTATTGCCAAGAACTCAGAATTTCGATATTCTTAGTTAGTGGAAGACAAATGGGGTTAAATACTCTAATTTGCAAAGGATGGCAAGGGACATTTTAGCAATTCCAGTTTCAACTGTTGCATCCGAGTCTGCTTTTAGTACTTCTGGTAGAGTGCTTAGTCCTCATCGGAGTAGGTTGCATCCGACTACTCTTGAGGCATTGATGTGTGGTCGTCATTGGCTATGGAATGAAATGAAGGGTAAGTTTTATCATTTTTAGTTCTACTTGATCATAACATACTTCTTTTAGTTATATTTTAGCATTACAAACTACATTACAATATTTGATAATTCTCATGTTTATTTATTTATTGTTGTAGGTATTTGTGTGGAAAGTGGTGGTGTTGCAACTTGTCCTACCATAAATGATGAAGAAGAAGAAGATGATCTAGAAGAATGTGTTAGCGAGACATTTGTGGATTGATTTCGTTATGTCATTTATTTGAGTTTTTGATGATTTATGAAGTTGTGTTGCTTAAATTTGTGGTGATGTATGGAGTTTGTGATATTTAAATTTGTGTTATGTATGAATTTCGTGGTGATGTATGAATTATGGAGTATTTGGATTATTGATACTAATGGAGTATAATTTAAGAGACACCACTTATCTTTATATTGGTTTTAAATTTTAGGTTCTTTGATTTTAAAATTTTTAGTGTTATTGTTATATTGATTTTATATTTTTCTTATTTTATTTTTAAGCATTAATGTCACATACAATAGTTTTATATCACTTAGATTTGGTTTTGCATTAATTGTTCTCTCCAGGCGGGTCCAAACGGGTCTTACCAGACGGGTCTGGGTTCGGGGCGGGCCGGGGCGGGTCCATGCCTTCGCAGGTCTGGGAACGGGTCTGGGAACAAATAATTTTCACGGGCCGGGTCTCGGGTTTGTATGGACCCGGCCCAAACCCGGCCCGTTGCCACCCCTAATGGTGTTTAAGGTTCCACCCCACTAGGACACAGGAATCTTTGTCAGCCACATGCCTATTTTTAGTTTATTTTTTTCAATATTTCAACTCAATTTTGAATCATGGAAGTTAAATTAAAATATTAAGCGAAAGGGTAAAGAGAAAATCTGATTAATCAACTCACGCAAGATTTTTCTAGTTGAATGGATATGAGAGAAATAAAATTAAAATCTTTTTCGCACATTTCACTACAAGCTTTCAATAACCAAATTTACGCAAATATCAGAATATGAGAAGTGTTTGTTTCCTCTTATCAACACAGAGAGAGAGAGAGAGAGAGAGAGAGAGAGAGAGAGAGAGAGAGAGAGGGAGGGGGGGGGGGGGGGGGGAGAGAGAGAGAGAGAACAAAAAAAGAAAAAAAAAACGGAAGAAAGGGAATTGCTTATTTCCACACAATTCGAACTACATAAACATGGTGGCTAGAATTATTTGTTCACTTATTAACGAAAAAAAGACCCCCATAACCCCACTACTTTTTTGTTACTATGGCCAAACTATTTTGTCCTGTATAACCTGACCCTGTTGACCTCCGATTTTGAGAAGTTATTGCCTTTATCGAGTTCAGTTATTTCGAAATTAATCACGTGACAAATATATCATACTCGCTATATAATTGGTTATTTTCCTTGAAACATACACCAATCAAATGGCAAGTGTGACACACTCCTTACGTGATCAACTGATTCAGCTAGACCATATTCGAACTTTGATCCTTCCACTTAAAATTCTAACTCGGGCGCAATCCACTTTAATCAATACCAATAATGCAATAAATATACAATAGATGCCATATATTTTGTAGACATATATTTTTGCTTTTTTTTGTTTAAAAAAAGATGACCATGTAGGTAACAAATATAGTACAATTATGGCATAATTTAATGATTTCAGCTACACGTGATTCACACAGTAAATTTCAATCATTTTTCTTCCCCGATTTATGAGAAGATTCGGTCATACATCCACTTCCATGCCCCTTTATATATATCTTCCTTTCTCACCATGCCATTATTTTCTTATCTCACTCCTCTCTCTCTCTCTCTCTCTCTCTCTCACACACACACACACACAAAGTAATCTCCAAAAAATGATTAAGATTGACAAACTTATGCTGAGTACCCTCAAATTTTGGAATCTCCACTTGTTGCAAGGCCAAACTGTCTCTCAATTTCCATGGAAGCTTTCTTCATTCACCAAAACTCATATCTTTTTCCTTCTTTTCTTTTGAAGATCAACGTGTTTTTTTTTTTGTTTTTTTAAGAATATATTTATTGATTTGTTTTCATCAGATACTTATTATTATTTTTTTATTAATCCGAGAAATATATATAGTTTTATGTGCACTTTTTTAGATATATTTTCATGGTGTTTTTCTTAACTTTATCTAACTTAGAATGGGTAGTAACAGTGCCAATGGCGAAAAAGGTAGTGAGACACAAAGCTCAATGTATTTTTTTGTTTAGTTTGTTTCAAGAATTTAGTATTTTCTTCATATTCTTGAATAATCTTGATTTGTTATAAATTCTTTTTGAAAAAAAAATCAATCGAATGTAAAATATTAAAATTGATTAATAAATTTTAAAAATTGAACTTAGAGATTTCAATTGTTATAATTAGACTCATAGCACAATTTATGATAACAGGCAGGCTTTCATAATGTTTAGGAGGGTAGCTTAAGATTTTGCCATTAAGACAACTTGGGTTCAAGTCTCTACTAAAATAAATTTTTTGAGGTAGAATTTAGCTATTAATATCCATATTGCTGACCTATTCACCCCCATATAAGCAAAATTAGCCGATTAGAGTTTTTCCAAATGATGATGTGGTGATTTTTAATTAAATTTTATTATTTGACCTAATATTGCAATTGTTTTTGAAATTACGTGCCTTACTTTTGCCAATAGTCAACAAAATATATTGTCAATGTGAAATGAAACCAATATAATATATCAAACATGCAATAATCACTCTCATCAAAAACAAAAAATGCAATAATCACCCGCCCCCCTTTATAACTTTTTGTCTCACGATGCCCACTACTTTCTTGTCTCACTTCACACACACACACAAAGTGATCTCCAAAAATGGTGAACATTATTGACAGACTTATGTTGAGGTACCCTCGAATTTTGGGCCTCCACTTATTGCAGGGCCAACTTGCCTCTCGATCTCCACAGAGGCTTTCTTCATTTGTCATAACTCATTGTTTTCGCACTTTTCTTTCTAGATCAACGTTTTTTTTTTTGACTTTTCTTAGAAGATATTTGTTGATATTTTTTCGTAGATCTTTAATATATATATATATATATATATGTATATTTGGTTAATCCAATAAATATATATAGTTTTATGTGCAGTTTCTTTTAGATATATTTTGATGTTTTTCTTAATTGTGTCTGACGTAGACCGGCTGAGGCTAGTAGCAATGCCGATGGCGAAATAGATGTTGGGAACCAACAACCAAAACACCAGAGGTTTTATTTTTTTTTCAATTTTCTTTGAAGAATTCAGCTTTTTTTTTTAATATTCTAGAATAATCTTGATTTGTTATCTCATCCAGGGTTTTACAATAACTAGTTTGGGGGAAAAAAAAATTTAACTGATTTGGTGGGTACATTCGAGTGGCGGAGCCAATGGGGGTTGTTGGTGGCAGCTGCACCCCTAATTTTTTTAAAAAATTATTTTTTAGTATATAGAATTTTAAAATTTTGTCCTCCCACTCCCCCTCCAAAATAAAATATTGATTTTTATATAAGTTATATAATAAAAATTTTAATTTTTTTATTCTATTTTATTTTTGTTGATTTATTTTTACCCAATCATATTACCATAATTAATTAAATTCTCTCAATTTCTCATTCTTCTCTTCAAATTAAAATATTAAATATTCTATTAGATTTTACTTCTCTCTTCTATTTCAATTAAAACACCAGAAGTCCTACAATATTCAAATTTTTCTTTAAAAACAACATACAAGAAAGTATTGTGTACTAATTTTGAAATTTATATATTTATTTATATTGTAACTAATTTTTTTTTGTAGAGACCTGAATCTTAGTATTATTGAAATGAAGCTTGATATTTGTTAGTATTAATAATAATGAATCTTAATAATTATTTGTTGGCTTATTAAACTTGAATGAATCTTACTAATTTGAGACTCCATAATTAGTTGGAAGTGATTTGGGGAATGTGATGGCAGAAAAAAAAAAAAAAAAAAAAGAGAAGATATTTTTTGAGTTTTGAATATATTTTTTAATTGTGAGAGTAAAGATTGAGAAAAAAAAATCAAATTTAATACTTTTTGAGTTTTGATTATGTGTCATTATGTGGGTTTATGTCAATTTTATTGAATATTGTTAAAAAATTCTTTGTTAAATATTTTTTAAAAGCAATTCACTATCCGCCATATTCACTTCTTTTGAAATAGAGAATATCTTATTATTTTTTCAGTATCATATTTTATGTATTATTTTGATTGTATTATATATATATATATATATATATATATTGTGGCACTTCTAGTTGGTCGTATACGTGTAATATGATAATGTTTGTCATTTTATATATTAGTATTATATATAACTCTTGTATCTATACATTTTTATTAACTAATGATCTCGAAAAATTTCGTCCCCCCCCCCCCTTTCTAATTAAATTCCTAGCTTTGTCTTTGATACATTCGATGTATGTGCAAAATACATGAATAAATGTGTATATATAAATATTTGAATTATATATTTAAATTTTGATAAATTAAAAAATAAAGAAGAATACTTATATAAGATAATTACAAATTGTTTAATAATATATATGACATAGAAAGAAAAGAGTGCAAAGAAATTAGGGATGTAAACGATTCGAGTCAAACTACGATTTGTTTTTTTTTTTTTTTTTTTATTTTCAGGCTCAAGCCTAATGAGTCAGGAAAAGAGAGGCTCGAGCTGAACCCATGTGACTTGAATTTATGAATATATTATAGGATCAAGCTTAGATTCAAAATTGTTTTATTATTTTATTGTGGTCGAATTGCAAGCTGAAGCTCGAGTTTGCTCTTGAAAATTAATATATTATTTATAATTATACAAATAAATATACAACAATAATAAATATTAAAAAAAGAAGCTCGCAAGCTTATGAACTTGCTTGATTCGAGTTCAACTCGAAAATTACATGGGCTCAGCTTGAGCTTGAATTTTTGTCAAGCCGGCTCATCAAATTTGCAAACAGGCTCAATTCGTTTGCATCCTTGGAAGATATTGAGAAAAAAAATGTAATGGAGGGGGTTACAAAATCAAGAGAGAAAAAATAGAAAATAAAAAATGACAAATCAAGATATTTGAAAGGCCAAAACAATTAATATTGAAGGATCTCTTTCTTCATATAATATTATAAGATAGATAGTATAAATTAGATGTATTCGTAATTGATGTTGGTGTTAAAACTGACGTTGGTGAAGTTATAACAGATGCAGCTTTATATAAAATTAGATTATTATGTGATTGTAGTTTATGTTCTTTTCTTTTGTTTCTGAAGTAATTTCAAGAATTAATTGATTCAATTTTTCTTTTTTTCCGGCATTTAACTATAAATAGTAGGAAGCAAGCGCGTCTCACGTGAAACATACAATACATGATATTGTGAAAAACAACTTAAATTTTACATATTCACTAATTATTAAGCTAGAGAGCTACTTTTTGATTCACATGTGAAGTCAAAATTCAAATAAATAAATGGATTTTTAAATAACTGCAATATTCATACTTTCGAAATGTCACAAGAATTAATGTCAAAAATATGTATTATTAAAAAGAATAATATCCTTTACATTTTTTCTTGATATCCTTTTTTTCTTTTTCTTTTTTTTTTCAAAGGGGGGATGTGAGTATGTCGCTATTTTTTTAATTACCAATGGCTCTTTAACTTCCTTTTCTCTTTTTCATGATATCTTATATTATTACTGAGATAACATTGTTTAAGTATCAATGTGAAAAGATATGAATTAAAATAATTACCATATGACTCTTCTTTTCTCTTTTCACCACCTTATTTCTATTATTTAATTTAATTATTTTTATTAATATTAATTATTACTACTATTGGCATTTATTAAGTAAAGGGCGTCAATGTTCTTTAAAAATGGAAAAAAAAAACACACCCTCAAATCCACACTAACCTACTAAATATATATACATATAATTATATATATATATGTGTGTGTGTGTGTGTGTGAGAGAGAGAGAGAGAGAGAGTATTGTGTATTTATACTTTTCTAAGAAAAACATGTGGACACTTTCAATACTTATAAATTTGTACCTATTATATATATATATATAGAAAGAAAATATGTATTTAAATTTTGCACATATAAGTTCAAACGTATTAATTCATTAGTGAAACTACTTTCTGTTACATCTTTAAAAATTTATAGTAACATTAGTTTTTAAAAAATAATTGTTAAAACATAAGTCAAGTCCAAAGGGTAGAGCCCACCAAGTCTAGATCTTGGTTGTGGTGCAAGTCTTGAGTCCAACAAATCTTTAGCGGGTCTGGTCGTAGGTTTTCACATTATTATTGTTGTTGTTATCACTAATGTGAAAGATAAGAAAATAATTTGTAGATAACTCTTCAACTCTTTTTTTTTTTGTTCTTCTCTTTCTTTTTTTCACCACTTTGTTTCTATTATTTATTTAATTTCTTTCATTAACATTAGCTATAATATTGGCATTTATTAGATAGAGCTCATCAATGTTATTTCACAATGGAAAGAAATACCTTTAAGATTGTGTCTAATTGAATCTTATATGGCATTTATACCCCGCGAAATCACTTTGTAAGCATATTTGATTTAGAAAGTGTTTGGTTACGCTGATTTGAAGAGCTTATAAGCTTGTAGAGCTTATAAGATGGTTTTGGAGTTTACAAGCTCCCACATCTTATTTTAAAAATAAATTCTAAAAAGCGTTTTGATAAAATAAGATTCTGTAGCATATAAAACGTTTTTGAAACTTATAAACTGTAATTTTGTTTGATAAAAATTAAAGCTTATATGTTTCTTTAAGTTTAATGATGATCCCAAAAACATAAAGTAAAATTAATTTAATGTAAATAATTTTTTTTTGAGATAGTAGAAATGTAGTCTTGAAAAAAATTAAATATATTTATGTTATTTTATCTTTTAGCATTAAATAGCATATAAGTTGTTTGAAAAAAATGTCGGGGAGAGTTTACTTTTTTTTTTTTTTGAGCATATAATCTCATGACAGCTTATTTTTGGAGTTTATAAGCTACCAAATAGTTTATAAAATGTTTTTAGAAGCTTATAAGCTCAACCAAACACTCTCTTCGTCTCGCACTACTAAAAAACCTGTTTTTAGTGACCGAATTTTGTGACCGAACACATTCGGTGACAAAAAATGGAGAGTTGTGACCGCTTTTGCGACCAATTTCAGAAAAGAATGAAAATATCTGTGTGACTAACAAATCGGTCACTAAAATGCAAATATCGGTCACAATTTTGCCTCAAAGAGCTAGTAAATTGTGACCGAAAAATCGGTCACAATTTCTTCCCAAGATGCTAGTATTTTGTGACCGATTTTTCGGTCACAATTTTGCCTCAAAGAGCTAGTAAATTGTGACTGAAAAATCGGTCACAATTTCTTCCCAAGATGCTAGTATTTTGTGACCGATTTTTCGGTCACAATTTTGCCTCAAAGAGCTTGTAAATTGTGACCGAAAAATCGGTCACAATTTCTTCCCAAGATGCTAGTATTTTGTGACCGATTTTTCGGTCACAATTTTTCCTCATAGAGCTTGTAAATTGTGACCAAAAAATCGGTCACAATTTTGCCTCAAAGAGCTAGTAAATTGTGACCGAAAAATCGGTCACAAAATACTAGCATCTTGGGAAGAAATTGTGACCGATTTTTCGGTCACAATTTACTAGCTCTTTGAGGCAAAATTGTGACCGAACAATCGATCACAAAATACTAGCATCTTGGGAAGAAATTGTGACCGATTTTTTGGTCACAATTTACAAGCTCTTTGAGGCAAAAATTGTGACCGATTTTTCGGTCACAATTTACAAGCTCTGTGAGGCAAAATTTTGACCGAAAAATCGATCACAAAATACTAGCATCTTGAGTAGAAATTGTGACCGATTTTTCGGTCACAATTTACAAGCTTTTTGAGGCAAAATTGTGACCGAAAAATCGGTCACAAAATACTAGCATCTTGGGAAGAAATTGTGACCGATTTTTCGGTCACAATTTACTAGCTCTTTGAGGCAAAATTGTGACCGATTTGTTCAGTCACAAAATACTAGCTCTTTGAGGCAAAATTGTGATCAAAAAACCGGTCACAAAATGCTAGCCCTTCGAGGAAATTGAGTCAAAATTGTGGAATGTAGTTGGTTTAGTTGACTTTGGGAAATTGAGTTGTTAAACAATGTAGTTGAATAACTTAGTCAAATTGTTTCAGTTAATCTAAAATAATTGTGGAATTGGAGGGATTTTTGGTAATTAGTTCAACTCAATTGAAAAAATTAGATAAATTGTGCAATTAAATAGTGTAATTGATATGTTTAACTGGTAGGCATTGAATTGAGTAATTAATCTAAGCGGATTTCTAATGAGTCGTACGAGCTGTGTGGCTTGACATTCTGCTCGAATTTCAAATAATATAACATGATCTATAACAACCTCAACTGTGATGCGAGATAACCGGATTTCAATTTAAAAAAAAAAATTTCAAAATAAACACATTTATCAGATATTTAAAATGTGGGCCCGTCAACTTAAGAGATTTAGCGTCTTATATTTATAAACAATATCAAACATGTCTCTAGACTCTATGTTGTTAGAATAATATAGATATATTATTGATATATTTGTTTGTTATTGTTATTGTTGTTGTTGTTGTTGTTGTTAGAGTCACCCAGAAGCTTCTCAAAAGAAACCCGAAAGGAAGGCAGATGCAGAAATAAGCGATCCGATTATTATTATTAATATGTTTCTCGTTTTTAGTTCTTGTAATTTGGCTTTTGTAATATATGCCTTGTATTCACATCTAATGGCAAACCATCAACACTTCATTCTGGTTTTCCTTTTTTTTTTTTTCAGTAAAATTGTAACTGCAAAATGGCTCCACTTGCTATGTGAAATATGTGGTTTTTGAGGGATTTAATTTTCTGCTTATAGCTAATCATTAGCATGATTTTTTTTTTTTAATGCTTGGCTGATGTTATAGGGTTTTCTTTAATGAATTTTTTTTAGTGTAAGTGTGGATTTGGGAAATGATACACATTTTCAGCACCACTTGATAAAGGGTTACATAAGCATGCAACATAAAAGGCAGTGGATGTATTTCATTTGAGATTTCAACTATAAGATGTGAAATTTTAATTGTGTGGATCTATAGTAAAGGTATAATTAAAATCTCCCAACATCATCGCCCTATGAGAGTTTGTTACAGACCACTTTTGTGAATTTGAAATTCAAGTCACATTGCGCACCACGACTTGAAATGCAAATCATGACAAATTAAACAATCATATACGTGTAGTTCTTTTTTTTTTTTTTTTTGGTCAGGCATATACGTGTAGTTGAAGATAGTGAAAATGCCACAAACAATGAATTGAACACGTCCAGGGTAGTTTGTGTGTGTGTTTATTATTATTTGTGTGCGCGCGCTACCCTTCTTATATTGTAGCCTCTTACACTTTCTAGATTGATCACAAGACGTGATTGTGTACCATAACGATGAAACATAATAATTAAAAAATGACGATATACTTTCCTTCGCTTATCATTTCCTAAAAGGTATTCGGGCGTAATAGTAAATTTGGTCTAGACATTACTCTATTAGGCCACAAACAAGGAGGGGGTCATGGAGAAAGATGTCAAGGTGGCTCCGTACAAGAAAAGAGATGGATTTAACGACAATGGCCAAAGAAGAGATGGTGAAGGTGGGGACAAATGCAGTGATACAAAGACAAGGAAGACAAACAATGATCTAATGGCCCATTATCTATAGTTGAAAATAATAAATATATTAAATTTTGACCACATTGATTGACGATTCTGGAGTTGCCACAGTTTGATCGTGTTAAATTTTCAATTATGATGTTCGTATTTTGGTAAATTAACTTTTTGCAAGAATAACGCAGAAAACCCATTCCCCATATGAGACTATATCATCATAATATATCAACAGCTATAAATATTAATTTACCAAGCAAACCATCTCCAAACTTCACCCGGACAGATGAAATTTTTCAGTATTGTTTCTTTTGATCTATAATAAAAAATTAAAAAAGAGAGAGAGAACCTATCATATTTTGAAGGACTTGTATCCATACTCAGGACTTGTCATCCCATCTTGCCCGTCTCCCATTTGACGCCTGCCAAAAACTACTTCTTGTATGCCTAAATATTTGCCATACACGAGTCCAAGTCAATTTGATGACCGATGCACAATCGCGTTAAAGAGTAAAAACAATTCTGATAAAACATATGATAATGTAGCAGAGCTAACTACAAGTAAGAGAGTTTTCGGTTAAAACTTGCAAACTCCTCAAATCACGTTTTAAGGTGCCTCAAAGCTTGTAACCTCTTCAAATACTACTAGAAAAAATGCAATTAGCCACGGATTTGGCAAAAAATCCGTGGCCAAGGAGATTAGCCACAGACCGGCCACGGATTAGCCACGGCCATTTAGCCACGGCTGGGATTAGCCATGGCCTGGCCGTGGCTAATGGCCACGAAATGTTGGCCACGACCATTAGCCACGACTAATAGCCACGGTCAAACCGTGGCCAAATTTGGCCACTTTTCTGGACATGCCTGGCCGTGGCTGATCTGTGGCCACTGAAAAAAAAAAAAAAAAAAGCTAATTAGACCCAAACCCAAAACCCTACCCGCACCCCAACCCAGAACCGCGCCTAGGCTCAAACCTGAACCCGCGTCCCCAAGTATTTTCTTTTTGTGCTCAAGGAGGGTCGAACACGGGACATCAATATTGTAATTGGAGCATGCAACCGTTGCGCCAAAGGAATTCTTTGGTTATTGATTGATTTTTTTTATACGTAAACTATATTTTTACAATATTTTAAACTTAAATTATCTAATAAATTTCATTATTTTTATCAATTTTTGTAATTTAATTTTAGTAATTTTTATAAATTATTAACCAATTATTTCTTTTAAATTAAAGATATTTACCTTTGACTTTATCGTTCAATATTCAACTTTTCTTTTTATGACAAATATTTAATAAACTAATATATCAAAAACAAAAATCATAACAAAAATCTATTTATATAATTTATACTTAGATAATAGCAATTTTAATTTGTGATCATTTGCCAATATCTTCGTATATGTGTGGTATTATATATATATTTCAAGTATACATATCATATATATATATATATATGTCAATATATGTATCTATTTTAAATATGTCCAATTAGATATGTATCAATATATATATATATATAGAAATGTCCAAGTATATATATGTATCAATATATATATATGTCCAAGTATATATAGATAATTTATATTAGATAATTAAAATATCAATAACAAAAATTTATCCGTTGTGCAAAAAACCAAAAAAAAAAAAAAAAAAAAAATAGCCACGGCCTAATAGCCACAGATTAGCCACAGCCTAATTGTTTTTGTTTTTTATTTTTTTATTTTTTGCACCACAAATAAATTTATATATATATATATTGATACATATATTTATATATCCAAGTATATATGTACCAATATATATTTGTGACTAATCCGTGGCTATATTTATATATGTATATATATATATCATGTATATATATATATGTTGAAGTATATACATATGAGTATATGTGTATATATATATGTGTGTCAATATATGTGTATATATATGTCCAAGTATATATATCATATATACATATATTAATATACGTATATGTCAATGTGTATTTCATATATATTAATATATTATATGTACATTCTAATCCGCTATATATAGTCTATATGATATAACTATATATCTATATATAATATATCTAATATATGTTATAAATGTAGTGTACGTATATATCGATCTAATATATATATATATATCTAATTATATGTACTATATATGATCAATCATCTATATGAAATAAACATATGTTAGTGTATTACATATCTAATACATGTTATATATGTACTTATATATCTAATATATACATCTAATTATACATAAATACACATATATATAAGTATACCTAATCTTATATGTATTTAATATATCGAATCATTTATTATATATATCAATATATATAATATACATATATTACTTAAGTATAGCAAAAATTAATTATTAAACAAAAAGTTAAAGGGGTGTAGTGGTTTAATGCTCTAACTTCAATTAACAGATTAAGAGTTCAAACCATACTTTTTGCCAAAAAAAAATTTAGCCACGGCTAAACCGTGGCTAATCCGTGGCCCTTAGCCGTGGCTAAATTAGCCACAACCTGGCCGTGGCTAATCCGTGGCCCTTAGCCGTGGCTAAATTAGCCACAACCTGGCCGTGGCTAATCCGTGGCTAGATTAGCCACGGCCAGGCCGAGTGTAACACCCCACATTTGTGTTATAATTGGAGAAATATTGGTAAAAGGTATTTTTGTTATGTATTGAAAGTTTGGGGGCTTAATTGGAAGAATTAAAACTTCTAGGACTTGATTTTTATACCTTTGGACTAAATTGAAAATATCTGCAAACGTTGAGGACCAAAGTGTAAGGCGGTTATAAGTTGAATGACCATGTTGCAATTGTCGAAAATTGGTCCTTACCTTCTTCTTCTTTGCTGAACCCGTACATACGCATATACATATATACAGATTTATACATAAATCTTGTTTTGCTCATATCTCCCTCGTTTCTTGGCCAAATCGAGCAAATAATATGTCGTTTTGATCCCCACGACGAGACGAACGCAACGGTGGTGGTGTTTTGGTGTTTCTGTTGTGAGAAAAATGCCAGCGCCGGCAGCGACACCAGCGTGGTGGCGGGTGTGGCGATTTCGACCGTTTTGACGGTGGTTTTGAGAAGGACTTGGGTGGCTCTTGGTGGGTTTTATATGGGGAGTTCATTTCTACAGTCATTTTCGAGTTTTAAGTGGAGTATGTTGTCCAATTTTGGCGGAGAAATAATGGTGAGAAATTAGGGTTTCGTGACTATTTTGCCTAAATTAAGTTCAAATCATTTGGATTTTCGTGAAAATAGTTGAGGGGTTTTACTCCTCTTAGCGAGGCGCACATAAGGGTGGTGACAGAATATTTTCCGGCGATGGTCCGGCGGCAACGGTGGCGGCGGACGGCAGCTCCGGCGGCGGTTTCCGGGCAGAATATTCATCTCGACGGGTTGAGCTCGAATTTTGAGGTATTGGACCTGTTTTAGCACTTGGTTAAGTGGTAATTGGTTATTGACCCAATATTTGATATTTGTATATATATTCGGATAATTCGGTTGGGATTTTGGATTGCACAAGTCTTATAAGATGTGAATGTATGTATATGACGGAAAGTTGTTAGTGCATGGAGTAAATTTGTGTATGTGTAAAAGAGGTTAGTGCTTGAAGATTTTGTATGCGGACGAATTGAGTAAGTGAAGTATATGGGAACCTAAAGAAACCTAAAGAACTAGTTTTGTAATGATTTTGAGAAGTGAATGGGACATTGAACAATGTACTTAGCTTACTATCATATGTGCGTATAAGTTATGGTTTTGGCCATAAAGACCCTGAGGTTTAGTCAATAAAGGAATTACGCTTGATACGGAATTGGAATAGATTATGGATTGTATTCGATTAAATTAGACTATTCTTGAATTCTAGGTGAACGTGTGCAAAGACACTGATAAGTGAACATAACGGGCTTCGATAAGCACATCCAGGTGAGGGTTCTTCCTTTTCTTGTTGGAAAGTGGGCCATCTTGTTATTGTCTAGCTTTTATTCTCATGATCGTCGCCTTGTCTGGTGTACTGTTTGGGGCTTTCCGCCCATTATATGCTATCTTGGACTTCTGATTAGCCCTTATTCTATTGTTTCGAAATTCCTTTGTATCCTGTATTGTCTGGGCTTGCAGCCTATTTGAGCCGTGATAGACTTCAACTGTTTCCTGATACCGATTTCTTGTGATTATTGTTTGTTACCGGTGCTATTGTACTATATTTACGGGGACTTGTTGTTTCCCCTGTATTGTGATTATTGGTTATTGTATTGCACTGCACTGTTTTGGAACCTTTCTGCCTGATTATTGGACTGGGGATTGTATTGTCCTGGCGACTATGGGGGTGCCCATAGTTCGCGTTTGTTTCATGGGAAGCTCTCATGGAACGATCGGGTGGGGAAGTCCCCCGATCAACTGTTTATTGCCTGTATTGTCTGGAGTGGCCACCCAGAATATTGGGAGGGGTAAGGAAGGGTCCTGCTTGTTTCTTATTCTTGAAGAGATAAGGTGGTGATACTCACCTTTATCGATTGTTCGAGATTGTTTTTGAATTGCTATTGCTTGTTCTGACCTTTGACTATTTATTGTACTTACTCCTTGAATTATTTCGATAACCAAGTGTTATCGTGGTCCTTGTATTCACTTGACGTGTTGTACCCTTGAGCTCAGTTATCGCCCGTTACTGTACACCAATTAATAGAACCCTGTTCTTCGTCTCTGCTTGTATTGATTGACTGAACTTTTGGCATTATCAAGACCGTTCCCGAATTGCTATCATTTGATTGCTGTATTGTTATATGTGCCAATCATTTCTTGAAGTATTTGATATTGGAGCCCGTGATATGTTGTATCCTTGTACGCTGTTGTGGTCTTATTTGCTATAACTCTTCATTATCTTGCATAGATCGTATACCCTCACTGAGTCGCTTGAACTCATTATCGTTTATTTGATAATTATTGTTCTCAGAGTTATTGAGAGAGAAGTGTCCGGAGATTGAAGGTTATCGCTGCGCAAAGAGGTTTACTAATCAGCTCCCATTCGTACTTTATTCATACCAAATGATTAGCATATGTATTCGGGTCGTACGGGAGCTAATGGTTGTATTTCGGATAGTTGACTATGTATTATATGGCCCGTGGCCTTATCTTGAGCATGTACGTAGAAACGTACTCTGTTGTATCATTAAAACAAATGTGGAATTTAGGTGTACATGGTTATTTTGAAACATTAATTGTTGATTTTAGATCCAGGTCTGCCTGCTCGCTTAGCGACCGGCTCGGGGAGAAAGCCTGCTCCGGGTCGGGGCGCTACACTGTGGCTAAGCCGTGGCTAATAATTGGCGGCAAAAATTGCGCCAATATTAGCCACGAATATTAGCCACGGGCAATCCGTGGCTAATGTTATAAAAAAAAAATTTCCCGAATCCGTGGCTAATCCGTGGCTATTAGACACAGATTAGCCACGGCTTTTTTCCG
The DNA here is from genome assembly GCA_026212405.1 of Petrea volubilis. Taxonomy (NCBI): domain Eukaryota; kingdom Viridiplantae; phylum Streptophyta; class Magnoliopsida; order Lamiales; family Verbenaceae; genus Petrea; species Petrea volubilis. The sequence goes on along the minus strand of CM047873.1, from coordinate 20,473,239 downwards.
TGGCTAAAATCCTATTTAATCATTTTCTAGTAGTGAAAAGGATAAGGAAACTTTTTTTTTTCAAAATAAAGCTCATAAGCTCCAAAAACAAGGAGTTTGGATCTAATAAGCTCCTCAAGGAAAAATAAGCTCCTTTGAATTCATATTGAAGTAGCTTATAAACTATGTAATGCCATACAATAAAATGACATTACTTAATCATTCCTCAGTATCACATTACTACCCTCTTAAAAATACTTATTTGCGCGAATCAATAACACCACATCATTTATCTCATTGTTATAACCAAATGAGCTTATAAGGTCTCATTCTTGTCCCAAAAAAAAAAAGAACTTAGAAAATCCAAACACCTTATAACCTGTTTGATTTCATTTATCCATAGACATAACTTATTCTTAAAACAAAATTTAGAACCTTATAAGTACCAAAAACATTTATACATTTATAAGACACTAAAATAAGCTTTAGTAAAACACCCTCTAAATGTCAGTATATTACTTGAGCATAATGAAGCCTTGCTCTGAGCTTAATACAGTGAAGCAATTAAAAAGGACATCTATTGAAAAGAAATCAGCAGTACCGAGGTCTACCCTGTTAAGACATTCATTAAGATATTAGTAAAAATGCGATAATAGAATGTAAGGTTGTGTTTGATTTGATATATAGATTTGGAGCTAAGGATTTCAAATCCATCTAACTTGTTTGGATAATAACATGTTATAATGAATTTCAAATCCGTTAACTCCAACTTTGAACTATTTTAGAGTAACTATCTTCGATCTGAAATTGACATAAATGGAGTCATTTGAAATCCTTTCCTCAAATCCAAACTCTACTATCCAAACACAACCTAATATTATAGCATAACATAATAAAAAGCCATCTAAAATCTCGTACCAGACACTGCCCCAGTTGTCTTGAAATTCAACGTCACCTATATCATAAAATGACGAAGGCATCACCGTAGAACCCTTATTTGCATCGTAGAGAGGATCGTACTCCATTATTGAGTATGCCAACTACATTGATTAAGAGCTTAATTAGAATATTGTCTAGCATTCCATAAGCAAAAGTTTAAATTTTCACGCGTTGCCCAAAAAAAAAAAAATGACATGTTACTTCCACAATGTTAAAATGAAGTATCCTTTACCTATTTCTCCATTTCTTCCAAATTACTTATTGTCTTTTAGCATAAATAAAGACATTATTCTAGTTTGATACTAGTCTCTTTTTAATATATAGTAATTTGTATTTTCACAATTACCATATTTTGTTTATACGATCAATTTGAAACACTTTATAAATATAAATCGAAACGCTACACACTCACCTCAAAACTAAAGAGGAAGGGAAGAGGATCTAATATGAGATATCATGCAAAGAAAGGGCAAGAATGAAAAGTTACGTTTTCAACTAATTAAAAAAAAAAAGACCCACAAAGTGCACATGAAATTTAGTTGATACTAGGTTCCACCCTATTGGGGGCAGAGGAATGTTTGCAGGCCACATGCCTATTTAAACAAAACAAAAAAAAAAAAAAAAAGAAAGAAGAAGAAGAAGGGGAAGTGCTTATCTCTACACATTCGGGAGTGTTTGCAAATATTTTTAAAAAAATATTTTGTTGCTCTTAACTTCAAAAAAGTTATTTTGAGTGTTTGGTTACATAATTTTTGTCTAAATTAAATTTAAAAAAAAGTAGAAATTGAGAAATTAGAAAAAATTACTTCTACCAACTTAAAAGTGCTTATTGGTATTTTTATAAATAAAATAAATTTTTCGAACGGTTAAATATCAATTTTTAATTATTTTTCACTTTTATTTTCAAACACTCCACACTTTAAAAATCAACTTTTAACTTATTCTTACTTTTATTTTCAAATATTATTTATTTTTATTACTCAATTTTTTTTAATTTTTTATATAATTTTAACTTCTTAAAAAACAGGAACAATCCCAAACATCCCTTACAATTCGAACATTGTCCAGTCACTTCTTCGTCTGTACTTGAACTGAGCTTTACAAAAAGTGACACTTGTCTTGCAATAACCTTTTGCCTTAGCGGGATGGCTTGAATTATTTGTTTATTTATTAACTAATAAAAAAGGACCCTCATAACCCCACCACTCTTTGTCACTATGGCCAAACTATTTTGTGGGAAAATTTCAAAATACCCCCCCTATGGTTTCGAAAATTAGCAGAAAATCCCCTGTAGTTTAAAAAATATGCAAAAAACCCCCCATGTTTTATAAAACCCTACACACTCTTCCCTCTCCGTTAATTCAAGACTAACGGCGTCAAATTTATGTTAAAATACCCGTTATGCCCTTGTTATTATGGCCATTAGATCTTGACACAACAAATCAACGGTCCAAATTAATTCTTTAATATAAAAATATAATATTAAAATAAAAACTATAAATTAAATAAGATATTATATAAATGTGTATATATATATATTCAAATACATGTATATAATATATATAAATACACATAAACACACACACACACAGTCACACACACCCATTTCTCTCCGGCGACATCTGGACCCGCCGCCTCCATCACCCCTCCACCCCTTCATCGCCGCGTCCGTCACCGTCCTGTGTGTGTACTCAAAAATACCAGCGAACAGCAGCGACGACCGGGGGGGCTAGGGTTGGGAGATGAACAACAGCGGCGACTAGGGTTTGGAGGCGGGCTAGAGGGTTCGGGAGACGAATAGAGGCGGTGGCGGGGGGCTGGGATTCAGGAGGCGAACGACGGCGGTGGTAGCAGGCTAGGGTTTGAGAGACGAACAGAGGCAGCGGGCTAGGGTTTGGGAGACGAATAGAGGCAGCGGGCTAGGGTTTGAGAGGCGAAATACGGCGGCGGCGGCGAGCTAGGGTTTGGTAGGCGAATGACGGCGGTGGCAAGCTGGGGTTTGGGAGACGAATAGGTGAACGACGGCGGTTTGGGAATTTTCTTTTTTTTCTTTTTTCTTCTTCTTGTGGTGAGACTTTTGATGTTTGGGGGCAATTGGTAGCTGTGATTAGGGGCCACTTCTTGAGTCTGTGATGATGGGATTGTGGCGGTTGATGGTCGGGCCGTCGGCCCCGCCACCGCCGCAGGCGCCGGCGAGGAGAATAAATAAAAAACATAATTAAAAAAAATAAAAAGGGAAAATTTACAATTTTAAAATATAGAAATAAAAAGATAAGAACTTAATTAAAAGAATTTAAAAAAAAACATAATTAATAAAATAAAAAGGGTTAATTTTTTATTATTTTAATATGAAAATTTTAAAATGTTATAATAAAACAATTCTCAAAAATTAAGAAAATGTAATTAAAAATAAAAAAATAATGGCTTAATTAGAATTTAAACAAAATAAAGGGATTAATTGATCATATTAAATAAGCATATTTAAATATATAAGTGTAAGGATATATTAGTTAATTTACTTGCAAAAATGTCAAAAATTACTAATTTTCGCACTACAGGCGCGTGTACTACAAGCGCCGTTATCGTCTAACGGAAAGCGGGTTTGGCGCAGGATTTTATAAAACATGGGGGGCTTTTTGCATATTTTTAAACCATAGGGGGTTTTCTGCCAATTTTCGAAACCACAGGGGGGTATTTTGGAATTTTTCCCTATTTTGTACCATATAACCTGGCCTTGTTCGCCTCCTACTTAGAGAATTTATTGTTTCTTATTGGGTTTGATCATATCGAAAGTGATTACGTAGTGAGTATATCATTTTAGTTATATAATTAGTCATTCTTCCTGAAACATACACTGATTAAATGACAAATGTGACACACTCTTTACGTGATCAACCGATTCGACTAGACCAAATTCGAACTTCGATCCTTCTACCAAAAATTCCAATTCGAGCACAATTGACTTTAATCAATATCAATCTACAACAAATATATCATATTCACTGTATATTTTGTGGACATATATTTTTTAAAAAAGAAGATGACCATTGACGTAACAAATATAGTACAATTATTGCAATTCGGATCTTCTATTACACTCATCAATACACGCCACGTGTATTGGTGAGCGGTTGAGATAAGGAGAGAGAAAAACTGATGATTTAGAAAAAAAAAATATGAGAATTTATTTTTTCTTATCTCAGCCGCTCACCAATACACATAACACGTATTGATAAATGTAATAGAAGGTATAATACGATTATGTAATAGAGGATCCGAACTATAATTATTGTGTAATTTAATGATTTTTATTACACGTGATTCTCACAATAAGTTTCTACCATTGTTTTTTTTTCCTTTATTATGAGAAGTTTTTATCATACTTCACCCACTCCCACCTCCCTTTATATATGTCATCCCAAAAGCTACTCATGAAGAGAATAGAAAAACGAAGGCAAGGCAGGGAGCAGGGGCTAGTTATGCTGGAATTAAATCCGACCAAAATTAGGGGATCAGATTATTGTTAATATGTTTCTCGTTTTTTTTTTTTTTTTGATAATAATATGTTTCTCGTTTTTAATTAGTTCTTGTAATTTGACTTTTGCAATATATTCTTTGTATTCACATCTAATGGTAAGCGAGAGAGAGGGGCGGGGGGGGGGGGGGGTTGGTGGGAAGCGAGAGAGAGAGAGAGAGAAGAAAGGTAAGTGCTTATTTCTGCAAATGAAAATTCTAACTACAATTACAAATAGTGTAAGAACATTGTCCAGTCACTTCTTCGTTTTATATCTACACTTACCCGGGTCTCATGACATATTCGTGTAGGACAAGAACCTGTTTAATTTTAAGGTTTTATGGATCAACAAAAACTTATGAAGAAATAATTTAATTTTATTCAATTTTTAATTTTTTTTATAGGTATCTTTTAGTTCAATATATTACTTTCGGGTCAAGTTTAGTATTTTCCTATTTTATTTAGGAAACAGTGTTGTCCTATTTCAATTAGAATTAGGATTTTAGCAATTTAAAATACTGCTATGCTCTTATTGGTTATATAACTCATTTATAGAATCAGCTACGTTTTTTCATTTTTGAATTTCAATTCTTTCAAATTCTTGAAGCTTTGAAAACGTGTTTTTTAAAACACTTCAAAATTCATAACTTACGCTCCGCCACATATTCAAATCTAAACCTAGAAATTATGACAACCAAAAAATTTAAAAAATAAGAAAGAAAGAAAGAAAGAAAGAAAGAATTCAATAATTTCTATGGAATTTTAACTGTTTGAGACAAGAACTTAAAAGTGCAGATGATTGACTATGTCCTGGAATTGTTTATTACCTGGATTGATTTTGAGATTTGAATTTTCAAGATTTTAAACAACTTTGAACGATGAACTTTTTATTAAAATAATATAGTTTTATATAATTTTTTATCATTCTATCCTAAAATGGGAAAAGATAATCATTTTACAATAATTTGTATATATTATGTATGAGTTGCTCATGCATTTATCATTTTTTTATTCAAAGAATAGTGACTCGTACCGCGTACGTGTTACTATTTATATATTATTTTTTAATACATAGTCAATAACTCGTATATGGCGTGTACAAATTGCTATTCGTATATATATTTTTTAATACATGAACAGTAACTCGTACATGCCATATATGTACAAGTTGCTAGATTTTTTTAATATACTTTTTTAATACATAAATAGTAACTCGCACATAAATATATTAATATGTACATAAACTAACTAAAAAATAAATCAACGAAACTAAAATTAAGTTCAAACAAATATATTGTTAAATTAACTGCTAAAAAAGCAACTAAACCATATAAAAAGTCAACAAAACTAACTAAATAATTAAGGTAAGTAAACAATTAAAAATAAAAATAATCTAAAAGATAAATTAATTAATAATATATAAGATTGACATTTATCTTAAAACAAGTGTTGAAATAGACAAATTGTGGGATAGTATGATACTGAAATATATTTTTTATGAAGGAGATAAATTTATAAAATATATATTATATTGGGAAAGAATATTTAAATGAAAATTTTGGTGGAAAACAATAATTGAATATAGAGAATGTTTTGATAAGAGAATGTGATTGAAAAAATAAATAGAAAACAACAATTTATACACAAAAAAAAAAACCAAACAATCAAATGAGCGTTGGGGTGGGCGTTTGTCAAATGAGCAATTCTGTACGAGTTACTGTTTATGTATTAAAAAATAATATATCAACAGTAATTCGTAGTCAATATAGATGAGTTATTGTTTTGGATTAAAAAATAATAAATGAATAGTGACTTGTACATGGTGTGTACGAGTCATTGTTCATCTATTAAAAAAATAATTAATGTACAATAATTCCTACACAATGTGTACGAATTATGTTAAAATGATTACTTTTTTTATTTTATGGTAGAATGATAAAAATTAAACAAAACTTATGTTATTTTGATAAAAATTTCTTCAACGATGGTGGGTCCATTAAATTTTGCCTAACCATGGTTGAAAGAGTTTTGTTGTTTTAAAAAAAGAAAACATAAAAATGAAAAGACAAAACAAAACGTAAGGGACACGTGACTTGCAAATTAAATAACCCTCTGTCTTGGGAAAAATTCTTATATGAACTAGATGTATAAGCACCATCCATGCACCCTACGGTCCAAATTTAACCAAGTGTTCCATATATTTTATAAAAAATTTAATATATACTACGTAACAAAATTTGGACCGTAAAATATATACACCTAATTCATAAAAAAATTTCCCCCACCTCAATGGAGTACAACCTAGCATCAAATGAACCATGTAAACATGATGGCTTGAATTATTTGTTTACTTGTTAACTAATTAAAAAAAAAGGACCCCATAACCCCTCCACTCCTTGTTACTATGACCAAACTATTTTGTCCTGTATAGCCTGGCCCTGCTGACTTCTTATTCTAAGAAATTATTGCCTTCATCAAGTTCGATCATATCGAAATTAATCATATTGAGTATATTACTCTTGTTATATGATTGATTGTTCTTTCTAAAATATATACGGTTCAAATGTCAAATTTGACACACTCCTTACGTGATCAACCGATTCGGCTAGACCAAATTCGAACTTCGATCCTTCCGCTAGAAATTTCAACTTGGGCACCATCCACTTTAATGAGTACCAATCATACGGCAAATATACCATACTCACAGTATATTTTGCGGACATATATTTTATTGAAAAAAAAGATGACCCATTTTCCTAACAAATATAGTAAAATTATTGTATAATTTAATGATTTCGACTACACGTGATTCCCACAAGAAGTTTCTATCATTGTTTTTTCCTTTAATTATGAGAAGTTTCTGCCATACTTCACCCACTCCCATCCCCCTTTATATATCTTCCTTGCTCACCATGCCCACTATATCTTATCTCATCTGTCTCTCTCTCTCTCTCTCTCTCTCTCACACACACACACACACACAAATCTCCAAATATGGTGAAGATTGACAAACTTATGCTGAGGTACCCTCAAATTTTGGGTCTCCACTTGCTGCAAACCCAATTTGTCTCTCAATTTCCACTTAGGCTTTCTTCATTCACCATAACTCCTATCCTTTTCCCTCTTTTCTTTTCAAGATCAACGTATTTTTTTGGCTTTTTTTAGAATATATTTTTTGATTTGTTTTCATCAGATTATTATTATTATTATTATTATTATTATTATTATTATTATTATTATTCTTTTTGGTTAATCCAAGAAATATATATAGTTTTATGTGCAGTTTTTTTAGATATATCTTCATGGTGTTTTCCTTAACTGTATCTAACGTGGAAGGGTTGACGCTAGTAGCAGTGCCAATGGCAACAAAGATGGTGAGACCCCGAAACATCAAAGCCCAAGGTACTTTTTTTTTTTCAATTTGTTTCAAGAATTCAGTTTTTTAGTCTTGAATAATCTTGATTTGTTATAAATTCTTTTTGAAACCAAAAATCAATCGAATGTAAAATATTAAAATTAATTAATAAATTTTAAAAATTGAATTTAGAGATTTCAACTGTTATAATTGAACTCATATCACAATCTACCATAATAGGCAGGCTCTCATAGCGGTTGGAGAGGATGGCTTAAAGTTTTGCCCTTAAGACAATTTGGGTCCAAGTCCCTACTAAAATAAAAAAATTTGAGGTGGGATTTAGCTATTAATATCCACATCCCTGACCTATTCATTCTTCATATAAGCAAAATTAGTCAATTAGGGTTTATCTAGTCATGATGAGGTGATTTTTGTCTAATTCCGTCATTTGACCTAATATTGTCAATTTTTTAGAACTATGTGTCTTTATTTTGTCAATAGTGAAAAAAGGTATTTTCAATGTGAATTGAAATCAATATAATGGACTAAAAATGCAATAATCTCCCATCCCCCTCTATATCTTTCTTTCTCACCATGCCCACTACTTTCTTGTCTCACTTCACACACACACACACACACACACACTAAGTGATCTCCAAAAATGGTGAAGATTATTGACAAACTTATGCTGAGGTACCCTCAAATTTTGGGGCTCCATTTGTTGCAAGGCCAACTCGTCTCTCCATATCCACAGAAGCTTTCTCGATTCATAATAACTCATAGCCTTTTTCTTATTTTCTTTTCAAGATCAACCTTTTTTTTTTTTTTGACTTTTCTTAGAATGTATTTGTTGATTTTTTTTACCGTAGATCTTTAATATATATATATATATATATATAGTTTTATGTGCAGTTTCTTTTAGATATATTTTGATGTTGTTTTTCTTAATTGTATCTAAAATGGAAGGGGCAAGGCTAGTAATTGTCGCAATTGCAATAAAGGTGGTGAGACCCCAAAACAGGAACACCCAAGGTATTTATTTATTTATTTTTCAATTTGTTTCAGGAATTCAGTTTTTTTTTTTTTTTGTATATTCTTGAATAATCTTGATTTGTTATCATCCGGGATTAAACAATAATTGGTTTGGTGGGTACATTCCAGTGACAGAGCGAAGGGTGGCGGCTGATTTCTCTTTTTCTTGATATCTTATATTATTATTGAGATAACATTAATTATTGAGATAACATTGTTTAAAATATCAATGTGAAAAGATATGAATTAAAATAAATACCATATGACTCTTCTTTTCTCCTTTGCACCACATTATCTCTATTATTTAATTTAATTTTTTTTATTAATACTAATTATTACTAATATTGGCTTTTATTAAGTAAAGGGCATCGAAGTTCTTTAAAAATGGCAAAAAAAAGAAAAAAACACACTCAAATCCACACTATCCTATTATATATAGATGCGTGTGTGTGTGAGAGAGAGATAGAGAGAGAGAGAGAGAGAGAGAGAGAGAAAGAGAGAATACTGTGTATTTATACTTTTGTAAGAGAAATATGTGTACACTTTCAATGCATATTAATTTATCCTTACTATATATATAAAGAAAATATGTATTTAAATTTTTTAACTCATTCAAAGTCAAAATATGTAGGGTTGTCAATGAATCAGATCTAGGAGCAAATCAGTGCAATCAGGATCCGAATCCAATTACAAGTACCGACTATCGAATCCGACCCGAAATCCTATAGGATCTTTAGTCATTATTCCGAATCCGAATCCGGAAAAAATCTGAGATCCGATAAAAAAATCCGATCCGATCCGATTCCAATAAATAATACTAAACAATTTATAATTAATTGAATATTACCAACAAAATATATATATATATAACAAAATTAGTGGCTAACAAAAGTTAATTTGTTATACTTGGACCAAAAAATAAATAATAAAAAAATCTTTTATATATATATATTTATAAACGTGTACAAATATATTATATATAATAGAGATCTTTAATAACTATACACCATATTTAATTGTTCATTTAATTGCAATATATATTTAGAATTATATATAAATATGTTTATGTATAGTATATTTAGTAAAGATCTCTAACAACTATAGAGATCACTAGTTGTTCATTTAATGATAGTATATAATAGATATCTCTAATAACATATCCTATATGTGTATATATATTGTGCATGTAATAGAGATCTTTAATATCTAGACTAATTAATTAGTATTCTATAAAAAAATGCCCCTTTATGTTAAAAATAAAATTAAATAATGTAGAAAAATATTTTAGAATATGTATGAAAACTATACAATGTTTTGTTAACAAAAAAGTACCTTAAAAAATAATAAATAGTATATTGTCAATTACAATGACATATATATTACATTTTATTGAAGTATCTTTATTACTTTTGCATTATATATAATGTATAAATTTAATAAAATATATTATAAAATTTCTGATTCGGATCTTTAATGGATCGGACTCATTGATTCCAAATCCAACCCATTTATTTCGGATTACAGATATTTACTATCGGATCTGACCCATCGAATATTTTAATCGGCCAAATATGCTAAAATTCAGACTGGACTCGAATCAGATTCGAATTAGAATCCACTCCATTGAGAGCCCTAAAAATATGCACATGTAAGTTCACAAGTATTAATTCATTAGTGAAACTATTATCTTTTACATCTTTAAAAATTTACAATACCATAAGTTTTTAAAAAATAATTGTTAAAATATAAGTCGAGTCTGAAGGGTACAACCCACCAAACTTGTCTAGATCTTGGTTGTGGTGCAAGTCTTGGGTCCAACAAATCTTTAGCGGGTCAGGTCGCAGGTTTTCACATTATTATTGTTGATGTTGTTACTAATGTGAAAGATAAGGAAATAATTTGCAAATGATTCTTCAATTCTTTTTTTTTTACTTTTTTCTTTTTTTCACCACCTTATTTCTATCATTTATTTAATTTCTTTCATTAACACTAGTTATAATATTGGCATTTATTAGATAGATACCTTTAAGATTTAGGGCATGTTTGATTGAAACTTACATGGCATTTACATCCCATGAAACCACTTGATAAATATGTTTGATTCGGTGTCGGATATTTTATAAGCCACATGAGCTATGTGGCTTGAAATTATGGTTGAATTTCAAATACCATACCATGATCTATAACAATATCAACTGTGATGTGAGATTCACGAATTTCAATTAAAAGAATCTTTATTCGAAAACAAACACATTTATCCAATACTTAAGATGCGGGCCTGTCAACATAGGGGATTTAGCATTTTATATTTATAATACAATATCAAACATGTATCTATAATGTTAGAATAGTATAGATATATTATTGATATATTTGTTGTTATTATTATTATTGTTGTTGTTATTCATAGGCACCCGAAACCTGATCAAGAGAAAGGAAGAGGGAACGCAAGGCAGGGACCAGGGATTAGTGATGCTGGGAACTAAAACCGACCGAAAATAGGGGATCCGATCATTATTAATATGTTTCTCGTATTTTGTTGTTTTTTTGATAATAATATGTTTCTCGTATTTAGTTCTTGTAATTTGGCTTTTGTAATATATTCCTTGTATTCAGATCTAATGGCAAATCATCAGCATTTAATTCTGGTTTTCTTTTTTTTTCTTAAAGTAAAATTGTAACTGCAAAATAGTTCCACTTGCTATGTGAAATATGTGGTTTTTAAGGGATTTAATTTGTTGCTTATAGTTAACATTAGCATGATTTATTTTTTTTAATGCTTTGCTGATTTTATAGGGTTTTATCTTTCGTGAATTTTTTTTTAGTATAAGTATGAATTTGGGAAATGATACACATTTTCAGTCATGCCTGATAAAGAGTTGCATAACCATGCAACATAAAGGCACGGGATGTATTCGATTTGAGATTTCAGCTATAAGATCTGAAATTTTAATTGTGTGTGGGTCCATAGTAAAGGCATAATTGAAATCTCTTAACATTACCCCATATGAGAGTTGTTATAGATCACTTTTGTGAATTTGAAATTCAAATCGCATGGTGCACCACCACTTAAAATGCAAATCATGACAAATTAAACAATCATATAAGTGTAGTTAAAGATAGTAAAATGCCATAAACAATGATTGAACACGTCTAGTGTATTTTGTGCGTGTTTTGTTGTTATTATTATTATTTTTGCGTGCGTCTGTGCACGCGCAACCCTTCTTATATTGTGGCCTCTTACACTTTCCCGATTGATCAAGAGAAAAAAAAAAAACAAATGATGATATACTTTCCTTCGCTTATCATTTCCTAGAAGTGTTTGGGCGTATTAGTAAATTTGGTGTAGACATTACTCTATGAGGCTACAAAAAAGGAGGGGGTTATGGAGAAAGATGTCGAGGTGGTTCTATACAAGAAAAGAGGTGGATTTAATGACAATTGCCGAAAAAGAGATAGTGAAGGGGGGGACAAATGTGGTGGGGACAAATGTGGTGATATAGAGACAAGCATGAAAAATAATGATCTAATGACCCATTATCTATAGTTGAAAATAATATACACATTAAATTTTGACCATATTGATTAATGATTCTGGAGTGGCCACAGTTTGATCATGTTAAATTTTCAATTATGATACTCGTATTTTGGTAAATTAACTTTGTACAAGAATAACGCACAAAACACATTCCCCATATGAGACTCATTCTATCATCATACTACATCAACAGTTATAAATATCAATTTACCAAGCAAACTGTCTCCAAACTTCACTCACACATTTGAAATTTATCAATATTGTTTTTTTTTTTAATCATGTTTTGAAGGGCTTGTATCCATACTCGGGACTTGTCATTTCATCCTCCTAGTCTCACATCCGACGCCCGCCGAAAACAACTTGTTGTATGCAGAAATATCTGCCATAGAAGAGCACTGGTCGACTTGATGCCGATGCACAATTGAGTTAAAGAGTAAAAACGATTCTGATAAAACACATGACAATGCAGAAGAGCTAACTACAACTAAGAGAGCGTTCGGTCAAAACTTATAAACTCCTCAAAAATATTTTACGGTGCCTAAAAGCCAATAACCTCTTCAAAAGTATATGGCAATTTATTTTACAAAGCTTATAAGCTCCAAAAATAAGGAGTTTGAATCTAATAAGATCCAAAAGGAAAAGTAAGCTCCAGAAGATTCATACTAAAGTAGCTTATAAACTGTGCAACGCTACACAGTAAAATGACTTATAATATCTGATGTAGCACCAGTTTGTCCCACATCAAGTGGAGATGAGAGGCTTGGCTGCCTTAAGAGCGCCAGTTCCTCTTCACTGTGTAGACGCATTTTGAAAACCCCCCTGGCCTGACGGGATCCGTCTTAATCGCTGGCAAGCCGGACAGTATCTATGCAAGAGGCCACTGTATGATTGTTACGGATATAGGCTCATCAGTGGTGCTCTTGTTGAGAGGCCGACGTTGGCTTCGGCTGCTCAAGCCCCTCGATTGGTGGGCTTATGATGTAGCACTAGTTCGTCCCACATTGAGTGGAGATGAGGGGCTTGGCTGCCTTAAGAGCGCTAGTTCCTCTCCACCGTGTAGACGTGTTTTGAAAACCCCCTGGCCTAACGGAATCCGTTTTAATGGCTGGCAGGCGGGACAATATCTATGCAGGAGGCCACCGTGCCGCTGTTACGGATATGGGCTATCAATATCCTAAATCATTCTTCAATATCACTTTACTACCCTCTTTAAAATACTTGTTTGCATGAATCAATAACCCCGCATCTTTTTTGTCATTATTATAACCAAACAAGCTTATGTCTCCTTCTCGTCAAAAAAAAAAAAAAAAAAAAAACAAATCTTATAAAATGCAAACACCTTATGACTTGTTTGATTTTATTTATCCATACACATGAATAGCTTATTTTTAAAACAAAATTTAGGATCCTATAAGCACCAAAAACAGTTATACGTTTAGGAGCTTATAAGATATTAAAATATGCTTAGAAAAACACCCTCTAAATGCAGTATATTACTCGAGTATTATGGAGGCTTACTCTGAGCTCAATATAGTCAAGCAATTGAGAAGGATATCTATTGAAAAGAAATATGATGTACCGAGGTCTACCCTGTTAAGACATTCATAAAGATATTAGTAAGACTGCGATAATAAAAAGTAAGGTTGTGTTCAATGTGATTTATTTGGTGCAAAAATCCAACAATTCATAGAACTTGTTTGGATATTAGCATGTTATAATGAATTTCAAATCCTTTAGCTCCAATTTTGAACTATTTTATAGGGATGACAATGGTTCAGGTATAACGACCCCGAACCGTCCCGTAAAGGGCGGGTTCTTAGAGTCCTAACCGTGTCCAAGTGGGTCTCTAGTTTCCATTTTAAAACCCGGACCCTTCCCAAACCCATCCCATTTAGATTATATATATTTTTTATTTACTAATATATATGAATTTATATAATCTATATTTATATTTCATATACAAGTGTATGTCACATAAAAAATATAAATATGATATTCTTGTATATAAATTAATTATATAACATTAGTAAATAAGTTATGATTTCAAAATGCGAAAATAAATTAACGATATTCAACTTTTAAAAATTAAATATGTTCATAGAAATTTGTAAATAATTAATACTTTGGTAATACTATAATTTTTTTTCATTCTAAAAAAGTTGTGATAATATAAATTTTCTCAAAAAAATTAATTTTAAAATATAAAACAACTACTGGGTCCAACACAAACCCTCTAGGTTAGAGTTTGGGTCCTACAAAAATCTAGCAGGGCAGGTCCTAGGTTCAGCCAAACCCGCCCCATTGTCATCCCTGTATTATCGTGGATTTGAAATTCACATAAGTGCAGTCCTTTGAAATCCTTTCCTCAAACCAAAGTTTTTCAATCTAAACGCAACCTAATAGTATAGCATAAACTAATAAAAAGTTATCTAAAATCCCATACCAGACCCTACCCAATTATCTTGAAATGAAACGTCACCTGTCTCATTAAATGATGAAGGCATCACCGTAGAACCCTTATCTACATCGTGGAGAGGATCGTCCTCCATCGATGAGTTTGCCAACTACATTGATTAAGAGCTTAATTAGAATATTTTCTAACATGCCATAAGCAAGTGTTTAATTTTTCATGAGCACCACCCCCCCCCCCACCCCACCCACGCCCCGGTGAAAAAAAAAAAAAGGAGAAAACACACACACACAAACACAACAGAGAGAAGAAGACATGTTACTTCCACAATCTTAAAAGAAGGTATCCTTCACCCATTTTTCCATCTCTTCCAAGTTATACATTGTTCTTTAGCCATGAGCATGAAGGATCTGATATTATCAGATCATATCACTTACTATATGCTAAAAAGTTGTAAACTCTCCATTATTTCTGAAAATAGATGGATTTTTGTAAAGCAAGTTCATAAACCAATAGTAGTAAATCGGTTCTCATAAAATGCTTAGATGATAACACACAAATAGATAGTAGGCCTTGTACTCTTCCAAGAAATAACCCCTATATTTACTTCTTTCTAGCCTTTATCACTGAGCTCTCATAAGGAAGAAGATGTTA
Source organism: Petrea volubilis (assembly GCA_026212405.1). Lineage (NCBI taxonomy): Eukaryota > Viridiplantae > Streptophyta > Magnoliopsida > Lamiales > Verbenaceae > Petrea > Petrea volubilis. The sequence continues at coordinate 20,457,818 of CM047873.1, read as the reverse complement.
GAGCAGATATATAAGCACAACGAGAAGCATGAATCTCAAGAAGGCTTGTTGCGAATTTTCCGCAAGTATACTTAAAAGTTCTCTATTGTTTAACCTTCAAAAATTGATTGAGATATGATGAAGCAAAAACAAACAACTAAATAAAAGTAAAGAAATCAATAAAAACAAGCTAGGGCCTAGGCATCGTCAATTGAATCCTCCCTTGTAATCAATTAAACTCCCATTGATTTTAATTAATACACCTTCTCATGACCAAACTTACGAAAATATTTGTAATCTCCTTTCGAAAGTAAAACAAACGTACCATAGAATGCTATGTGTCTACTGTCGTGATCACATACGGATCCCTTGGCCCATTGCGCAAAAGAGTTGTGTTAGTTAAAAAGTCCTCGCTAATTAATTTAACCGATCGCACAAGAACACGATTATTTCTAACCGATGCGTTTCTTATATCTATAACACAAATAGTCAAATTTTATATACATATTTTTACAATCGAATATAAAATCTCAAAACTTGTAAAGATTGGCCAGAAATTCACAAGTAATAAAAACCTTGAATTATAGATTGGGAGTATGCAAAATTAAAATCAAAGGAGTTCAACAAAAATTATAAGGGTTTTATCAACAACTAGCTTAGAACCCTATAATTTATTTAGCTAGACATAATAAAAGGAGAATATCACAAAAACATAATAAAGCTAAAAGAAAATATAAAGCAAACTTGGCTTGCGGCGATAATCTTGAGGGATGAAAAAAGTTGGCCCATGAATAGTCACCATTCTTGAGCTCCCGTCCTTAAATTCCTATTCAAAAATCAGCCGAAAGTCCCCTGAAACTATGCACAAAATGTCCTTAAATAGTAGTGAGGTCGAAGGTAGTCAGAATTCTAATAGAAGACGAGTTTCCTTGGGCAGAGCGCAATCAAAAACGGCTTTGCAATCAAAATGGCCATTTGCACAATCAAACGGCTTTAGCCGTGTTGTTTTGCATGATTTTTCCCTTTTCTGTATCAACAAAATGGCTGGACACATCAAAAAGACTTGGGCCATTTTGTTTTGCACATTTTTGGCCTCCTCTGTATGAGAAAAACGGCTTGTGCGTGTCAAAAATGGCTTCGTGTCATCAAAACAGCCTTGGCATGTCAAAATGGCTTTGGCCATTTTGTTTTGCATGAAGAGTGTCAAATGAGACGGCCACGCACATCAAAACGGCCTTGTGTGTGCCAAAACGGCTCAGGCCGTTTCTGTGCGTGTTCTTGCATTTTAAGTCAAAAAAAAAAAAATCAAGAAACTTTAAGTCACTTGCGATTTTAATTGTCATACACTCGTAGAAGATCAATTAAAACCAAACATGTCTCAATTTTTATTTATTTTTTATCTCAAATTACCAATTGAAGTTTTCAACTAACCAAATCTAATCGGTTTTATTTTCAACTAATATTTGTTCACTTATTCCATTCTCCTATAAACATGTCTCAATTTTTGTCTAAAATGACCAATTGAAATTCTGAACTAACCAAATCAAGGTTGTAGATTCGATACTTTATGAATAAAGATATTATTCTAGTTTGATACTAGTTTCTTTTTAATATATAGTAATTTGTATTTTCACTATTACTATATTTTGTTTATACGATCAATTTGGACACTTTATAAGTATAAATCAAAACGCTCCACACTCACCTAAAAGCTAAAGGGGAAGGGAAGAGGATCTAATATGAGATATCGCAAAGAAAGGGCAAGAATGAAAAATTACGTTCTCAACTAATTAAAAAAAAAAAAAAAAAAAAGACCCACAAAGTGCACATGGGATTTAGTTGATACTAGGTTCCACCCTACCGAGGTAGAGGAATCTTTGCTAGCCACGTGCCTATTTATACAAAACAAAAAAAAAAAAGGAAAGAAGAAGAAAGCGAAGTGCTTATTCCTACACACTTGGGGCGTTTGCGAATACTTAAAAAAAAAAAAAATACTTTGTTGCTCTTAATTTTCAAAAAAGTTATTTTGAGAGTTTGATTAAATAATTTCTGTTTAAATTAAATTGATAAAAAGCAGAAATTGAGAAATTGGAAGAATTATTTCTAGCAGTTTAAAAGTGTTTCTTGGTATTTTTATAAATAAATCAAACTTTTTGAACTGTTAAGTATCAACTTTTAATTATTTTTCACTTTTATTTTCAAATACTCTACACTTTTACTATCAACTTTTAACTTATTCTTATTTTTATTTTCAAACACTATTTACTTTAACTACTCAACTTTTTTTTTTAATTTTTTCAATAATTTCAACTTCTCAAACAATTCCAAACATCTTCTAAAATTCAAACATTGTCCAGTCACTTCTTCATCTGTACTTGAACTGAGCTCTACAAAAAGGTAGGACACGTGGCTTGCAATAGCCTTTTGCCTTAGTGGGATGGAACCTAACATCAAATGCACTAATAAAATAACATGATGACTTGAATTATTTGTTTATTTATTAACTAATAAAAAAAGGGCCCCCATAACCCCTCTACTCAGTCACTATAGCCAAACTTTTTTGTACTATATAACCAGACCTTGTTCGCCTCCTACTTAGGGAATTTATTGTCCTTATTGGGTTCGATCATATCGAGATTAATTATATAATAAATATATTATATTAGTTATATAATTAATTATTATTCCTGAAATATATATTGATTAAATGACAAGTGTGACACACTCCTTACGTGATCAATCGATTTGACTAGACCAAATTTGAAGTTTGATCCTTCTATCGAAAATTCCAATTCGAGCACAATTGACTTTAATCAATATCAATCAACAAAAAATATATCATATTCGCTGCATGTTTTGTGGGCATTTATTTTTTTAAAAATGAAGATGACTATTGACATAACAAATATAGTACAATTATTGCAGTGCAGATATTCTATTACACTTATCAATACACGTTACGTGTATTGGTGTGCGGTTGAGATAAGAAAAGAGAAAAACTGATGATATTGGAAAAAAAATGAGAGTTTCTCTTTTCTTATCTCAATCGCTTACAAATACACATAGCGTGTATTGATAAATATAATAAAAGGTATAACACGATTATACAATAGAAGATCCAAACTACAATTATTGTATAATTTAATGATTTCAACTACACCTAATTCTCACAATATGTTTCTACCATTGTTTTTTCCCCTTCATTATGAGAAGTTTTTATCATACGTCACCCACTCCCACTACCCTTTATATATGTCTTCCCAAAAGCTACTCATGAAGAGAATGGAAAAACGAAGGCAATGCAGGGAGCAGGGGCTAGTTATGCTGGAACTAAATCCGACCAAAAATAGGGGATCAGATTATTGCTAATATGTTTGTCGTTTTTTTTTTTTTTTGGATAATAATATGTTTCACGTTTTTTATTTGTTTTTGTAATTTGACTTCTGCAATATATTCTTTGTATTCGCATCTAATGGCACTTAATTAATCATATAGTTATATGTTATTTTCATTTTTTTTTTCAGTTTTCACTTATTTTAAATTTAATGAATGCTAAAAGAAATTATTCATGTAAAAAATAATAATAAATCTTATAATTTATTTTACCAAAATTTAAATATAAAATTAAAAAAAATTATTTTTTATTTTGCATATGCATATATAGAATGTGTCCACTTGCCTAGTTATTAGTATTTGTGTGCATGTACGCTACCCTCCATATATATATTTTAGCCTCTTACAATTTTCAGATTGGTCACAAGACTTGATTGGGGTATGTTAGACTAGGGATGGCAACAGGTTGGGTCCGGATTGGGCCCGATAGATCCGATTTATATTTTTAAAATAATTAAAAAATATATTTTTAAGATAATTGATATTATTACAACTTTATAAACATGAAAAAAAAAATAATAGTACTACTAAAGCACTAATTATTTACAAATTTTTATGAATATATTTTAATTTTTAAAAAATTAAACATCATTGTCACATATTAATTTGCACACATTTTAAAATCAAAACTTAATTATTAATGTTATATAATTATTTTTATATACAAGAGTATTATATTTATTTTTTTAAGTAACGATTTATATAATATATACTTTTATATATGAAATATAGATGTATATTATAAAAATTTACATAAAATAATAAATAAAAAATATATATAAATGACTAACTGGGGTGGGTCCAGGTTTTAAAATGAAGACCCGAGACCAGCCCCGGACCCGGATAGGAGTCTTAAAACCTCCCCATTAATGGTTGGTCTAGGTTCGGGTCTAACTCGAATCCATTGCCATCCCTATGTTAGACCAAACTTCTTGTGTTAAGTCTAATGTGAAAAAAAAAAAGAGAAAAAAAAAATAGCACAAATCCCTTAACATTTTGAAAATGATGCAAAAAGAACCCCACGCACTAGTTATGTGATTTTTATTGATATTTCCTTTGTAAAATGATATTTATACCCATTATAAGTCAACCATTGTATATATTCGTTGTAAAAATAAAACCATTGTATATATTCGTTGTAAAAATAAACAACTTAGATCTTTTACGTTCCACTTCATTTCTATCAGTGGTTCGGCCGAAATTTAAATTATTTTTTTGAAAATATATTTTCAATTGCCCAACCTAGGAGTAGAACACCGGACCTCACCCCAGCTCTCGCGCGCGTGCATACACGCGCCTAAAATTGTCCCAGCTTTTGGGGCCGCTGGGAGTCGAACCTTGGACCTCTCGGTTGGCAAACAAATCTCTTACTGTTGAGCTGTGTTCACTTTGTTGTTATAATTCATTACATTATATATTTATATCATACAACAATTCAAATAAAAATAATTAATAATAATAATAATACGTTTTATATTTATTGAAAATTTTAATATTTTTTAATTTTTAAAAAAATTATATATATAATACTTAATATTATATACATATATATAGCATACAAAAATTCATTTCATTCTAATTAGAATAATAATAATAGTAATAATAATAATAATAATTTATAATAATAATTCAAATAAAAATAAAAATTTTACATTTTAATATATTTTAAAAATATATAAAATTATTATTATTTAAAAAATATTTATTTTTAATTTTTAATTATTTTTAATTTAAAAAACTCAAATCAATTATTTTTTAATTATTTTTAATTTTAAAATAATTAATTTTTAATTATTTTTAATTCAAAAAATATTATTTTTTAATTTTATTAATTTTTAAAATTTTTCGGCGGGATTTTCCGTCGAAAATCCGCAGAAAAATTTAAAAATAATTATTTTTTAATTATTTTTAATTTAAAAAATATCATTTTTTATTTATTTTTAATTTTTTAAATTTTTCTGCGGATTTTTCGCCGAAAATCAGCCAAAAAATTTAAAAATAATTATTTTTTAATTATTGTTAATTTAAAAAATATTATTTTTTTATTTATTTTTAATTTTTTAAATTTTTCGGCGGATTTTCCGCCGAAAATCGGCCGAAAAATTTAAAATAATTATTTTTAATTTAAAAAATATTATTTTTTATTTATTTTTAATTTTTTAAATTTTTCAGCTGGATTTTCCGCTGAAAAATTTCAGCGGAATATTCCGCCAAAAATTGAGCGTTTTCTTGTAGTGTTAATAACTGTAAAATATATAAACTGTGTATATTTATTATAGATTGTTAATAAATGTGTTGTGAAAAATATATTAAAAAAATATACTGTGAAATTTAATGTGTTAAGATATATTTTATAGAAAATATATATTTTGATATTTTCTGCATTCCATTTCATTTCTATCAATAATCTTGAGTTTCAGCTTTTGATATTTGATAATTGTAAAATATATAAACTGTGTATATTTATGTTAAATTGTTATTAAATATGTGTTGTGAAAAATATATTAAAAAAATATATTATGCAATTTAATGTGTCAAGATATATATTATAGAAAATATATATTTTGATATTTTCTGCATTCCATTTCATTTCTATCAAAAATCTTGATTTTCAGTTTTTGATATTTGATAACTGTAAAATATATAAACTGTGTATATTTATCATAGATCGTTAATAAATGTGTATTGTGAAAAATACATAAAGAAAATATATTATGCAATTTATTGTGTTAAGATATATATTATAGAAAATATATATTTTGAGATTCTCTGCATTCCATTTCATTTCTATCAATAATCTAGATTTTGAGTTTTTGATATCTAATAACTGTAAAATATATAAATTGGGTATATATTATCATATTTTGTTAATAAATATGTATTGTGAAAAAAATAAAAAAAAATATATTGTGCAATTTAATGTGTTAATATATATTATAGAAAATATATAATTTGAGATTTTCTGCATTCCATTTCATTTCATCAATAATCTACATTTTGAGTTTTTGATATTTAATAACTGTAAAATATACAAATTGAGTACATTTATCATAGATTGTTGATAAATATGTATTGCGAAAAATATATAAAGAAAATATATTGTGCAATTTAATGCGTTTAGATGCATGTTATAGAAAATATATATTTCATGAAAATTTATATATAATGAAGATGACATTGCCAACAAGGGAGGTTGGGGTTCGAGGTGAGAGAACGCAAACAGAGGCCATATATTCAACACAAACGCAACAAAGGCAAGATTGTTGATCGATGATAGATAAATTTGATTGAGGAAGATGAAGAACGCACGAGATCCTCTATTATAAATTATATTTCATCTTCTATTTCGATACATGAATATACGTCAAGTATAAAGATCTTAGATCAAGTGTATAATTAAGAAAGTAATTTTACATACATGGTATGAAAATCAATTATGCAATAGGAGATGAAACATCAGTCTGCCAAACTTTTCAAAAAAAAAAAAAAACACCAGTTTACAATAAGGATCCTATCCAAATGAAGACGAAAAAAGAAATTGAAAGAAAATTAATGGAAAAAAGTATTAAATTTGTAAACAAATGAATGCATTAACGATGTGTTGGACATTTCAAGCTAAAATTTGTGGCAAATTTAAATGAGGGGGCGGTGAGCATCATTTTCTAAATGACAAGGGGTCTTATGTTGTTGTTGTTGTTGTTGTTGTTGTTATTATTATTATTTTCACATGGTTTTTTTCCTACACGTTTAAATTGAGGCAAGGGGTTTGGTGTAATCAACGTGTAAATTTGGAGGTGGATTCAATGACTATGATGAAAAGAGGGGTGGTGAAGGCAGGGATGGATGTAGTGTAACAAAGAAAATGATGAAAAATAATGACTTCACGAACAACAGATCAATTGAAATTGAAATTGAATTTGTCTTCTAAAAAGAAAACAATTAAAACTGAATAGAATTTGTAGCGCCCCGGCCCGGAGCAGCCTTTCTCCCCGAGCCGGTTCGCTATTCGAGCAGGCAGACCTGGATCTAAAATCAATAATTAATGTTTCAAAATAAAACGACTCCACGGTTCACCCTGTAGTCATGCCTTAATATCAGATACGCATAATTCATCCAAACGATCCAAAATAATCATGTACAACTAAATTTCGCATTTGTTTTAACGATACAAACGAGTACATTCTCAAGATACGGCCACAGGCCACACAATCCATATACAATTATCCAAAATACAACCATTGGCTCCCGTAGGACCTAAATACATAAATGCTAAGCGTTTGGTAAGAATGAAATACAAATGGAAGCCATTGAGTACACATCTTTGCGCAGCGATAACCTTCGATCTCAACCCACTTCTCTCTCAACAACTCTGAGAACAATAATCATCAAATAAACGAGAATGAGTCCAAGTGACTCAGTGAGGGTACACGAAAATAGTAATGCGGTAAGGTTCAGTCAATCAATACAAGCAGAGACGAAGAACAGGGTTCGATTAATTGATGTACAGTAACGGGCGATAGCTGAGCTCAAGGGTACAACACGTCAAGTGAATACAAGCACCACGATAACACTTGGTTATCGAAATAATTCAAGGAGTAAGTACAATAAATAGTCAAAGGTCAGAACAAGCAATAGCAATTCAGAAACAATCTCAAACAATCGATAAAGGTGAGTCTCACCACCTTATCACTCCACAAGCAAGAAACTATTAAGACCCTTCCTTATCCCTCCCAATATTCTGGGTAGCCACTCCAGACAGTACAGGCAGTAAACAGTTGATCGGGGGACTTCCCCACCCGATCGTTCCATGAGAGCTTCCCATGAAACAAACGCGAACTATGGGCACTCCCATAGTCGCCATAACAGTACGATCCCCAGTCCGATAATCAGGCAGAAGGGTTCCAAAACAGTACAGTGCGATACAATAACCAATAATCATAATACAGGGGAAACAACAAGTCCCCGCCAATACAGTACAATAACATCGGTAACAAACAACAATCACAAGCAATCAGTATCAGGAAACAGTTGAAGTCTATCACGGCTCAAATAGGCTGCAAGCCCAGACAGTACAGGATACAAAGGAATTACGGAACAATAGAATAAGAGCTAACCAGAAGTCCAGGATAACGAATAACAAGCGGCAAGCCCCAAACAGTACACCAGACAAGACAACGATCAGGAGAATACAAGCTAGACAATAACAAGATTCAATCACAATACGAAAATGGGCGACAAGCCGAAAACAGTCCAATACAAGAGCATTGGTTCAAGAGATCGATCAGGAATACAATACGATTACAGCAGGCTGCGAGCCCAAACAATTCGAAACAATAAGACATTCGAGCTCATAGTCCAAGAAGTACGATAGAAATAAGGTGGCTATACTTTCCAACAAGAAAAGGTAGAACCCTCACAAGAGCATCGGTTCAAGAGATCGATCAGGAATACAATACGATTACAACAGGCTGCGAGCCCAAACAATTCGAAACAATAAGACATTCGAGCTCATAGTCCAAGAAGTACGATAGAAATATGGTGGCTACACGCCCCAACAAGAAAAGATAGAACCCTCACCTGGATGCGCTTACCGAAGCTCGTTATGTTCACTTATCAGTGCCTTTGCACACGTTCACCTAGAATTCAAGAATAACATAATTTAACCGACTACAATCCATAATCTAATACAATTCCATATCAAGCATAATTCCTTTATTGACTAAACCTCAGGGTCTTTATGGCCAAAACCATAACTCATACGTACATGTAATAGTAAGCTAAATTCATTGTTCAATGTCCCATGCTCAATTCATCAACATGCACAATCTTCACTTACTAACCAATAGATGTGTCGCTTTATTAGATTATTAAGCTCAAATCTTCCACATTACTACTCTCTACACTAAATTTTCACCAAACACATACTTCTATATGCATTTTTCCCACCTTCAACTCGTATTTTGGCCAATTCAAGTCTAACTAAATATCAAATTGGGTCAATAATCGATTACCGCTTAACCAAGTGCTAAAACAGGCCCAATACCTCAAAATTTGAGCTCAATCCGTCGAGAGGGGCATTCTGCCCGTAAACCACCGCCGGAGCCGCCGGCCGCCGCCACCGGAGCCGCCTACCTACCATCGCCGGAATCAAAACCTGTTTCAAGTGGACATTCACCTCGTCCCAATCTATCAAAGCCCTCTATCAATTTTATACAACTCCAAGCCGTTTGGGTTTAATTAGACAAAATCAAAATCGAGCCCTAACTTACCCTTTTCACGTTTATCAATGAATTACTCCGCCACCGACCGTCAAATCCCGAAATTGAGGCCACCATCACGTTCCTCGTGTCAAGGCGTTCCAAGCCCGGTCGAGTTTCGCCGGAAAAGTCGCCGGTTTCCATCAACCCGCCGTCACTGCCGCGCCTCTGCCGTCGCTGTTAATTTTCCGATCGGAAAAACCCAACAACACCACCACCATCGCGTTCCTCTCGTCGCGGTGATCGATTTACACTACTCATACGCTCGATTCCGTGAAGAAACGAGTGAGATATAAGCAAAACAAGATTCATACATAGATATGTATATATGTATATGTTGTATGTATATATTGTATATGCGTGTGTACGTTTCAGCTCAAGAAGAAGAAGAGAGCCCAATTTTTGGAATTTACAACATAGTCCCTCAATTTATAACCGCCTTACACTTTGGTCCTCAAAGTTTGCAGATATTTTCACTTCAGTCCGAAAGTATATAAATCAAGTCCTACAAGTTCTAATTCTTCCAATTAGGCCCCAAACTTTCAATATGTAACAAAAATACCCCTTACCAATATTTTTCCAATTATAATACAAATGTGGGGTTTTACACTCTCCCCCCCTTAAAAGAATCTGGTCCCCAGATTCTATTTAGAGTTCTCGAGACATTGCTCCTTCACAAAACGTTCTCACTTCCTGTTACCTCGCCTACGGTACTGTGTGGCTCACATCCAAAACGATTAGGTGCAGTTATATCCACTTGAGAGCTATCAATACCTTGTCGTTCGGTTCTCATTCATCTGAAAGTGGCATGTGCTCTGGACCAAACAACTACACTGCACGTCTAAAAAAGGAAGCCAGTAACATTCTCTGAATCAACTCAGAACTTTCCGATAGCAAAAATCCAATGCCTCATAAACCATCCATTGTGAGTAGAAAATTTTATCTTATAAGAGCTCGCCAAGCCCTGGGTCACAGTCTTAACTCGGTTCCTTCAAATCTTATCAGGACGTATACTTTCAGCTATGTCAATAGAGAGACAGGTAAACACTTCAGTATACATTTAGCACAATAGTACAATCATAGGTAATGCTATGCATTACATCAGTATCAGTCGGCCAACCCAATCGCAACCTGTCACAACGTTCATGTCAAATATATATCCCAAAAGAGTTCCTTCTTAATCACTTAACTGGGCACAAACCTATTCCCCACTATTCCCATGTTCCACAGCCGAGGATCCTTTCCCGGTACGCTTGGGCATCACAACCCAAGCTCTGATACCACTTGTAGCGCCCCGGCCCGGAGCAGCCTTTCTCCCCGAGCCGGTTCGCTATTCGAGCAGGCAGACCTGGATCTAAAATCAATAATTAATGTTTCAAAATAAAACGACTCCACGGTTCACCCTGTAGTCATGCCTTAATATCAGATACGCATAATTCATCCAAACGATCCAAAATAATCATGTACAACTAAATTTCGCATTTGTTTTAACGATACAAACGAGTACATTCTCAAGATACGGCCACAGGCCACACAATCCATATACAATTATCCAAAATACAACCATTGGCTCCCGTAGGACCTAAATACATAAATGCTAAGCGTTTGGTAAGAATGAAATACAAATGGAAGCCATTGAGTACACATCTTTGCGCAGCGATAACCTTCGATCTCAACCCACTTCTCTCTCAACAACTCTGAGAACAATAATCATCAAATAAACGAGAATGAGTCCAAGTGACTCAGTGAGGGTACACGAAAATAGTAATGCGGTAAGGTTCAGTCAATCAATACAAGCAGAGACGAAGAACAGGGTTCGATTAATTGATGTACAGTAACGGGCGATAGCTGAGCTCAAGGGTACAACACGTCAAGTGAATACAAGCACCACGATAACACTTGGTTATCGAAATAATTCAAGGAGTAAGTACAATAAATAGTCAAAGGTCAGAACAAGCAATAGCAATTCAGAAACAATCTCAAACAATCGATAAAGGTGAGTCTCACCACCTTATCACTCCACAAGCAAGAAACTATTAAGACCCTTCCTTATCCCTCCCAATATTCTGGGTAGCCACTCCAGACAGTACAGGCAGTAAACAGTTGATCGGGGGACTTCCCCACCCGATCGTTCCATGAGAGCTTCCCATGAAACAAACGCGAACTATGGGCACTCCCATAGTCGCCATAACAGTACGATCCCCAGTCCGATAATCAGGCAGAAGGGTTCCAAAACAGTACAGTGCGATACAATAACCAATAATCATAATACAGGGGAAACAACAAGTCCCCGCCAATACAGTACAATAACATCGGTAACAAACAACAATCACAAGCAATCAGTATCAGGAAACAGTTGAAGTCTATCACGGCTCAAATAGGCTGCAAGCCCAGACAGTACAGGATACAAAGGAATTACGGAACAATAGAATAAGAGCTAACCAGAAGTCCAGGATAACGAATAACAAGCGGCAAGCCCCAAACAGTACACCAGACAAGACAACGATCAGGAGAATACAAGCTAGACAATAACAAGATTCAATCACAATACGAAAATGGGCGACAAGCCGAAAACAGTCCAATACAAGAGCATTGGTTCAAGAGATCGATCAGGAATACAATACGATTACAGCAGGCTGCGAGCCCAAACAATTCGAAACAATAAGACATTCGAGCTCATAGTCCAAGAAGTACGATAGAAATAAGGTGGCTATACTTTCCAACAAGAAAAGGTAGAACCCTCACAAGAGCATCGGTTCAAGAGATCGATCAGGAATACAATACGATTACAACAGGCTGCGAGCCCAAACAATTCGAAACAATAAGACATTCGAGCTCATAGTCCAAGAAGTACGATAGAAATATGGTGGCTACACGCCCCAACAAGAAAAGATAGAACCCTCACCTGGATGCGCTTACCGAAGCTCGTTATGTTCACTTATCAGTGCCTTTGCACACGTTCACCTAGAATTCAAGAATAACATAATTTAACCGACTACAATCCATAATCTAATACAATTCCATATCAAGCATAATTCCTTTATTGACTAAACCTCAGGGTCTTTATGGCCAAAACCATAACTCATACGTACATGTAATAGTAAGCTAAATTCATTGTTCAATGTCCCATGCTCAATTCATCAACATGCACAATCTTCACTTACTAACCAATAGATGTGTCGCTTTATTAGATTATTAAGCTCAAATCTTCCACATTACTACTCTCTACACTAAATTTTCACCAAACACATACTTCTATATGCATTTTTCCCACCTTCAACTCGTATTTTGGCCAATTCAAGTCTAACTAAATATCAAATTGGGTCAATAATCGATTACCGCTTAACCAAGTGCTAAAACAGGCCCAATACCTCAAAATTTGAGCTCAATCCGTCGAGAGGGGCATTCTGCCCGTAAACCACCGCCGGAGCCGCCGGCCGCCGCCACCGGAGCCGCCTACCTACCATCGCCGGAATCAAAACCTGTTTCAAGTGGACATTCACCTCGTCCCAATCTATCAAAGCCCTCTATCAATTTTATACAACTCCAAGCCGTTTGGGTTTAATTAGACAAAATCAAAATCGAGCCCTAACTTACCCTTTTCACGTTTATCAATGAATTACTCCGCCACCGACCGTCAAATCCCGAAATTGAGGCCACCATCACGTTCCTCGTGTCAAGGCGTTCCAAGCCCGGTCGAGTTTCGCCGGAAAAGTCGCCGGTTTCCATCAACCCGCCGTCACTGCCGCGCCTCTGCCGTCGCTGTTAATTTTCCGATCGGAAAAACCCAACAACACCACCACCATCGCGTTCCTCTCGTCGCGGTGATCGATTTACACTACTCATACGCTCGATTCCGTGAAGAAACGAGTGAGATATAAGCAAAACAAGATTCATACATAGATATGTATATATGTATATGTTGTATGTATATATTGTATATGCGTGTGTACGTTTCAGCTCAAGAAGAAGAAGAGAGCCCAATTTTTGGAATTTACAACATAGTCCCTCAATTTATAACCGCCTTACACTTTGGTCCTCAAAGTTTGCAGATATTTTCACTTCAGTCCGAAAGTATATAAATCAAGTCCTACAAGTTCTAATTCTTCCAATTAGGCCCCAAACTTTCAATATGTAACAAAAATACCCCTTACCAATATTTTTCCAATTATAATACAAATGTGGGGTTTTACAGAATTGAACATGTCTCTACTTTTTTCTAAATCACTATAAGAATGCAAAATTTTCAATGACAAACCAATATACTAAAATTTAGTTTATGTGATAAATTTAGTTTATGTGATAAATTTAGTTTATAACAATTTCGTTACAAAATATCTTGTTACTGATTGTTTCTTTTATTATGTTTACATTTTATGTTACTAATCCACCACACATATCTTAAATTTGTGATAGAATATTTCCATTACAAATTTCTCATTAGTGAAAGAGGTGCTTCTTGTAGTAAATTGGCCAATTGAAATTTCCACAAACGAAATCTAGTCAATTTTAGCGTAATGAACACACCTCTTCGCCTAACCCGTATGACATGGGATCACATATTCCATTCTCATTTTCTATTAAGTTGAATGTAAAACACATAATCACAGTGTGTTCAATGACCACTTTAGGATTGTTGATCACTATGGTCAAAATTTAACTCTTGATTAATAAAAAATTACTATGAAAGAATTAAGATACTTCATTTTTTTTTTACATTTTTGGTCTATGATTTTTTTATGTTTTCAGACTGTTTCATGACACTTTCATTAGAAATATTATTAAACATAGCTTCTTTCAATATATATAGTTCAACAATCATTTATAAACTAAAATATTTTTCAATTTCTATCCAATTTCTTCAAAAAATCAAGAAACTTTAAGTCGCTTGTGATTTTAATTGTCATATACTCATATAAAAGGGTTTTTAAATTCCTATCTAGTATCTATCCTGGAAAACCACAACTTGGTATTTATCTTATTCTTACCCCTTCTTGATTATGAGCTCCTTGTAATGTATCTGTTAATTTGGACTTTAAAGAATAGTTGATTATAATTTTTTAATGGTTCAAAGAGTTAGGGGTGGCAATTTGAAACACAATACGAACATATCTGAGAATATAAGGTTTGGGTTGAAGCTTTTTGAGTTTGGGTCATATGATACCCAATACATTTCCAACTTTAAAATTTTGGGCGGGTTGGGTTGGTTCAAGCCAACCTGTCAAACCTACCAAAAAAAAAGGGTGACCTTCTAACCCAACAAACCCCGAAATAACCCGATCTATTTAAAACAAATTATTATTATTATTATTATTATTATTATTATTATTATTATTATTATTATTACTACTACTACTACTACTACTACTACTACCACTACTATTACTTAGTCGAGGCAGTGTATTAATTAGATAGAAGCTCATTTTTGATATATGATTAAGCTAAATGTCTTAAAAATAATTTATAACATTAATATATATATATATATATATATATACATACAAATTTGAGGATTGATCAAGAAGCAAAATAAAATTGAGTTTAGAATTAATTATGATGATTAAAATAAACATTTATTATTACGCTATATGTTATTTTAATTCGTATTGATATTATCTTTTTATATATTGTAAAAGTAAAGATAAAATTTGAATCCTTTATACGTTCAATACGATTTTAATATTCAAAAGTACAAACATTACATTAAGTCAAAAGTACCAACTCCTAGCGAGCAATTACTTTCAAGTGTTGGCATATTTTTACAAACATAAAAAGCTGGCAGATATTATTTTTCAAAAGGAAATGATTTGCTCATAGAGGTTGAACCAAAATTTTATTTAATCGACTCCAAAGTAAACGTGAATATGAACAAAATTGAAATCGAGCTGAAAGAAAATCAATTAAAACCAAATCAAACCAAACATGTCCCAAATATTTTTTTTTTTTAATCTCAAATGACCAACTGAAATTTTCAACTAACCAAATCTAATCGGTTTTATTTTTAAACTAAGATGTGATCACTTATTCCGTTCCCCTATAAACATGTCTCAATTTTTGTCTCAAATGACCACTTGAAATTTTCGACTAACCAAATCTAGGTTGTAGATTCGATACTTCGTGAATGAAAATATTATTCTGATTTGATACTAATCATTTGTATTTTCACTATTATTATTATTTTTTTCAATCAACTTGAAACACTTATAGATATAAATCAAAATGGTACACACACTCGTCTAAAGGCTAAAGAGGAAGAAAAGAGGATCTAATCTGGGATCTTGCGTACACAAAGGGCAGAACGTAAAATCACGTTTTTGGCTAATTGGGGTAAAAAAAGGACCCACAAAGTACACATGGAATTTAGTTGATACTACGTTAAGTTCCACCCCAATGGGGCAGACGAATCTCCAATAACATTTTTCGTTATTACGTGATAATAATTGAAAGCAGAATTATTTGATATTATATGGCGTTTAAACGTAAGTCCGTGCCTGACAATTTTGACTCATTTAAATAAACCAACGAATTGAGTGTGTTGGAAAAGACTATTTAGTCCTTGAAGTTCGAAAGAATTACAACTTCTGCCATTGTGAAACCTTAGTTTTATTTTCTGACTAAACTAGACTTTCATGTGTAAAATATTCCTGATCTAATCTAGGATCTCGTGAACAAAATGGGCAAGAACCTAAAATTATGTTCTTAACTAATTTTAAAAACCAAAAAAAAAAAAAAGACCCACAAAGTACACATGGGGTTTAGTTGATACTAGGTTCCACACCACATTTCAAGCATTTGACAAGTGTGTTTGTTTTGGAATAAAAGTTCTCTTAATTGAAATTCATCTCTCATGTGAGATTGTTATAGACCACGTTATGAAATTTGAAATTTAAGCCGAATTTCAAATCACACGACTCATGCGACTCATATAAAATAACACCAAATCAAACATTCTTATAAAATAATTTTATGAAATGCAAATATCATATAGCACGTAATCAAATGTATCCTTTCAATAACCAAATTGACATAAATATCAGAATACGGGAAGTGTTTGCTTCCTCTTCTCAATTGGGGTGGGGGGGGGGGGGGGGGGGTGGAGCGAGAGAGAGAGAGAGAGAGAGAGAAGAAAGGGAAGTGCTTATTTCTGCAAATGAAAATTCGAAGTACAATTACAAATAGTGTAAGAACATTGTCCAGTCACTTCTTCCTTTTATATCTACACTTACCCGGGTCTCATGACATATTGATGTAGCACAAGAACCGGTTTAATTTTAAGGTTTTATGGATCAACAAAAACTTATGAAGAAATAATTTAATTTTATTCAGTTTGTTTTTTTTTTTTTTTTTTTTTTTTTTTTTTTTTGTGACGCCCCCAAAACCAATAGCTAATCATGCAACGTCTAACATATAACCATTTCTTTAAAACATGATAGCATAAAACATAATGAAACCAAATGTACGTACTAAAATTCCAAAAGAGAGGTTTACATCATTCTTTTATTACATGTACACAAGTTTGACTTTCAAGTTTCTAGCATAACCTTTATACATAATTAATTAAATGCCTCGAAGCGTCCGCTTACATTCTCCTCGAACCTATCCTCCGATGTCTCAATTCCGGCAAAAACATAATAAACAAAACAATGTCAACATATACACATGTTGAGTAGAAATTCACATAGGATATGAGGTGTTCGTGTGAAATGGCATAGTGTCATAAAAGCACATAACCACACATAAAACCATATAAATTTCAGTTCTTGATCAAATCACTTAAATTTCAGCTCTAAGAGAGCATCACAATCCAATCATATTGTTACCGTTTTTTCCACCTCGAAGGGCAGCTACCTTATCTCGCCGTGCCGTAAACCAATTTCCAACCGAAACTCCCACCCAACCTAAACACACCGGTGGTCATATCTCGAGTATATGCCAAAAACCTACGACCCACAACCAATACATGGAACACTCCGTCCATGCAAGATGGAAATAGGCATGGATGGCGAGAACTGGTTTAAGACCGGCAAGCCCATTGCCGCCCGGCTGAACTCTAGCCCCATCCATACCGAACACATATAGGGCCCTTACACACATAATTCCAACACATAAAAATCAAAATTTTATCACAATACACACTGATTCAGCTCAAATTCAGCACAAAGTACCAAAATTTCCAGTTTTTACGAAATCGACATTTACAACGTCGAACTGAAATTTTTAGCATTCAACTACTGAAATTCCAACTTAACCTACTGGAAATCCACACATATATTCCCAAGGTTGTGAAATAGACTTTTAGAGTATAAATTTCTAGATTTTCAGTTCACAAAACCTGAAACTTTCAGACTGCGACGCTAAACGATTTAGCGCGCAACTTCTGAAATTTTCGGCCTTCGCAATCCAAACCTCCAGCTTTTAAAAACCTGTTTCTACAGCTTATTCTACACTGACTTTAAAGTATATAAACTAGATTTTTGGTTTGAAATTTTCGTATTTTTCAGTCGTGCAAAAATCGAACTTTTCAGCTTTGAAAACAAGAGTTTCTGCATGAACAATAATTCCAGCATATGCACAACTTGAATTTTCAGCTTTCATAACTTAAAATTTTAGCTTCTAGCACATAAACAAGACTCTAACAAGGTATACAACATGATAACATATAGTTCAACCATCACTTCAGCATATTTACAACAATTTCAGCATGCATATTCAAGGATTTTAACCTAACATGCTCATAGAAACATCATATGCACAATATACACATATATAATCAACACATCTTGAAATTCCTTAAACCCAAGATGGAAACCAACTTGTGGTGACCTCCTAGGTCTTATAGGGAAGATAACATACTAAGAAATTAAGAAAAACCTAACCCTAACTCATGCCATAGGCAAATTTCTACCTTAATATGTTTTTCTTTCCTTCTTCGTAGGGTTTGGAGTAGGGAGAGTGTTTGAAGGGGTGAGAGGGTTTCAAGACTTGAAGGATATTAGGAAAGTTGATTGAAACAAGAGGAATGAAGTGTGTGCGTGTGTGTGGCCGGATTTTAGAGTGTGTGTGTGTGGGTTTTGGTATTTTTCAAGTAATATTACATATATATTAATAACAAGACATAGCATTAAAATAGCATTAAGTCCTTTTCTAATTATTACCCTAACTAGCCAAGTATTTGGTCTAAGTAGCTTAAGTGTTGCTCTACTTTAATCATGACCAAACATGTATTCATTCCTCTAGAAGGTGTATGCCAAGTGTATTTATATATTGTATTTGGCAAGCTTGGAGGATAAGGCTTAATACAAGCTTAGTATTTAATATTTTCTATTTTCTCTCCCCAAAACCCCTTCAAAATTCGTTCCCCTCCCTTAAAAGATCTGAAAACATAATTCATTTCTTGTTATTATGTAAAATTATTCATATTAGAGAAGAAAATACTATCTAGGGGTAGAAAATACAAGTTACCTATACATTAGGGGTTTTTTTTTGCAAAAGTTAGAAAAGTTACAAGGAAATCTATTAAGACTAAGTATATATATACTTATATAAACCGTGTATATATATATATATATCTATGTGTCCATGTATTTCTTAAATTTTATAGTTGTATGGCGATTAACAAAACAAGAAGGTATCCTACATGTGTACATGTTGCACTTAAACGGACATGTACCATAGAGTATGAAAATAATGAACACTCATACATATAAACATGTAAATTGCACACATTTAGGTATAGACAGATATATATATATAATTATATATATATATATATATATATAAGAGAAAGGAGAATTCGGGTCCTTACATTTTTTATAGGTGTCTTTTAGCTCAATATATTACTTTCAGGCCAAGTTTAGTATTTTCCTATTTTATTTAGGAAACAGTGTTGTCCTATTTGAATTAGAATTAGAGTTTTAGCAATTTAAAATACTGTTATGCTCTTATTGATTACATAACTCATATAGAATCAACTACGTGTTTTTTTTTCCTCCTTCCAATTCTTTCAAGTTCTTGAAACTTTGAAAACGAGTTTTTGAACATGCTTCAAAATTCATGACTTCCGCTTCGTCACATATTCAGATCTAAACCTGGAAATTATGACAACAAAAAATTAAAAAAGAAAGAAAGAAAGAATTCAATAATTTCTATGGAATTTTGACTGTTTGAGACAAGAACTTAAAAGTGCAAATGATTGACTATGTCCTGGAATTGTTTATTACCTGGATTGATTTTGAGATTTGAATTTTCAAGATTTTAAACAGCTTTGAACGATGAAGTTTTTATCAAAATAAGATAGTTTTATATAATTTTTTTATTATTCTATTATAGAATGGGAAAAGGTTATCATTTTACAATAATTCGTATATATTATGTATGAGTTACTCATGTATTTATTATGTTTTTAATCAAAGAATAGTGACTCGTACCATGTACGAGTTCCTATTTATATATTCTTTTTTAATGCATAATCAGTAACTCATCCATGGAGTGTACCAGTTGCTGTTCGTATATATTTTTTTTAATACAAGAACAGTAACTCGTACATGCCATATATGTACAAGTTACTAGATTTTTTTTAATATACTTTTTTAATACATAAATAGTAACTTCGCACATAAATATATTAATACGTACAAAACTAACTAAAAAATAAATCAACTAAACTAAAATTAATTTAAAAATTTTACAAACTCTAAACTAACTACAAACAAATATATTGTTAAATTAACTCCTAAAAAACAACTAAACCACATAAAAAGTCAACAAAACTAACTAAATAATTAAGGCAAGTAAACAATTAAAAATAAAAATAATCTAAAAGATAAATTAATTAATAATATATAAGATTGACATTTATCTTGAAACAAGTGTTGAAATAGACAAATTGTGGGATAGTATGATAATGAAATATATTTTTTATGAAGGAGATAAATTTATAAAATATATATTATATTGGGAAAGAATATTCATATGAAAATTTTGGTGGAAAACAATAATTGAATAGAGAGAATGTTTTGATAAGGGAATGTGATTGAAAAAATAAATAGAACACAAGTTATACAAAAAAAAAAAAATACCAAACGATCAAATGAGCGTTGGGGTGGGCATTTGTCAAATGAGCACTTGTGTATGAGTTACTGTTCATGTATTAAAAAATAATATATAAACAGTAACTCGTACACACGATAAACGAGTTATTATTTTTGGATTAAAAAAATAATAAATGAATAGTGACTTGTACATGGTGTGTACTAGTCATTGTTCATCTATTAAAAAAATAATAAATGTACAGTAATTTATACACAATGTGTACAAATTATGTTAAATGATTACTTTTTTTTATTTTATGGTAGAATGATAAAAATTATACAAAATTATATTATTTTGATAAAAAATTCTTAAACGATGGCGGGTCCGTTAAATTTTGCCTAACCATGGTTGAAAGAGTTTTGTTGTTTTTAAAAGAGAAAACATAAAAATGAAAAGACAAAACCAAAAAAAAAACGCAAGGGACACGTGGCTTGCAAATAACTCTGTGTCTCAAGAAAAATTATTATATGGACTGGGTGTATGAGCCCCGCTCATGCACCAAACGATCCAAATTTAACCACATGTTACATATGTTTTATAAAAAAAATTAATGTATACCACATGACTAAACCTGAATTGTAAAATATATACACCAAATTCATAAAAGAATTTCCCCTACCTCAATGGGGTACAACCTAGCATCAAATGAACCATGTAAACATGATGGCTTGAATTATTTATTTACTTGTTAACTAATAATAAAACAGGACCCCCATAACCCCTCCACTCTTTGTTACTATAGCCAAACTATTTTGTCCTATATAGCCTAGCCTGTTGATGTCTTATTCTAAGAAATTATTGCCTTCATCAAATTCGATCACATCGAAATTAATTACATTGTGAGTATATTACTCTTATTATATGATCGTTTGTTCTTTCTAAAATATATACGGATCAAATGTCAAATATGACACACTCCTTACGTGACCAATTGATTTGGCTAGACCAAATTCGGACTTTGATCCTTCCATCAGAAATTCCAACTCGAGCACCATCCACTTTAATCAGTAACAATCATATGTCAAATATACCATACTCACAGTATATTTTGTGGACATATATTTTATTGAAAAAGAAGATGACCCCATTTTCCTAATAAATATAGTACAATTATTGTATAATTTAATGATTTCGACTACACGTGATTCCCTCAATAAGTTTCTATCATTGTTTTTTCCCGTGATTGTGAATAGTTTCTCTCGTACTTCACCCACTCCCATCCCCTATATATGTCTTCGTTGCTGACCATGCCCACTATTTCTTATCTCACTTCTCTCCCTCTCTCTCTCTCTCTCTCTCTCTCTCACACACACACACACACACACAAAGTAATCTTCAAAAATGGTGAAGATTGACAAACTTATGCTCAGGTACCCTCAAATTTTAGGTCTCCACTTGTTGCAAGGTCAACTTGTCTCTCAATTTCCACATAGACTTTCTTCATTCACCATAACTCATATCCTTTTTCCTCTTTTCTTTCCAAGATTAACGTATTTTTTTTTTTTGGTTTTTTTTAGGATATATTTGTTGATTTGTTTTCATCAGATCTTTATTATTATTATTATTATTATTATTATTATTATTATTATTATTATTTTTGGTTAATCCGAGAAATATATATAGTTAGGTGCACTTTTTTAGATATATGTTCATGGTGTTTTTCTTAACTGTATCTAACGTGGAAGGGCAGACTCTAATAACCGTGACAATGGCAAAAAAGGTGGTAAGACAGCAGAATAGGAAAGCCAAGGGTAAATTTTTTTCCCCTATTTGTTTCAAGAATTCAGTTTTTTCTCCATATTCTTGAATAATCTTGATTTATTATAAAAAAAAATTTGAAAAAAAAAATCAATCGAATGTAAAATATTAAAATTGATTAATAAATTTTAAAAATTAAACTTAGAGATTTAATTGTATCTAACCGTGATAGGGGTAAGGCTAGTAGCAGTCCCAATGGCGGACAAGGAGTTGGGCGTCAACAAGAAAAACTCCCGGGGTATTTTTTTCTTTATCAATTTTCTTTCAAGAATTCATTTTTTTTATTATATATATTCTTGAATAATCTTGATTTGTTATCATCCGGGGTTTTACAATAACTAGTTTGGGGGAAAAAAAACCAGAAAAACAATAACTGGTTTGGTGGGTACATTTGAGTGATGGAACCAATTGGGGCTAGTGGTGGCAGTCACACCCTAAAATTTTCAAAAATTTATTTTTTAGTATATATATTTATTAGAATTTCAAATTCCACCCCCCCTCCCCTTTCCAAAATAAAAAATTGATTTTTATATAAGTTAAATAATAAAAATTTTAATTGTTTTTTACTCTATTTTATTTTTGTTGATTTATTTTTATCCAATCTTATTTACTATAATAAATTAAAGTGTCTCTATTTCTCATTCTTGTCTTTAAATTAAAATTTTAAAAATTCTATTAGATTTTACTTCTCTCTTCTATTCCAATTAAAACATCAAAAATCCTACAATATTCAACTTTTTCTTTAAAAACAACGTATAAGAAGGTATTGTGTACTAATTTTGAAATTTATACATTTATTTATTTTGTAACTAATTTTTGTGTAGAGATTTGAATCTTAATATTATTGATATAAATCTTGATAGTTGTTAATATTAAACTTAATGAATCTTGATATTTATTTGTTGAGTTATTAAACTTGAATGAATCTTACTAATTTGTGATTTCATATTTAAATGAGAGTTATTTAGGGAATGCGATGACAAAGAAAAAAGAAAACATATTTTTTGAATTTTGAATATATTTTTTGACTGTGAGAACAAATAGAATAAAAAAATCTATTTTAATACTTTTTGATTTTTGATTATGTATCATTATGTAGGTTTACGTCAACTATCCACCATATTTACTTCTTATGCAACAGAAAAGAGCTTGTTATTTTTTTTAGTATCATAGTTTTATATATTATTTTGATTATATCGCTTTTTTAATATATATTGTAGCACTTCTAGTTGGTCGTATACGAATAAATATGATAACTTTTGTCATTTTATATGTTAATGTTATATATAACCTTTATATTTATACATTTTATACTTCGATGCATGTAAAAAATATATGAATATATGTATATATATAAATTTTAATTATATATTTAAATTTTGATAAATTAAAATATAAAGAAGAATACTTATATAAGAGAATTACAAATTATTTAATAGTATATATGGCATAGAAAGAGGAGAGGGAGAGAGAAATAATGCATGCAAATAATTCGAGTCAAGCCGCGATTTGGTATTTTTTTTTTCAGGCTCGAGCTCAATGAATCGGGAAAGAGGGCCTCGAGCTTGGATTTAAATTTTTTTTATTTATTTTATTGTGGTCGAGTGGCAGGCTCGAGCTTGAGTTCGGACTTGAAAAGCAATATACTATTTATAATTATATAACAATAATAATAAATATTAAAAAAGAAAATTCGCGAACTTGCTTGATTCGAGTTCGACTCGAAAATTACATGGGCTCAGTTCGAGCTTGAACCTTTGTTGATATGGTTTATCAAATTCACAAACAGGCACAATTCGTTCGCATCCTTAAAAGATATTAAGGAAAAAAAAATGTAATGAAGGGGGTGACAAAATCAGGAGAGAAAATAGAAAACAAAAAGTAGAAAATCAAGATATTCGAAAGACCAAAACAATTAATATTGAAGGATCTCTTCCTTCATAAAATGGTATAAGATATATAGTATAGATTAGATGTATTCGCAATTGATGTTGGTGAAGTTTCAATAAACGCAGTGTAAAATTAGATTGTTATGTGATTGTAGTTTATGTTCTTTTCTTTTGTTTCTGAAGTAATTTCAAGAATTGATTCATTTTTCTTTTTTTCCAGCATTTAACTACGAATAGTAGGAAGCAAGCGCGTCTCACGTGAAACATACAATACATGATATTGTGAAAACCAACTTAAATCTTACATTTTCACAAATTATTAAGCAAGAGAGCTACTTTTTGATTCACAAGTGGAGTCAAAATACAAATAAATAAATGGTTTTTAAAATAATTGAAATATTCATACTTTTGAAATGTCACAAGAATTAATGTCAAAGAGATGTATTATTAAAAAGAATAATATACTTGACATTTTCTTTTCTTGATCTCTTTTTCTTTTTTTTTTTAAATTTTTTTAAGGGGTAGGGGAAAAGGGGGATGTCGCTATTTTTTTAATTACCAATGGCTCTGTAACTTCCTTTTCTCTTTTTCATGATCTCATATATTATTATTGAGATATCATTGTTAAAAATATCAATGTAAAAAGATATGAAAATAATTACCATATGACTCTTCGTTTTTCTTTTCACCACCGTATTTCTATTATTTAATTTAATTGCTTTTATTAATATTAATTATTACTAATATTGGCATTTATTAAGTACAGGGCATCAATGTTCTTTGAAAATGGAAAAAACAACGCCCTCAAATCCACACCGTCCTATTAGACATAGATATATATATATATATATACACACACGCGCACACGTGTGTGTGTGTGTGTGTGAGAGAGAGAGAGAGAGAGAGAGAGAATACTGTGCATTTATCCTTTTGTGAGAAAAATGTGTACACTTTCAATACATATTAATTTATACTTAATATATATATATATATATATATATAAAGAAAATATGTATTTAAATATTTTAACTTATTCAAAGTCAAAATATGCACATATAAGTTCAAAAGTATTAATTCATTAGTGAAACTTTTATCTTTTACACCTTTAAAAATTTATAGTAACATTACTTTTTAAAAAATAATTGTTAAAATATAAGTTGAGGCCAAAGGGTACAGCCCACCAAGTCTAGATCTTGGCTGTGGTGCCAGTCTTGAGTCCAACAAATCTTTTGCTGGTGGGTCAGGTCACATGTTTTCTCTTTATTATTGTTGTTGTTGCTAATGTAAGACAAGAAATAATTTGCAGATGACTCTTCAACTCCTCCTTTTTTCCCCTTCTTTTTATCACTTTATTTCTATCATTTATTTTAATTTCTTTCATTAACATTAGTTATAATATTGGCATTTATTAGATAGAGCGCATCAATGTTATTTCACAATGGAAAGAAATACCTTTAAGATCGTATTCGATTGAAATTTATGTGGCATTTAAACCCCGCAAAACCACTTTGTAAGCATGTTTGATTTAGTGTCAGATTTCTTATCAGCCGTACGAACTGTGTGGTTTGAAATTCTACTCGCATTGCAAATATTATAACATGATCTGTAACAATCTCAACTGTGAGGTGAGATTCACGTATTTCAATTAAAATGACCTATATTAAAAAACAAACACATTTATCATATGCTTAAAATATTGGATCCGTCAACTTAAGAGATTAGCATCTTATTTTTGTAATGCAATATCATTCATATATCTATATTGTTTGAATACTATAAATACATTATTGATAGTTTTGCTATTTTCGTTTTCGTTGTCGTTGTCGTTATCGTCATTGTTGTTGTTGTTGTTATTATTATTATTATTATTTATCATATGGACCAAAAAACTCAAAAAGAAAGGAAGGCAGGGCAGAGCAGAGGGGACTAGTTATGTTGGAGCTAAAACTGGCCAAAAATAGGGATTCGATTATTGTTACTATGTTTCTCGTGTGTGTGTTTTTTATTTTTTGTGATAATAATATGCTTCTCGTGTGTGCATGTGTGTGTGCGCTCTTTTATTATTATTATTATTATTATTATTATTATTATTATTATTATTATTATTTGTGATAATAATATGTATTTCGCGCGCGTGCGTGTGTGTGTGTGTTTTTTTTTGTTTCTGATAATAATATGTTTCTCGCTTTTAGTTCTTGTAATTTGGCTTTTTAATATATTCCTTGTATTCACATCTAATGGCAAACCATCAACACTTAATTCTTATTTTCTTCTTTTTTTTTTCAGTAAAATTGTAACTGCAAAATAACTCCCCTTGCTATGTGGAATATGGTGGTTTTTAAAGTGATTTAATTTGTTTCTTATAGCTAATTACTAGCATGACTTTTTTTTAATTTTTAATGCTTGGCTGATTTTATAGGGTTTTCTTTAACGAATTTTTTTAGTATAAGTGTGAATTTGAGAAATGATACACAATTTCAGCAGGGCTTGATAAAGACTTACATAAGCATGCAACATAGAAGGCAGTTGATGTATTTGATTTGAAATTTCAGATATAAGATATGAAATTTTAATTGTGTGTGGATCCATAATAAATGCATAATTAATATCTCCTGACATCACCTCCTATGAGAGTTTGTTACAGACCACTTTTGTGAATTTGAAATTCAAGTCGCATTGCGCACCATGACTTGCAATACAAATCATGACAAATTAAACAATCATATACATTCAGTTGAAGATAGTGAAATATCACAAACAATGAATTTAACAAGTCTAGTGAGTTTTGTGTGTGTGTGTGTGTGTGTGTTTTGTTATTATTATCATTTGTGTGTGTGTGCGTGCGCCCGCTAACATAATAATTAACAAATGATGATACACGTTCCTTCGCTTATCATTTTCTAAAAGTGTTTGGATGTAATAGTAAATTTGGTGTAGATATTACTCTATCATGCCATGAAAAAGGAGGTGGTGATGGAGAAAGATGTCGAGGTGGCACTATACAAGAAAAGAGGTGGATTTAATGACAATGGCGAAAGAAGAGATGATGAAGGTGGGTACAACTGCAGTGATATAGAGACGAGCATGAAAAATAATGATCTAATAACCCATTATCTATAGTTGTAAATAATACACACATTAAGTTTTTGAGAAAATTGATTGACGATTCTAGAGTCGCCACAGTTTAATCATAATAATATTTCAATTACGATACTCGTATTTTGGTAAATTAACTTTGTGCAAGAACAAAGCACAAAACACATTCCCCAAATGAGACTCACTCTATCATCATAATACATCAACAACTATAAATATCAATTTACCAAGCAAACCATCTCCAAACTTCACTCACACAAATGATATTTATCAGTATTGTTCCTTATGGTATAATATATATATATATATATATCATATTTTGAAGGATTTATATCCATACTCAAGACTTGTCATCCCATCTTCCGAGTCCCCCATACGTCGCCTGCCCAAAACTACCTATTGTATGCCCAAATATCTGCCATAGAATAGCACCGATCGATTTGATGACCGATGCACAATTGCGTTAAAGTGTAAAAACGATTGTGATAAAACATATGACAATGCAGCAGAGCTAACACTACAGAAAAAAAAACGCCGGATTCTGGCAGAACTATTCCGGGGGAATATTCGGCCGGAGTCAAATCGGGGGAATTCCGACAGAAATAATATTTCAATTTTTTTTAAAATTTATTTAAACTGGGGGAAATCCGGAGGAAAATTTCCCCTAGTTTTTTTTTTGAATTTTTTTAATTAAAAATCGGGGGAATTCTGGATGAAAATTTCCCCCGTTTTTTTGAATTTTTTTAATTAAAAATCGAGGGAAATTCGGGGGAAAATTTCCCCCAGTTTTGTTTTTGAATTATTTTTCATTAAAAACCGGGGGAAATCCGAAAAAAAGTTTCCCTGATTTTTTTTGAATTTTTTATTTAATATCGGGGTAAATCTTGGGGAAAATTTCCCCCGGTTTTTTTTTGAATTTGTTTAATTAAAAATTGGGGGAAATCCGAGGGAAAATTTCCCTCGATTTTTTTTTGAATTTTTTTAATTAAAAATCGGAGAAAATCCGGAGGAAAATTTCCCCCGGTTTTTTTTTTTAATTTTTTTAAAAATTCTCTTGTCAACTTATTGATTTCTAAATTAAGTGAGGAAGATTTTAGGAGAATGTATAAAATAACTCTCAAAAAGCTATGAACCCTATTATAAACTGAATTCTAAGATAACTAAATTTAAGCGATTTAATAATTATGTATCAAAAATGCAGTTCAAAATTTCTATTTTAAAACTAAAACTATATAAAAAATAACGCACTACAATTCTATCTAAAGTATTTATGTAATTATTAAGATTTGATAAATTTCGCAAATTTCCCAAGGTTTGAATTATTAACATATGTTAAGAGTGATCTTTGCTAAAGTAGACCAACATTTTAACAAAAACAAAAATAATAGCAAGAACAATAATAAATAATCTTTTATTAAAATAATATTTTTCATCTCGATAACTTTTTTACGTACTAAAAAAATTATGAAGAGAATAACTTTTATTGCTAAATATTATTTAAAATGTAAGAAGTACTAATAGACGAAATGGAAAGAAATATTTGTTAAATATTTAAAACTCCAATCAAATTTTATGCTTAATTAAATGAAACATTGTTAGTATGATTAAATGAGCTTTTCATTGAAATAATGATCACGAGTGGAGAATCAAAAATTTTCAATTTAAAAGTAAGACTAAATAAATAATCTCGAAATATGAAATAATGATAAAGAGTGGAGGATAACAAGAGATTTATAACCATGACTATAATTAACATGACATAAAATAATTTTATAAAGAGTTTTATACTACTGGATAAGTATAAAGGCAATTTATAAAGTAATCGCAAATTTATAAAAAGATATTTAGTCATTAAATATAATGTTTCATTCAAAACTAAAATCAGGAAAAATATATGAATATTTTAGAGTATTCTGAAAAATATATGTATATCTTTTATTAAATGAAATGCTTCAAAAAATAACAACTAGTGCATCAGTTAATAAATGATAAATGTTATTATCTATTTAAGAGATTTTATTAATATTATATATATGTAACAATATTTATTTAATTTTAACTAGCATGTGATTGTGGAAAAATCAAATTACTTAAATGCATATTCAATTCATTTATTTTGTATTATGAATATTCATAATCGAATTTGATTTATAAGATTTTAATGAGTTAAATATATTAAATGTCAAATTTGATTTGGATCAGATTCATATTAAAATTTGCTTCATCACTCTCCATATATAATAAATGTATATATTGTTGATTGGGATAAGTTTGTTTACCCATTGATTTCAAATAGTAGCAGATGCAAAGCGTGAAAGATTCTATGCAGATGCAGGACCAAAGAGAATATAAGGATGTATAGCATCATGAGATGTTATTGTGATTCAATAAGTATTATTATTGTGTAGTTTTGATTTAGTTGATCAATATTATTATGTAATATGGACATTATGAATATATTCCTTTATTGTGTTTATTATTTTCATTCAGGAGTAAAGAAATGCAAGAGGAAAAAAAAACACATGCAATAGACATCTGCAACATATCTCCATCAATTTGATAGTTTTAAGTTAACGGATTTTCAATAATTTTTTCTTATAATTAGTATATATGTTTATATAGTATCAAAACATATGTTAAACAAGAGATTTTAAGTTAACATATTTTTTTCTTATAACAAGAGATTTTCAACACATATGTTTATTTTTTTCTTACAATTAGTATACCATATAATTATTATACTATCTTTAATTATTTATAATATATTTATAGGTATACAAATGTTTATATGGTATACATATATGTTTATATGGTATATATATAATACATATTTTTATATAGTATCAATGCTATCTTTTAACTATTATTATTTATACTATATTTTAATTATAATTAAAATAAGAATAATGAAACAAATATATAATATGTATAAAGCAAAACAAAACTTATCACAACTTCAAGAGATAGCCTAGTGGTGGAGTACTTGTCATTCAATGTTGAGGTCACGAGTTCAAATCCATGCAGGTGCAAATATTTGAATATTTTGGGATACTATTCCAGCGGTGGCGCGTGTCCGGGGGGCGGCGGAGGCACTGCGGCTACTACCACACCGACTCTCGCACCATCTTCCACACCGACTCCCGCATCGACTTCCACAACTTCACCTCCTAGCCGATCAAATGTACTTGAAAGTTCACAATCTAGTGTATCGAGGACAGTTGAGAGAATGGTTATTTAGCTTATATATAAATTTTACTTTTATATTCATATTTCACTTATACATATTTATATTACATTTGATATGCATTACATAAATATATATATATATATATATATATATAGGATCTACATTCATTTCAACTTAATATGTATATAGAAATTTGACCTGATCAATAGTTAAAAAATTGAAACTTTAAAATTAAGTGACCAATTAAAAAAATTACTTATGTAAAAAAAATATATAAAAAAGTGGAAAATTATTTTATAATATGTATAAAAACTTTAATTATTTTTTTAAAAAAATTGCTTTGAAAAATATAAAAAAGTGTATTATTAATTGTAATGGTCTGTATATTATATTCTATTTAACTTTTTTACCAATATTATACACATAACATTGTTAATCTAATGAAAAGCATTATTAAAGTTCGGATTCATAATCTAATCTAACGCATTGAATATTTTAATTTGTTGAATATGCTAAAATTCAGATCGAATTCAAATTAAAATCTAGTCCATTGACAGTCATAGTTGGTGGGTTGGCTTGATTCAGAAAGGTCTTAAGAATACAGGGTGAAATATTTGGTGGGAATCAAATCCAACTTTTTGTCGAGCTTGGGAAAATTATTTCTAAATTATTTAATATGTTTATCCTCATAAATATAAATGCATCGTCTTGAAATTGATTGGACTACAATCCCAGCATGCAATCACATTCCTAATCCAAAGAGCTATTTACTTAAAATTGCATAGTAACTTTTTGGCAAAATTGCAAATTCATCCTATAATTTAGATCTTTTAAGGCATTTTTTTCCATTATATATGAATATATACACACACACACATATTGATGGTGTCCCATTTTAGTATTGATCGGACAAATTTAAAATATCTGACTTTGTTCGATCAATACTGAAATGGGGCACACACACACACACATATTTATACACACACACACAAATATATTTCAAACATATTTATGTACTATATATATTTTATATATTTTAAATTTGTATATATTAGTTTTTAATGTATTATATTTGTAATTTACACACACATATATATATTTAGTCTTTCATCTCTGTTTTCTTTATAATACAGTTCTGTTTATAATTCATAGATACTTTGTTAACTTTTTGCTATATTATAAACTTTCCAATATGAAAATATTGTTTTAAATTTATTCCACAGTTTACAGCCAAAGCAAATGTACCATAAAGTTGAAAGCTAGCAGAATGACAGATTTGTGTATAACAAAATTAAAGAACAAAAACATTAAAAGGACCCAAGTTGCGCAATCAATTCGTCAAGAAAAAGGTACGGTGCAATGTTAAATTAGCCCGCTTCACATACAATATAAATAGGGTACAGAATGTTATACAAACAACTTATGAACATAACATTAAGAGAGTCTTTGGCTGAAGTTATAAGCCCTTAAAAATATTTTGTGAGTTGTGTGGGAGCTTATAAACTTTTTAAGAGTGTTTGGTAATTTTGTAAGTGAAGGAGCTAATAAGCTCCAAAAATAAATTATCAGGAGTTTATAAATTTCAAAAAAAAAAAAAAAAAAAAAGCTCCCCCAACTTTTTTTTCGAACACCTTTTAAGGTATCTAAAGCTAACATAAATATATATATATATATATATTTTTGAATTTTACTTTATTTATTTTTATCATCATTATACTTAAAGAAGCATATAATCATTATACTTAAAGAAGCATATAAGTTATAATTTTTACCAAGCAAATTTATAATTTATAAGCTTCAAAAATATTTTATAAGCTACACTGTCTTATTTTATCCAAATACTTTAGAAACTTATTTTTGAAATAAAATATAGGCACTTACAAGCTCCAAAACATATTTTATAAGCTCCTTAAAATAAGCTTAATCAAACACTCTCTAAGTAAGCCCACTTTACATACAATCAATAACTCATATATATTTTTGTGCAAAGACCTTTACCGAGCATATATACATTATTGATATTAGAGACTTGAATTTAGGGAGAAAATTACTAGGTGATGCCCATTTCTTTTATTTGTGTTTGTAAAGTTACAAACTTGTATTTATGGACAATGTGCATATTAATCTGCGAGAAAGTGAATCTTTTTCTTATGAATTTGCCCCTGATCATTTTATAATTACTGCTAGAAATATAATAAGGGTGCCAAATGTCAAGAAAATCTTAATCTCAGAGTGCATAAAGGTGTTTAAAGGTGCATTTTGCTTTTTTATTCTAATATCAAGGTGCAAATTGCAAGTTATCCTAATCTGTATGCATGGATACAATGTTTCATCAATAATATCATTCCTTGTGTTAGGCCTGTCAATGGGTAAGGTTTTACCCTACTCGTACCTATTTATTCTCTATTTATGCCCTAAAATTTTAAAATCTACCCTTAAGTTTTATCATTCCTTGTTTTCAAATTGCTCACATGAATGGTTTCAAGAAACATTTTTATGAATACATTAGTGAATTAGTCCAAGAGGGTGTTAGAGCAAGTGATAGTCATCCTATGAAACACCAAGAGCACGCAAAAACGAGTTATGTCTTCTTATCCCCTAAAATATGACTTGGGATTGGTGGGAAATTCTAGTTCGGAATTAGTTCGGTCATATCAGAAATAATCACTCAATTTATTGGATCATATATTCCTAATTAAATATAGTAAACTTTTCAATGTTAATAAAAAACTATATTTAAGTTTTTAATATTCACGAGTTTTGTTACTAGGGGAGTTCTATGATTAGTCACAATCGTAGGTGACTAATCTTAGTCACCCTCTATAAAAATGACATGTGTACAATTTTAAAATATTTTAATAAGTTACAGGTTTTTTTAATTTTTGAACAACTCGCTATCATAAGTCAAAATTTCTCTCTCCTCCCCCTCTCTCTCCATATTTCCTAATTTCTCTCTCTCTCTCTCTCTCTCTCTCTAACGTTCCATATTCGATCTATCTCTTTCTCAAATCATTCATTTAATTATTAACCTTAAACAAAAAAATCCTTAATTATTAAGACTTTTTAGGATAAATTATTTCTACTACAATTTAAATATTTAGCTTCAATTAAATAAAAATTGCTTCATAATTTGTTTCATTACTTACAGATAATAATATTATTATTCTCTTTTAAGTGTTCACATGGATGAATTTAACTAAAATTATTATTATTATTATTATTATTATTATTATTATTATTATTATTATTATTATAAGGGGCGAATAATATTCGACATTAAATCGTATAAGTACATATATTTTCTCCAAGTTATCATTAAAAATATTGACTCACTAGTATAAAAAATATTATATGAATTCATAGACGTACAAATAAAATATAAATTTTAGGAAAAATAAATAAATTCAAATAAACTATTTACATTTATTTCGTTTATTTTAAATAAGTCAAACAAACTATGTGCAAATAATATTTCAGTATACATATTAACCATAACTATTCAAATCAATAAGCGATTTTTATATTATTATTATTATTACTGTGTTTCATAGCATATCTCCATTAATAATCAAAGCACATTTTCTTTTACCAACTAATGCTTGTTGTGTTCCTCTCTTTGTATTTTATACATACAATTTGGTTTTAAAATACATTATTCAATATCACTACAAATCAATCATTTTGAAGTAAATCTATGGATAATATAAACAGTTTACTTAATAATGATACCTACATTTTATAATTTTTTTTCTTTTTTAAAAAATAGATGCTCGTATTCTATGTATATTCTTAAAATAATTCATAATGAATGTGACACATTTTTGAAATATGTTAAAAAATTAAATTAAATGTAGATTTTATCAACTATTAACATATAGTCAAATTTTTTAGTTATAAATAATATTTATTATGGTATCAATTTAGAATTTTAATTTTTTTTATCATAATTTTCAATTAATTATCCTTGTTAATACACATCTCTGAAATAAAAAAAACAAGTTATAAAAAGTACTATGGTATTTATAATTTAAAAATAAAAATAATGGTACCATGGTATTAAAACATAAAAAAAAATTAACTGATTATAGTGGTACCACAGTATTATAATGATATAATGATATTCAAAAAATAAAAAAATTATAATGAATACCATGGTTTCCTTTTTTATTTTAAAAATAAAATTTTAATTGGTTAATATTTAGTGGGCCATAAATGGTTTACTATAATAATAGTTGTATAAAAAATTCCTTGCTAACCTGTATAGCAGGTAGCCTTTCCAATTTACCTGCATAACAAGTTGCAGGTCATATAAAAATTAATGGTTAAGATTAAATATCACGCATCTAATGGCTATAATTAAAGGTGACTAACGTTAGTCGCCTACGAACTGTGACTAACGATAGAATTTCCCTTGTTACTATCCGCAAACTGTAAACTACTAATTTAATGATTTTTTTAATTTAATAAAAAAAAAACCAAAATTTTGAGAATTTACCGTTCAATCAAAATTGTGCAAATGGGATCAATGGACCACCATCAAATATATAATCACATAATTCTGAGCTATTTAATTTATATGCGGGGTTAAATACTGAGTTCATACAGTCTCCTATAAATGGTTTAGCAAGGAGATGATAAAATAGAAAAAAATACAAAATTTGATTTATAATTTAATTTATTCAAAATTTAAATTTATAATTTTTTTAATACAATCAACTTGAAACACTTTATATATATCAGCCGGAACACCACACACGCATATACGCACTCGCCCAAAGGAGAAGACGAGAAAATAAAAGAGTTTAAGCCCAAGACTTTAATAGTGTTGGTTCAAACCTCCACAACTAGGTTGAAGCTCAGTCGCAATTTAAATTTAAAATTGAATTGTGTATTCTTTCTCTAATTTTACACGAAAAATATATATATAGAGTTTTGAAGTGATTTGCTAAAAAAAAACCTACTCTCTATTTTTATAAAACCAATTTCAGTTAATATCTCAAGGCACTTCTTTTCTCTGCATTCTCCAATAGAATTCTGTTCACAAAATTCGACGAACAAGATTACGAGGGCTTATGCAATGGCTCTCATGCATAGAAGATTTGCTGCAAAATGGGTAACTGTAATTCTTCTACTTTTTCCATTCTCCTTTCTCTCTTCGAATTTTCATAATGATAGTGACAAAAACAGACCCTTTTCACCCAAGCCCAGAATTGATTTCAGCTCTATTAATGAAGTTGATGATGCTATTTTCTTGTTTCATCAAATGGTTAGAATGCGACAGCAGCCTTCTGTAGTAAATTTTATCAAACTATTGAGTCTTGTTGTCAAGAAGAAACACTACTCTGTTGTCCTCTCTCTATTCGACGAAATGCTTGAGTCGGGTGCCCCTGTAAATGAGTGCATGCTGACCATTGCAATTAATTGCTACTGCCTTCTAAGTCGGTCAGAGTTTGCGTTCGCTATCTTAGTCAGCTTCTTCAAGCGCGGTTGCATACCAAATGTGACGACTTTCAGCACTCTCCTAAAAGGCCTCTTCTTAGATAATAAGGTTGCAGAGGAGGAAATATTGTTCAAGAAGTTGTTGACTTTGAAACTGTGTGAGCCTGATGAAGCTATGATTCTTACTGTTATCAATGGGATCTGCAAAGTTGGTCTTACTCGCACCGCCTATGATTTGCTTGGGTTATTCAAAAAGACAAGCTACAAACCCAATGTCTATTCTTGTAACACAGTAATTGATGGTCTATGCAAGGATCGAATGATTGATGATGCTTTCCAGCTTCTTTCCAAGGGAAATTCTTACCCGTACCGGGTTTGGCCACACCAAGACTAATCACGTGATGAGTATTTTATATTTGCCATGTGATTGGTGTACAGTTTAGGAAGAGTGATCAATTACATGACAAGTGTATTAACATTTGCTATATGATTAATTGGGTGCGGTCAAGCCGGGTCTGGACAAGAATTTTTCCCTTTCCAAAATGCTTGACAAGGGCATCTCACCTAATGTTGTCACATAGGGGTGGGCGTGGGTCGAGTTTTGGCCAAGTTCGGGTTAATCTGGTCAGGTACCCGACATGATTACCCGAATTGAACTTAAAATTTTTTCGGTTACCCGAAACCCCTTTTTTTATTTTATTTTGATAAAATAATTTCTTTCACAATTAATATATACAATAAATTAAATGTAGGCTTATAGTTCTTGTGACTGTCAAATATGCAGAAATAGAATAATAATTTTTATATAATTATTTGAAATATTAATATATTTTTTAATTTAGAAACCATGGAAGAAAAGTAAGTAGTGTCAATTTGCTACTATTAATTTAAATGAAATAACAAATGCATGGCATATTGTAGAACAATTTTAGAAATATTAATTGTATGTCGTATTTAGAAGGAAAAAAAAACTGAAATAGCAGCGACCAAATTAAATAACACCTCTACATTTAATTGCTAGCATTTTATCTTAATTAGACAATTAAATACTTTAGCTTCACATAAGTTGATATAGTATTCAGAATTAGATAAAACAATATGGTGTTATTGAATATCTCAATTATTTAGACAAAATCAAAATAAAATATTTTTATCATTCTAGAAAATGCATATATGTATATGACCTCCATTAATTTAATAAAATTTAATTAAATTCCATCAGTCGGGCCGAGTACCCGACCTGAAAATTTTCACAAGTTCGGGTATTTACCTGATTGGGTTGGGTATTGGGTAGCCCAACCCGAACGCGCACCCCTATTGTCACATATAATTCAATGATTCAAGGCTTGTGCAATTTCGGCAGATGGAAAGACATGAAGGTCTTGTTAAAAGAAATGGTGGACCACAAAATATCTGTAGATGCGATCCCCTTTAATATATTGGTGGATGCTTTCTGCAAGGAAGGAAAGGTGAAGGAGGCTGAGGATATTGTGGAGGATACGATGCAAAGAAATGTTTGTCCTAATATTGTCACGTACACTGCGTTGATAGATGGGTATTGTTTGATAGGGCAAATGGATAAAGCAAGAAAAGTATTTGATTTCATAGCAGATGGAGGTCTCACGGCCTGTATTATCAGCTACACTTGTTTGATCAATGGATATTGCAAGAATAGAAAAGTAGATGAAGCTTGGCACCTTTTTCTTGAATTTCCTTTTAAAGGTCTAGAGTCCTCAGTAGTTACCTATAGCACATGATGCAAGGCTTATTCCATGAAGGTAGATATGCTGATGGTTGAAACCTTTTCAACAATATGGAAGCTCATAATATAATTCCGAATTTGCACACTTACAATATCTTCTTGTTGGAGGGCTTGTGCAAGAATAAGCAGATTGCTGAAGCCTTTTCATATGTACACGCGATGGAGGACAAAGGTGTTCATCCTAACATAATCACATATGCCATCCTCATTGGTGGATTGTGCAAGGACGGAAAACTTGATGCTGCAAGAAATCTTTTAAATCAACTTCCTTCCAAAAGTTTGCAGCCAGATGTTCAAATATATAGCATCATTGTTGGTTCACTTTGTCAAGAAAGACTTTTGGAGGAAGCAAAATATTTGCTTATTGAGATGGAGAAAAGTGGTTGTGCACCTAATAGTGCAACGTTACTAACGTACAATGTTATTATCCAGGGTTGGCTGAAGAGAAATGAGCTTCACAAAGGAATGTCATTCTTGGAGGAGATGTACAAAAGGGGATTCTCTGTCGATCCTGCTACTATGGCCATCTTAATCGATCAATTTCAAGGAGAAGGTAAAGATGATATTCTTCTAGGAATGATTAAGAAAATTCAGCTAGAAAAGAAAAATGATGATGATCAAGATTCTCATCAAGAAAAGCAGTGTAAAGTAAGTATTTGCATTAAAATGGTGTGGTTTTCGCTTCTCCAACTGCAGATTAGTGCTTCAGTATCAAATTTCATAAAATTTTTCCAAGTATTGAAGATTTCACATATATCAAATTTACAAACTCAATTTGCACTCTTCTCAATGATTGGTGCCTTGATGACCATCTGTTACTTTTAGAATAACCATATTTATATGAGTATCAGTTTAGCACTTGCAAGTGCTTTGAATGAAATGAAGAAAATATAATTCCTTGAAACTTATATTTTGATGTGGCTAGTGCAAAAGTTTGATCTTCTCATGTATATCTTTTTGTGTTTTCAAATGTGCACCTCTGCTATTGTAGTTGTTAGGGAAGTTAAATGTGTGTTATAAATTTTTTTTAAAATGTTTGGAATAACTTCTTCTTCTTCTTCTTCTTCTTGTCATCTCTCTTTCTAAATTCTGCACTCAGCCCTCTTATTAAGGTCCGTTTCGAACATTTGGAAAAAATATGTAAATGCAAAATAGGGCACGCTCTGAACCATTTGATGCATGAATAGAAAGTCTAATTAAGACCTAGCCATACTGAATCATCTTGAACATGGGGTTGCCATGGAAATAAGTAATGTTTCATTGCATGTTTAAAACTATTTTATGTGTGGCCAACTTAGGTTCGGATAAATAATTTTCGTGTCCGAGTTAGATCTAACTACTTTGTTTAATTTTAGGTTTGCATGATTGTTTTTACAGAATAATAATGTAGATGTATGTTCGTTGAGTTCAATTATTTGTTGGAAGCTGACGAGTTTGGTCCATTAGAGGGTATCTTCTTGGATTGTATTTCAGTTGAATTCATGTGTATGGTTGATAGATTTCATAGTAAGTTGATGGCAGAGCTATCAGCGCGTCGGATTTGGACCAAATTTAAAATATTCGAATTTGATAGGCTTCATGAATAACCGGATTCGACTAGAATCCTATAGAATCTACTTTCATTTCAACTGAATCTGAATTCGAGAAAAAAAAAAATCCAAAACTCGATAGAGAAATTTGACCTGATCAAGAGTTAAAAAATTGAAACTTTAAAATTAAGTGACCAATTAAAAAAATTACTTATG
Organism: Petrea volubilis; assembly: GCA_026212405.1. Classification (NCBI taxonomy): domain Eukaryota; kingdom Viridiplantae; phylum Streptophyta; class Magnoliopsida; order Lamiales; family Verbenaceae; genus Petrea; species Petrea volubilis. Next base: position 20,418,222 of record CM047873.1, on the reverse strand, counting down.
TAAAAAATAAAATTTAAATGAGTAGAAAATTATTTTATAATATATATAAAAACTCTAATTATTTTTGCTTTGAAAAATATAAAAAAGTGTATTATTAATTTTAATGGTTTGTATATTGTATTCTATTTAACTTTTTTACCAATATTATACAAATAAGATTGTTAGTCTAATGAAAAGCATTATTAAAGTTCGGATTTTGATCTTTAAGGAATCGAACTATTTGACTCCATATTCTATTATTTATTTTCGATTACGGATATTCATAATCTAATCTAATGCATCGAATATTTTAATTTTTCGAATATGCTAAAATTCAGATCGAATTCAAATTAAAATCTACTCCATTGTCAGTCATAGTTGCTGGGTTGGCTTGAGTCAGAAAAGTCTTAAGAATACAGGATGAAATATTTGGTGGGAATCAAATCCAACTTTTTGGTCGAGCTTGCGGAAATTATTCCTAAATTATTCAATATGTCTATCCTCATAAATATAAATACGTAGTCTTGAAATTGATTAGATTACAATCCCAGCATGCAATCACATTCATAATCCAAAGAGCTATTTACTTAAAATTGCATAGTAACTTTTTGGCAAAATTGCAAATTCATCCTATAATTTAGATCTTTTAAGGCGTTTTTTTCCATTGTATACACACACACACACACACATATTGATGGTGTCCCATTTCAGTATTGATCGGACAAATTTAAAATATCTGACTTTGTTCGATCAATACTGAAATGGGGCACACACACATATATATGTACACACACACACAAATATATTTCAACAATATTTATGTATTATATATATTTTATATATTTTAAATTTGTATATATTAGTTTTTAATGTATTATATTTGTAATTTACACACACGTATATATATTTAGTCTTTCATCTCTGTTTTCTTTATAATACAGTTCTGTTTATAATTCATAGATACTTTCTTAACTTTTTGCTATATTATAAACTTTCCAATATGAAAATATTGTTTTAAATTTATTCCACAGTCTACAGCCAAACCAAATGTACCATAAAGTTGAAAGCTAGCAGAATAACAGATTTGAGTATGACAAAATAAAAGAACAAAAACATTAAAAGGACCTAAGTTGCGCAATCAATTCATGATTTATCAATAATAATATTCCACGTGAAATATATCGCTCTCTTATATTTCAATATAGTTGAGTTTGACTTTGACAATTCAATCCATGATGGGATCAAGCAAATAAATAAATAAATAAACATAATTAAACCATGAGCTCATTAGACTACAACATACCATGTGAACTATATTCTTTTTTAATCATTATGGTAATTTTGTAGTTTGCACATTGAGATTAACCCTCCGTTTGGTTCTTGAATTTTGGTAAAAAAAATAAAATAAATTTTTTTTCTTTACTTCAAATGATAGAACTCTATACTTTCATTTTTGATCATTTTCATTTTTCTCTAATTTTTCCTCATCAAAATTCTTGTTTCAAACATCGCATAAAGGAAATTAAGGAGTACAATGTACCTTCAAACACCAAAATAGCACAATGCATCATAAAATTAAATTTTTTTTGACAAATTGCAGCCTCATTACATTTTTGTGCAGTAATTCTAAAAGGTACGATGCAATATTAAATTAGCCCGCTTCACAAACAATATAAATAGGGTACAGAATGTTATACAAACCACTTACTAACATAACATCAAGAGAATCTTTGGCTGAAGCTATAGGCCCCCAAAAGTATTTTTTAAGTTGTGTGGGAGCTTATAAACTTTTTAAGAGTGTTTGGTAATTTTTTTTCAGTAAATGAGCTTATAAGCTCCAAAAATAAGCTGTCAGGAGTTTATAAGTTCCAAGAGAAGGAAAAAAAAAAAAGCTCCCCCAACTTTTTTTTCAAGCACCTTATAAGCTATCTAATGCTAACATAAATGTATTTATTTATTTTTGAATATTATATTTCTACTATCTCAAAAAAAATATTTTTTTTACATGAAATTAATTTTACTTTATTTCTGTGATCATCATTATACTTAAAAGAAGCATATAAGTTATAATTTTTACCAAACAAATTTATAATTTATAAGCGTCAAAAACATTTTATAAACTACACTGTTTTATTTTATCAAAATACTTTAGAAATTTATTTTTAAAATAAAATATAGGAAATTATAAACTCCAAAAAATATCTTATAAGCTCCACGGGCTTATGAAGTCTTTAAAATAAGCTTAATCAAACACTCCCTGAGTTAGCCCACTTTACATACAATAAATTATTCATATATATTTTTGTGCAAAGAACTTTACCGAGCATATACACATTATTGATATTAGAGACTTGAATTTAGGGAGAAAATTACTAGGTGATGTCCATTTCTTTTATTTGTCTTTGTAAAATTACAAACTTGAGTGAATTTTTTTCCAATGAATTCGCCCCTGATCATTTTATAATTACTGCTAGAGATATAATAAGGGTGCCAAATGTCAAGAAAATCTTAATCTCAGAGTGCATAAAGGTGTTTAAAGGTGCATTTTGCGTTTTTATCCTAATATCAAGGTGCAAATTGCAAGTTATCCTAACCTTTATGCATAAATACAATGTTAATATCATTTCTTGTGCAAATCCTTCCCTCGTATATTACAATACCACTTCCACAGAATAATCCGTGATGGGGTCAAGCTCAATTATAACAATATTATAGGTTTGGGTTTAACTTACCTTGAAAACTATTTCATATAAAGCAATGATTGTCCAAATCATTATAAACCTCACCACGTTTGTTGATTATTTATTGAATGCGACTCTATATTAGAAGAAGTTTATTGTATTATTCGCCGACATTATCAAATTAATACCTTTCGTTACTTGAAACCATTGATTTACATACGGAAGAGAGTTTATTGATCATAAGTAAAGTTTCTCATTCATTTCTTTTGATATTAGGAGCCCCGCCCCCACGCCTTAAAGTTCGTATCGAACTAAAATTTACATGTATTTATGAAAATTTTGAATCCCTACAAATTATAAATTTTTTTTAATATTTTATAAAAATTTCATCCCCATGCAGAAACAATAATTTCTAGCTCAATCTCCGCAGATAGAAGAAATGAAGATCATCCTAAAGGCAACATAGAATGGCAATATGCCATTAACAAAATTAGATCAAACAAGCTGCTTATCCCACATTCCATTAGGTCATATCTACAAACCTCCACAAAACTGGTCAAATCTGACTGGAGACAAAATCAACTGAAATCAAATTTAAAAAAACTAAAAACCAATTAAAACCGACTTGAACCAAACATGTTTCCATTCTTGTATGAATTGGCCAATTGAAATTTTTGACCAATCAAATCAAATCGGTTTTAGCAAAATGAATATGCCTTTTGGCCTACCCTTTAGCTAGGACATGGGACCGGCTATTCCATTCTGCTATTCAGTTAAGTTGGATGTAAAACACATTAATCATCGTGTGTTCAGTGGCAACTCCAAAACTGTCGATCTCTGGAATCAAATTTTAACTCTTGATAAATTAGAAATTATTGTTAAAGAGCTAAGATGCTTCATTTAATGTGTTAGTCTTTTTACAATTTTTGTCCAAATCTTTTTATGTTTTGAAACTGTATCATAAAACTCTCATGTTATTAAATATATCTTCTTTCAATATATGTAATTCAGCAATCATTTATAAATTGAAATATTTTTCAATTTCGACCCAATTGTTTCAAAAAAATCAAGAAATTTTAAATTCCTTGTGATTTTAGTTGTCATTTTAAATTCCTTGTTTAGTATTTACCCTGGAAAATCTCAACTTGGGATTTGTAATTTATTTACCAATATTTAGTTGTGAACTTTTTGTAATATATCTATTACTTTGGACTTCAAAGAATTGTCAATTATAAATTTTTAAAATTTTGATATATGTTCAAAGAGTCGTATTATATGTTATTGATGAATAACGAGGGTTCAAATCGATACCATTGAAGTTCTAAGTTTGAGCCATTTTGTCCTCTCTCTTTTTTTTTTATTTTTTTTAAGAGGGGGAAGGGCGAGAGCGTGTGTGTATGTGTGCGCACGCGCGTGCAGCGTAGCAATTAACATTTGTAGAGTACCTTGAGTTATTTGTACGAAAAAAAATATAATTTTATAAATAAAAGATTGAACCTCACTCTATTACGTGTAGATTCGCCTAAGCGTGTATTCAAACTTTGTACACTTAAGAATCGTTTACTTGATAGGATTAGTTGGGTTTGGCAGAGTGATTATATTTTGTATGCTAATTGACCCCCATTAAACGCGTTCACCTGGGAAAACGTTAGCATGTGCCTGACAATTATGACTCTATTAAAAAAAAAAAAAACCAATGAATTGAGTATGCAAGAAAAGACCACTTGGTCGTTGAAGTTCGGATTAATTACAACATCTGCCATCATGTGCCTTGGTTTTCTTTTGATTAAATAGGGATGACTGCAGTTCAATTTTTATTTTTTTTAACATATTTAAAATCATACTATCATACCCAAATTCTTTTTAAACAATATTTTAAATTGTAATTTTTTAAAAATAAAATTGAACGTGGTTTATAATGATTTGGTGCGATTCAGTTCGATTTTGTAGTTATAAACAACAAAAAGTTAGATAAAAGTAAGAACAAATTAACCACGATTTTTAAAAAATTTAACAAGAACAATACAGTTCGATATGATGAGCGCGGTTCAGACAATTTTTGAAAATTTTTGCTCACCCGGCCCCTACGACTAAATTAGACTTTCATGTGTAAGATATTCCAGACCTAATCTTGGATCTCACGAATAGAAAGGGCAAGAACGTAAAATTATGTTTTGAGCTAATTATAAAAAAAAAAAAAAAGACCCACAAAGTAAACATGGTGGCTTGAATTATTTGTTTATTTATTAACTAAGTAAAAAAAGGACCCCCATAACCCCTTCACTCTTTGTTACCATGGCCAAACTATGTTGTCTTATATAACCTAACCCCGTTGACCTCCTATTATGAAAAATTATTGTCGTCGTCGAGTTCGATCACACCGAAATTAATCAACTGACGAGTATATTACACTCATTATGTGATTAATCATTCTTTTAGAAATATACACCGATCAAATAGCAAGTGTGACACACTACTTACATGATCAACTTGTTCGGCTAGACCATATCTGAACTTTGATCCTTTCACCAGAAATTCCAATAAAGGCGTAATTCAATTGAATCAGTACCAATTATGTGATAAATATATTATATTGGTTGTATATTTTGTAGACATATTTTTTTAAAATAATGACCATTTACCTAACAAGAATAATAGTATAATTTAATGAATTTGGCTAAACGTGATTCAGACAAGAAGTTTCTATCATTTTTTTGTTATTCTTGATTATGAGAAGTTTCTGTCATACTTCACCCACAACTCCCATCCCCCTTTATATATATCTTCCTTTCTCACAATGCCCACTATTTTCTTATCTCACTTCTCACACACACACACAAAGTAATCTCCGAAAATGGTGAAGATTGACAAACTTATGCTGAGGTACCCTCAAATTTTGGGGCTCCATTTGTTGCAAGGCCAACTTGTCTCTCAATTTCCGCAGAGGCATTCTTCGTTCACCATAACTCATATCCTTTTCCCTCTTTTCTTTTCAAGATCAACGTATTTTTTTGGTTTTTTTTAGAATATATTTGTTTTTTTTTTTTTGGTTAATCCAAGAAATATATATAGTTTTATGTGCAATTTCTTTTTTAAGATATATGTTGATGGTGTTTTTCTTAACTATATCTAACGTGGAAGGGGTGACGCTAGTAACAGTCCCAATGGCGGAAAAGGAAATAAGGACCTAAAACAGCAACGCCCAGGGTATTTTTTTTTTTTTCAATTTGTTTCAAGAATTCAGTTTTTTCTTCATATTCTTGAATAATCTTGATTTGTTATCATATATGGGGTTTTACAATAACCAGTACGGTGATTACATTCGATGCATGTGCAATAGATATATATATATATATATGTATATATAAATATAAATTTTGATAAATTAAAATATAAAGAAAAATATTTATTTGAAAGAATTTCAAATTATTCAATGGTACGACTTAAAAAGAAGAGAGGGGACAGAGACAAATCGTGATATTATTCAATGGTACGACTAAAAATAGAAAACAAAAACTGACAAATCAAAATTTAGTCCTTCTACAAAAGTATAGATATGTTATTAATATATTTGTTATTGTTGTTATTATCATTTATAGCGACTCACAAGAGAAAGGAAAACCGAAGCCAAGGCCGGGAGCAGCGACTAGCCATGCTGGAACTAACGTCGACCAAAAATAGGGGACCAGATTATTGTTAATATGTTCCTCGTTCTTTTTTCTCTTTTGATAATAATATGTTTCTTGAGCTTTTTTTTTAATAATAATATGTTTTCCTTTTTTAGTTCCTGTAATTTGAATTGTGCAATGTATCCCTTGTATTCGCATCTGATGGTAAAACATCAGTAATTAATTAATCATATTGTTTTTATATTATTTTCATTTTTTTTCAGTTTTTACTTATTTTAAATTTAATAATTGCTTTAAAAAATTATTCATGTAAAAAAATTAATAAATATTTTAATTTAATTTATCATAATTTAAATATAAAATAAAATATTATATTTTTTATTTTGTACACGTATAGAAAATTCAATTTTTTATTTTTTATTTTTTATTTTGTACATGCATAAAATATGCTCACTTAATTGATTAGTTATCATATTTGTGTGCGTGTAAGCTACCCTCATATCTTAGCCTCTTAAATTTTCCAGATTGGTTACAAAACTTGATTGTGTACCATGAAGATGATACATACTTTCCTTCGCTTATCTTTTTATGTAAGTGTTCGGGTAGAATAGTAATTTTGAGGATGAATAGCACAAAATTTCTTTAATAATGCGAGAAAGAACCTCACGCGCTACTTAATATTTTGAAATAGCACAAAATAACATTTTGAAAATAGCACAAAATTTCTTAATATTTTGAAAATAATGCGAGAAAGAACCTCACGCGCTACTTATGCAAATAACATTTATGCACATTATATGTCAACCATTGTATATATTCATTGTAAAAATAAACAACTTAGATCTTCTACATTCGACTTTATTTCTATCAATGGTTTAGATTTTGAGATTTTGATATTTAATAACAGCAAAATATATAAACTGTGTATATTTATCATAGATTGTTAATCAATATGTATTATGAAAAATATATAAAAAAAATATATTGTGCAATTTATTGTGTTAAGATATATATTATAGAAAAATATATATTTTGAGATTTTATGCACTCCATTTCATTTCTATCAATTGTTGATGATTAAATTCCGTCCAAGTAAAAAAAATAAAAAATTAAAATTAAAATATTAAATATTAATTAATTTTCTATTTTTTATATTTTGGAATTTCTTTAATTTAATTTCAATATTAAATAGTTAATTTTAGTTGATATTTTAATATTTATTTCATTAACGAATAAGAAGACGTCAAGTGTCAATATGAGGTGTTCCGGTCAATTAAATTAAGTCTTGCAGCCCAAAAGTCCAAAACCAATCGTGGACCAATTAAATAATAACACATAAATGATATTTTTCTCTTTAATAATAATTTATATTGAAGAGATAAATACCGAAGAAGTCGGTAGCAACCCGAAGACCCTGCATAAATACCTATAAATAGGGGTCATTTGGCTCTCAAAAGGGAAGCATCAAGAAATCTTCAAGAGCCAGAGGATAAAGATGTCTTCCAGAGCAAGAGAAGCCAAGAAGATCCCAAAGCTCTCTCAAGTCAAGCTCAAGAAGATTCGTGAAGATCCAGGCCAAATTCTAGCGTTCTTTGCGAAAGTTATCAAATCAAAGCGTTCAATCCGCAATCAAGGTGTTAGCCCTGCATTTTGGCGTTTCTTCCAAATCAAATCCACGGTGATTAAGGCGATGCTCAAGGCATTCTTTGCATAAATCATCCAAATAAGGCGTTTGATATACAGTTAAGGTGTCGAACCAGCAAATCGGTGTTTTCCCCAAGTCAAATTCAAGTCAAATCTATGGTGTTCACAGCATTTTTCACAGTGTTCATCAAAATTTCCGGCGTTTGATTCGTAATCAAGCTACAAAGTCTACGAATCGCATTATTAGAGGGTCAAGTCAAATTTAGAGAAAGGAATCAGAGGATTAATCTTTCCGAAGATTATTTTCAACTAAATTATATTCTTTTTTTTTAAATACTTGTCATATATTTTTTTTCTTTGTCTTGTACTTTTTTGTTTTACAGAATCGGAATTTTGTGTGAACATCAATAATCTAGATTTTGAGATATTGATATTTAATAACTCTAAAATGTATAGACTATGTATATTTATCATAGATTGTTAATAAATATGTATTTTGAAAAATATATAAAAAAATATATATTGTGCAATTTAATGTGTTGAGATGTATATCATAGAAAATATATATTTCATGAAATTTTACATATAATGAAGACAACGGCGTTGCCAACAAGGGAGGTTGGGGCTGGAGGAAAGAGAACGCAAACAGAGGCCATACATTAAACACAAACGCAACAAAGGAAAGATTGTTGATTGAAGATAGATAAATTTGATTGAGGAAAATCAAGACCACATGAGATCCTCTATTGTAAATTGTATTCCATCTCCTACTTCGATATATGGATATACTGTAAAGTGTAAAGATCTTAGGTCAAGATTATAATTAAAAAGGCAATTTTACATACATGGTATGAATGTGAATTATGCAATAAGAGATGGAATACCAATTTGCAAAATTTATCAAAAAAAAAAAAAAAAACCAGTTTACAATAAAGGATTCTTTACGGATGAAGATGGAAAAAGAAAGTAAAAGAAAATTAAGGGAAAAAAGTACTAAATTTGTAAGAAATGAATGCATTAAGGTTGTGTTAGACATTTCAAGCTAAAATTAATGGTAAATTTAAACGAGGCCGGTAAGCATCATTTTATATATGTTTTTTTTTCCCACAGGGTTTTTTTCTACACATTTAAATTAAGGCAAGGGGTTTGCAATCAACGTGTAAATTTGGAGGTGGATTCAATGATAATGATGGAAGGACAGATGGTGAAAGCGGGGACGAATCGAACATGTCTCTACTTTTTTCAAAATCACTATAAGAATACATAATTTTCAATGACGAACCAATATACTAAACTTTAGTTTCTGTGATAAATTTACTCTGTAACAATACCATTACTAAATAATTTGTTACTAATTGTTTCTTTAATTTTGTTTACATTTTATGCTACTAATCTACCATACATACCTTAAATTTGTGATAGAATCTTTCCATTACAAAATTCTCATTAGTGAAAAAAGTACTTTCTTGTAGTAAATTGTCCAATTGAAATTTTCAACTAACGAAATCCAATCGATTTTAGCATAATGAATACACGTCTTCGCCTACCTCGTAGGACACGGGGATCACCTATTCCATTCTCAGATTCTATTAAGTTGAATGTAAAACACATAATCACCCTGCGTTAAATGAAAACTTTAAGATTGTTGATCACTATGGCCAAAATTTAACTCTTGATGAATAAAAAATTATTGTGAAAGAGTTAAGATACTTCATTTTTTTTTATTATTATTATTATTTTTACATTTTTCATCTATGATTTTTTATGTTTACAGACTGTTTCATGAAACTTTCATTATCAATATTATTAAATATAGCTTCTTTCAATATATATAGTTCAACAATCGTTTATAAATTAAAATATTTTTCAATTTCTATCCAATTGCTTCAAAAAACCAAGAAATTGACCTTAAGTCGCTGTGATTTTAATTGTCACATGCTAATATAAAATTGTTTTTAAATTCCTTTTTAGTATCTATACTAGAAAACATCAACTTGGTAGTTATCTTATCACTTTTTGATTATAAACTCCTTGCAATGTATCTGTTAATTTGGACTTTAAAGAATAGTTGTTTATAATTTTTTAATGGCAATCTGAAACACAATGCGAACACAACCTGAAAGTATAAGGTTTGGGTGGAACCTTTTTGAGCTTGGGTCAAATGATACCCACGACATTTACAACCTGAAAATTTTGGGGGGGGTGGGTTGGGTTGGTTTCAAGTCAACCTATCAAACCTGGAAAAAAAAAAAAAATGGTTGACTGTGTAACCTGACAAATCCTGAAATAACCCGATTCATTTAAAACAAATTATTATTATTATTATTATTATTATTATTATTATATTTATTATTATTATTGTTATTATTATTATTCAAAAGTACAAACATTACAATAATTCAAAAGTACGTACCGCTGTTAGTTTTTAATTGCCATCCCAACTCCTAGCGTGCAATTACTTTCAAGTGTTGGCATATTTTTACAAATGTAAAAGCTAGCAAATATTATATTTCAATCATGAACACGAAGTTCAAAGGGAAATGATTTGCTCGTAGAGGTTGTACCAAAATTTTATATAATAACAAGACATTATACTCGGCTCCAAAGTAAACGTGAATATGAGCAAAATTGAAATCGAGTTAAAAGAAAATCAATTAAAACCAAATCAAACCGAACATGTCTCTATTTTTTTTTTCTTCATCTCAAATGACCAATTGGAATTTTCAACTAACCCAATCTAATCGGTTTTGTTGTCAACTAACATGTGATCACTTATTCCATTCTCCTATAAACATGTCACAATTTTTGTCTCAAATGACCAATTGAAATTTTCGACTAACCAAATCAAGGTTGTAGATTTGATACTTCGTGAATGAAGATAATATTTTAATTTGATACTAGATATTTTCTAATATATAGTCATTTTTATTATCAATAATATTATTATTATTATTATTATTACTAATACAATAAACTCAAGAAATTCTAAAAATTTAAATTGAAATGCTACACACACTCGCCTAAAGGTTAAATGGGAAGAAAAAAGGATAAGATAGTTTGAACCTGAACTTCAATAATATTGGATTTGAACTCCCACCACTAGATTATATCTCCAATAACATTTTCGTTATTATGCGATGATAATTGATTGTAAGCAGAATTATTTGATATTATCGGGCGTTTAAACGTAATTATGTGCCTGACAATTTTTACTCATTTAAATAAACCAACGAATTGAGTGTGCTCGAAAAGACCACTTAGTCCTTGAAGTTCGAAAGAATTACAACTTCTGCCATCGTGAAACCTTAGTTTTCTTATGACTAAACTAGAGTTTCATGTGTAAAATATTCCAGATCAAACTTGGGATCTCGTAAACAGAATGGGCAAGAATGTAAAATTATGTTTTTAACTAATTTTAAAAACAAAAAAAAAAAAGGACCCACAAAGTACACATGGGGTTTGGTTGATACGAGGTTCCACCCCACTGGGGCAGAGGAATCTTTGATGGCCACATGCCTATTTTTAGTTTATTTCTTTTTTGTTTTTTTTTTTAATATTTCAACTCAACTATGAACCATGATTAGTTGTAAGTTAAATTAAAATATTAAGTGAAAGGGTAAAGAGCAAAAAAATTTTTTTTAATGGATATGTTTTGTTGCACTGGAATGTTGAGGAAGGATGTCAGTTTTTCAGGTTAAGTTGTTGTATTGAAAGAAATAAAATCAACATCTTTTTTTTTTTTTTTTCTGCACGTCTCACTGCAAGCTTTGGACATGCTTGATATTGCATTAAAAGTAAAAAATGCTAAATTTTTTAAATTAGTGAACCCCATATGGCAAACATATTTGCTTTGGAATAAAAGTTCTTTTGATTGACATTCATGACATTCACCTCACATGCGAAATTGTTATAGAACACGCTATGAAATTTGAAATTCAAGCCGAATTTCAAGCCATACAGCTCATAAAAAATCCAACACCAAATCAAATATTCTTATAAAGTAATTTTATAGAATGTAAATATCATATAACATGTAATCAAATGTATCCTTTCAATAACCAAATTTACATAAATATCAAAATATGGGAAGTGTCTGTTTCCTCTTCTCAACAGGGGAGGGGACCGGGGGGGGGGGGGGGGGGGGGTGGAAGGAAGTGCTTATTTCTACAAATGAAAATTCGAACTACAATTACAAATAGTGTAAGAACACCATGCATAAATATATTAATATATACGTAAACTAACTAAAAAATTAATCAACCAAACTAAAATTAAGTTAAAAATTTTACAAATTATAAACTAACTACAAACAAATATATTGTTAAATTAACTATTAAAAAAACAACTAAATTACATAAAAAGTCAACAAAACTAACCAAATAATTAAGGTAAGTAAACAATTAAAAATAAAAATAATCTAAAAGATAAATTAATTAATAGTATATAAGATTGACATTTATCTTGAAACAAGTATTGAAATAGACAAATTGTTGGATGGTATGATAATGGAATATATTTTTTACGAAGGAGATAAATTTATAAAATATGTATTATATTGGGGAAGAATATTTAAATGAAAATTTCGATGGAAAACAATAATTGAATAGAGAAAATGTTTTGATAAAAGAATGTAATTGAAAAAATAAATATAACACGACAATTTAAACACAAAAAAAATTACCAAATGGTTAAATGAGTGTTGGGGTGGGCGTTTGTCAAATGAGCAATTGTATATGAGTGACTATTTATGTATTAAAAACTAATATATGAACAGTAACTCGTACACATCATAGACAAGTTATTATTTTTAGATTAAAAAATAATAAATGAATAGTGCTGTATACATGGTATGTATGAGTCATTGTTTATCTATTAAAAAATAATAAATATACAGTAATTCGTACATAGTGTGTACGAATTATGCTAAAATGATTAATTTTTTATTTTATGATAGAATGATAAAAATTATACAAAACTATATTATTTTGATAAAAATTCTTGAATGATGGCGGATCCATTAAATTTTGTCTAACCATGGTTGAAAGAGTTTTGTCCTTTTTAAAAGAAACAACATAAAAATGAAAAGACAAATAAGCAAAAAAATGGAGGGAACATGTGGCTTGCAAATAACCTTTTGTTTCAGGAAAATTTTTATATGGATTGGATGTATGAGTTCCACCCATATATTTTACGGTTCAAATTTAATCACGTGATGTATATTTTATAAAAAAAATTATTATTCTAACCAATAAATAAATAATATATACTGCATGACTAAATCTAAACTGTGAAATAAATACACCTAATTCATAAAAAATTTCCCCTACCTCAGTGAGGTGCAACCAACCTAGCATCAAATGAACCACGTAAACATGATGGCTTGAATTGTTTGTTTACTTGTTAACTAATAAAAAAAGGACCCCCTATAACCCCTCCACTCTTTGTTATTGTGGCCAAGCTATTTTGTCCTATATAGCCTGATCCGTTGACCTCTTATTCTGAGAAATTATTGCCTTCATCAAATTCGATCACATTGAGATTAATCACGTTCTGAGTATATTATACTCATTGCATGATTGATTGTTCTTTCTGAAATATATACCGATCAAATGACAAATATGACACACTCCTTACGTGATCAACCAATTCGGCTAGACCAAATTCGAACTTCGATCCTTCCACTAGAAATTTAAACTCGGGCATAATCCACTTTAATCAGTACCAATTATACAATGAATATGCCATACTCGCAGCCTATTTTGTGGACATATTTTATTGAAAAAGAAATGGCCCCTTTACGTAACAAATATAGTACAATTATTGTATAATTTAATGATTTCGATTAAATGTGATTCCCATAATAAGTTTCTATCATTGTTATTTCCCTTGATTATGAGAAGTTTCTATCATTCTTCACCTACTCCCATCCCCCTTTATATATGTCTTCCTTGCTCACCATGCCCACTATTTTCTTATCTCACTTCTCACACACACACACACACACACACACATAGAGTAATCTCTAGAAATGGTGAAGATTGACAAACTTATGCTGAGGTACCCTCAAATTTTGGGTCTCCACTTGTTGCAAGGCCAACTTGTCTCCCAACTTCCACAGAGGCTTTCTTCATTCACCATAACTCATATCCTTTTCCCTCTTTTCTTTTCAAGATCAAAGTATTTTTTTTTTTGTTTTTTTTCAAAATATATTTGTTGTTTTGTTTTCATCAAATCTTTATTATTATTATTTTTTAAAGACATATTTTGATGGTATTTTTTCTTAACTATATCTAACGTGGAAGGGGTGAGGCTAGTAACAGTGCCAATGGCAAAAAAAGTCGTGATCCAAAAACAGCAACGCCCAAGGTATCTTTGTTTTTTTTTTTCCAATTTGTTTCAAGAATTCAGTTTTTTCTTCATATTCTTGAATAATCTTGATTTGTTATCATCTGGGATTTTACATGCATCGATGCATGTACAAAATACAAAAATATATGCGCATATAAAAGTTTTAATTATATATTTAAATTTTGATAAATTAAAATGTAAAGAAAAATATTTATTTAAGATAATTACAAATTATTCAATGGTACGGTATAAAAAGAAGAGATGGGAGAGAGACAAATCATGAGGGAAAAAAATAGAAAACAAAAGCTGACAAATCAAAATTTATCCCTTCTACAATATTGTAGATATGTTACTAATATATGTATATATATATATATTTGATAGATTAGATATGTTATTAATATATTTGTTGTTGTTGTTATCATAGGGTCCCAAAAGCTACTCAAGAGAATAGAAAAACGAAGGCAAGGCAGGGAGCAGGGACTGGTTATGCTGGAACTAAAACCGACCAAAAATAGGGGTTCAGATTATTGTTAATATGTTTCTCGTTTTTTTTTTATTTCGTTTTTGATAACATGTTTCTCGTTTTTAGTTCTTGAATTTTCACTTTTGCAATATATTCCTTGTATTCAGATATAATGGCAAACCATCAGTACTTAATGAATCATATAGTTTTATGTTATTTTCATTTTTTTTAAGTTTTCACTTATTTTAAATTTAACAAATGCTAAAAAAAAAATTTATTCATGTAAAAAAAATATAATTTAATTTATCAAAATTTAAATATAAAATTAAATAAAATATATTTTTTATTTTGTACACGCGTATATAGAATGTGCCCACTTGACTAATTATTATTTGTGTGCATGTACGCTACCCTCAATATATTTTAGCCTCTTTACACTTTCCATATTGGTCACAAGACTTAGAGAGTGTTTGGTTAAACTTATTTTAAGGAGCTTATAAGATATTTGGAACTGATAAGCTCATATATCTTATTTTAAAAATAAGTTTCTAAAGTGTTTGAATAAAATAAGACGTTGTAGCTTATAAAATATTTTTGGAGCTGATAAACTGTGATTTTATTTGGTAAAAATTAAAGCTTATATGGTTTTTTAAGTACAATGATGATCCACAAAAATAAAATTAAATTAATTTCATGTAAATAAATATTTTTTGAGATAGTGGAAATGTAATTTGGAAAAAAAAAATATTTATATAATTTTATTTTTTAGCATTAGACAACTTATAAGTTATTTGAAAAAAAAGTTGGGGGGAGCTTTTTTTTTTTTTTCGGAGCTTATAAGCTCCTGACAGCTTATTTTTTGAACTATAAACTCCTTTACTCAAAAATTTACCAAACACTTTTAAGGAGCTTATAATCTCTTAAACAACTTATAAGATGTTTTTAAAAGATTATAAGCTTAGCTAAACACTCTCTTAATCTGAACCATAACGATGACGCTAGTTAAACATAATAATTAACAAATGATGACACATTTTTGTTCGCTTATCTTATTGTGTAAGTGTTAAGGTAGAATAGTAAATTTGGGGTATATTACACCAAATAGGGGTGTCAATTTGGGTGGGTCGGGGGGTTCGTGTTTGGTTGAGATAATGTACAACACAAAATTTTGCAATCGTAACCCAAACTATGACCTTTCAAACCCGACCTCAACCATAATCTAATTTGGTTGGGTTTGTATTAATCCGAATTGACCTATTTTAAATTAGGTCGACCCATTAACCTAACTACCTGATGTGGCTGGAAAATGGTTATCCCACATCGGGTGCAGACGAGGGGCCTGAGTACCTTATAAGTGCCAGGTGATCTCTCATAGTACAGACGCGTACTCGGGGGGGCAACCCTTACGAGAGCAAAACCCACGCACTACCGCTGAGCTAAGACGGGCAGTCAGCCAGTGAGTCTGTTGCTGGGACAATATCTGAACGGGTGAAGGGTCAGGAGCCCCCTGGGTGACCATCCTTACACTCATAAGACGCGTTTTATAAAACCCCCCGTGGACGCACCCCTGGTGCATAAGACCACGCAGGCGGGACAGTATCTGTGCTATGGCCCCGGGTGGCAGGTGCCGCAGGACCATCATCATATGGCGCCCACCGTGGGGCCCGAAGAGTCTCACCCCCCTCGTCTGGGGGGGGGGGGTATGATGTGGCTGGAAAATGATTATCCCACATCGGGTGCAGACGAGGGGCCTGAGTACCTTATAAGTGTCAGGTGATCTCTCATAGTACAGACGCGTACTCGGGGGGGCAACCCTTACGAGAGCAAAACCCACGCACTACCGCTGAGCTAAGACGGGCAGTCAGCCAGTGAGTCTGTTGCTGGGACAATATCTGAACGGGTGAAGGGTCAGGAGCCCCTGGGTGACCATCCTTACACTCATAAGACGCGTTTTATAAAACCCCCCGTGGACGCACCCCTGGTGCATAAGACCACGCAGGCGGGACAGTATCTGTGCTATGGCCCCGGGTGGCAGGTGCCGCAGGACCATCATCACTACCTATGACCAGCCAGTCTTGATTACTTAAAATTATTTTTAATCCTTCATTTTGCAATATTTTTTCTTATTAGAATTTAGCATTGAAATACTGAAATCTCCATTTGATAAATAAGGAGGATAAAGTAGCAAGATGTACTAGGTATTATATTGTAGGAAAAATGAAAAACCATGACTGGGGAAATAATGATTAAGGAAGTTTTAAATTTTAAAAATTAAAACTACCGGACATCAAGCAAAACTACGGAAATTTTAAAACTATTAAAAATATAAAAATGTTAAGATTTTTACTGAAGAGGAAACATTATTTTTTTTAAATTAGCAAAAAGTCAATTTAAATATAAAATCACAATTATATATGTTATGAACTTACAATCAAATTTCAATTCTATCAATAATCAGTTAAGTTTTGAATTAATATGAACAAAGTGAGACTGCAGTAATCTTTAATTTGTATGTCGTACATAAATGAATGTCACTTCTCATCTAAATTAAATAAACATTCCAACTTTTTTAATGAAAAAATTAAAGCAATTATAATGTACTTATTAAAAATTGATTTTTTGTTTCTAATTTTTCATTTGGCTAACTATACTATATATATATTTATTTTGTGTGTACTATAAGAAAACACCCATTTACTAAGCCTAGCGAAAATTTTGTGACAGAGAGATTTTGACATTTTGTCATAGTTTTAAAGCATCACATCATGTGATGATTAATAACAGAATTCTATGTAAATAAAACTAACTAAACAATTAGTAACAAGGCATTTACTAACAAATTTCAAATTTGTTATAGATGAAAACCAGCATAGAAAACTAAATTTGTAATTGATTCGTCACTGAAATGTATGCATTTTTAATACTTACAGTGATGGTCGGCTACATACAAGATACACATTTAAAATTTATATTAAAAATTATTGAGTTCATTTCTTACACTAGTTTATTTAAATTTTATTTATAAGAATATACTATAAAAATGTCTGATAAAAAATTTTCATTCAATATTAAAATAAATCAATATAAAACTTTCAATGAATGCAAATAAATAATTAAAACAAAATAATCAAGATATACTTTTTTGGAAGGAAGAAGAAGATGATAAACTAACATAGATATAGTTTTTCATTCAAATTGACTTTTCACTTATTTAAAAAGATTTTAAAATCTCTTATCTTTAATCTTTAAGTATCTAAAAATTTTTGTATGTTTAATAATTAAAAAAATGACATATTCTCTTTTTTATAAATTTTTCCTATATTAAATTATTGATGATTAACTACAACCCTTCAAAATATTATCATTTATAGTTTATACTTAATATATTTTTCTATTAACAAGAGGGAAAGGAGAACAAAAGATTAACAAAAACAAAAAAAAAACAAAGGATTTGAGTCGGGATGTCGGTTAACCCATAAAAGGAATCGGGTCGTTTGGTTAACCCACGAGTCAACTCATTCTTTTTGGGTCGCTTTCGGATTTGATCCATTTTCAACTCAACTCCAACTCACTATTTTCATATTGGGTTTATGTTGGATTGTCGTGTTGGGCTAGAAATTGCCACCCCTGACACCGAACTTCCTGTGTTAAGTCAAATGCGGACAAAAAGAGATTATGAAAAAAAAAAAATAGCTCAAAATCCCTTAACAATTTGAGAATGAAAAAAAAAAAAAAAAAAAAACCCCTCACGCACTGCACTTGACGCACCAGTTATGTGATTTTTATTGATTTTTCCTTTGTAAAATGATATTTGTACCCATTATATGTCAACCATTGTACATATGCATTGTATAAATAAACAACTTAGATCTTTTAATTACATTCGACTTCATTTCTATCAATGGTTTAAATTTTGAGATTTTGATATTTAATAACTGTAAAATATATAAACTGTGTATATTTATTAAAGATTATTAATAAATATGTATTGTGAAAAATATATAAAAAATAATATATTGTGCAATTTAATGTGTTAAGATATATATTATAGAAAATATATATTTTGAGATTTTCTGCATTCCATTTCATTTCTATCAATAATCTAGATTTTGAGTTTTTGATATTTAATAATTGAAAAATATATTGTGCAAAATGTATAAAAAAATCGTGCAATTTAATGTGTTAAGATATATATTATAGAAAATATATATGTTGAGATTTTCTGCATTCCATTTCATTTCTATCAATAATCTAGATTTTGAGATTTTGATATTTAATAACAGTAAAATATATAAACTGTGTATATTTTTCATAGATTGTTAATAAATATGTATTGTGAAAAATATATGAAGAAAATATATTATGCAATTTAATGTGTTAAGATATACATAATAGAAAATATATATTTTGAGATTTTCTGCATTCCATTTCATTGCTATCAGTAATCTAGATTTTGAGTTTTTGTTATTGAATAACTCTAAAATATATAAACTGTGTATATTTAAATGACGGGTGGCGAGCATCATTTTCTAAACGACATGGGGTCTTATCTTAATTTTTTTTTTCACATTTAAATGAACTTGTAAATCAAGGGGTGTGGGACAGAGTGACTTTGGCCTATCAAGACATAGAGGAGAAAAGGGCAAGTCACCTAGGCTAAGAAGAAGCCACGAATTCCCCGTGAAGAGCCATCCCATGCCCCTTGGCCTGTTGGCAGGGGTTCACCCGTCACACCTTCGCCGACATGCGCACTTTTCATGACAGTATTCACAATATTAATCCACACCCAATTGATTTAATGGAATAAGACGCTAGATCGATTAAGTAATATTCAAAATTCAAATTTTAGAATTGTAAATTGAACAATTGAATTGGGAGAGTCGCTTCTATATTGAACCTCTGCAGTATCCAAATTCGAATTAGTTGGTTAATTGATTAGAATGAGTGACTAAGACAAAAAGAAAAAAAGAAAAATCCACACGTATTTTCATTATGTGTATTTAGTTATACCTCAAGAATACAATTGCTCATTTAAATGATGAACTTGTAAATTTGGAGATGGATTCAATGACAATGATGGAAGAAGAGGTGGTGAAGGTGGGGATGGATGTAGTGTTACAAAGAAAAGGATGAAAAATAATGATTCCATGAACGACGATCAATTGAAATTGGATATTTTGTTTTCTAAACAAGAAACAATTAAAATTGAATCAAATTGAAAATATGTCTACTTTTTTCTGAATCACTATAAGAATGCATTCAATGACGAACCAGTATACTAAACTTTAGTTTCTGTGATAAATTTAGTTTATAATAATTTTGTTAATAAATATCTTGTTATTAATTATTTCTTTAGTTCTGTTGACAGTTTATATTACTAATCCATCATACATACCATAAATTTGTGATAGAATCTCTCCATTACAAAATTCTCATTTGTGAAAAGGGTGTTTTCGTGTAGTCAATTGGCCAATTGAAATTGTCGACTAATGAAATCCAATCGATTTTAGCGTAATGAATACACCTCTTCACTACCTCGTAGGACATGGGATTACTTATTCCATTCTCATATTCTATTAAGTTGAATGTAAAATGCATAATCACAGTGTGTTCAATGACAACTTTAGGATTGTTGATCACTGTGGTCAAAATTTAACTCTTGATGAATAAAAATTACTGTTAAAGAGTTAAGATACTTCATTTGATTTTATTTTATTTTTTTGACATTTTTCATCTATGATTTCTTATGTTTACAGACTATTTCATGAAACTTTCATTATCAATATTATTAAATATAGCTTCTTTCAATATATATAGTTCAACTTCAACAATCATTCATAAATTAAAATATTTTTCAATTTCTATCCAATTGCTTCAAAAAATCAAGAAACTTTACGTCGCTTGGGATTTTAATTGTCATATACTCATATAAAAGTGTTTGTAAATTCCTTTTTAGTATCTATCCTAGAAAACCTCAACTTGGTATTTGTCTTACCACTTCTTGATTATGAACTCCTTGTAATGTATTTGTTAATTTGGACTTTAAAGAATAGTTGATTATAAATTTTTAATGGTCCAAGGATTTAGGGTGGCAATTTGAAACACGGTACGAACACGACCAGAAAATATAAGGTTTGGGTGGAAGCTTTTTGAGTTTGGGTAAGATGATATCCAAAACATTTCCAACCTGAAAACTTTTGGGTTGGTTTGGTTGGTTTCAGGTCAACATGTCAAACTTTAAAAAAAAAAAAATGGATGACCTTCTAACCCGACACACCCCGAAATAACCCGATCTTTTTAAAACACTACTACTAGCAGTAGCTCCTACTGCTACTACCTAGTTAAGGTAGTGTATTAATTAGATAGAAACTGATTTTTAATATATGATTAACCTAAATGTCTTAAAAATAATTTAAAACATTAATATATATGCAAACTTGAGGATTGCTCATGAACTAAAATAAAATTGAGTTTAGAATTAATTATGATAATTAAAATAAATATTTATTATTACGCTATATCTTATTTTAATTCATATTGATATTATCTTTTTAATATTCAGAAGTACAAATTAATTATGATGATTAAAATAAATATTTATTATTGCGCTATATTTTATTTTAATTCGTATTGATATTATCTTCTTAATATTCAGAAGTACAAACATTACATTTAATCAAAAGTACGTACCACTGTTAGTTTTAAATTGCCATCCCAACTTCAAGCGAGCAATTACTTTCAAGTGTTGGCATATTTTTACAAACATAAAAAGTTGGAAAAAATTATATGTCAATCATGGCCACGAAGTTCAAAGGGAAATGATTTGCTCGTAGAGCTTGAACCAAAATTTTATATAATAACAAGACTTTATACTCGGCTCCAAAGTAATCGTGAATATGAACAAAATTGAAATCGAATTGAAAGAAAATCAAATAAAACCAAAGCAAAACAAACATGTCTCAATTTTTTTTAAATCTCAAATGACCAATTGAAATTTTTGAATAACCAAATAAAGATTGTAAATTCAATACATCAAGAATAAAGATATTATTCTAATTTGATACTAGTTTCTTTCTAATTTATAATTATTTGATTTTTCACTATTACATTTTTTTTTTTTGATATAATCAAGTCGAGGCACTTTATAAATATAATTCAAAATGCTATACCCTTATCCAAAGGCTAAAGGGGAAGGAAAGAGGATCTAATGTGGGATCTCACGTAGAAATGAAAATCCGAACTACAATTACAAATAGTGTTTTTACATCAAATTTTAATTTTGCCTAACCATGATTGAAACTTGAAAGAGCTTTGTCGTTTTTAAAAAAGAAAACGTAAAAATGAAATGACAGAAAGGGAAGGGACACGTGGCTTGTAATTAACCGTTTGCCCAGTGAGGGGAGCCTAGCATCAAATGAACCACGCAAACATTTTTTTCGAAAAGGAGAAAAATCCACTAAATATCAGATAAGTCTTCCGCTAAAACGGAATGAACAAATGCCGGAATATTCGTAGAGCCTTCCATAGCGGACTCTGCGTTCCGAGCTAAACAATGAGCCACTCGATTGCCTATGCGGCGAGTGTGGCTGAAACAGACAAATTTAAAGAGGACAGGATCAACCGAATGTCATAAATTAAATTACCCAACAAAGACATGTCTTCTTTAATGCTTTTTAACCGATTCATCAGACTTTCATTGTCGCCTTCCAGAATAAGATTGTCCCACCCAGCTCTCTGTGCCATCATTGCAGCTGCCTGAGCTGCTAACATTTCGGCATGCAAAGGATCCAGAATGCCTGCGAATCGACTTGAAGACCATTTCACCACCTCTCCCTTGTAATTTCTCGCAACTACTCCGAGACCCGCTTCATTTGTGTCTCGAAAAATGGCACCATCGAAATTGATCTTCACGACTCCATAATCTGGAGGTCTCCATGGTGCTCCTTGCCCCCGTGTAGACACCTTGCGCACCCCTCTTGAAACAGATTCATTTGCGTTGTAGAAGTGTGCAGCAAAGGTAACCACATCGCCCGGGGTCAAAGCTGTTTCAGCGAAGCACTTGCAATTTCTGTTCCACCATATCGACCACAACAAAGTTAGGAATTTGCCCCCCATCTGTTTGTCAAAAGTCCTTAGAAGGGAAACCAGCCACTGAGAAATGTTGTCACAAGAATTAATCTGATTCCAAGGGAAGTTTGAGAGAGCCCACACTTGTCTTGCTACATGGCAGTGGATGAGAGCATGAGATATTGTTTCCTCCGTCGATTCGCACCAGGGGCAGCATAAGTCGTAACCGCAGTGGCGCTTTTGCAGGTTCACCGCAGTGGGAAGGATTTCATGATAGACCCTCCAAGTAAACAATCGACCCTTTGGTGGAACTTGAGCATTCCAAATTCACTTCCAGTCACGAACCCATGAATTGGTTGCCGAAGTTGACACCTCCGATTTCAATTGCATGATTAAGTGGTAAGCGCTCTTCACCGAAAACTGCCCGTCTCTTGTGTAGTGCCAAATAAGTTTGTCTTCCATGCCGAAGCGACTACGGGGCATGTGGATGATTTTTTCAACGTCTATTGGCCAAAAAATGGAGTCGATCAGACCGAGATCCCAATCAGTCGAACCTTCGTGCATGAGATCACATACCCGAAGTGCCGAGCAATCTGGAGGCCTTGGTGTGAGTGGTTTAAATAAAGCAGGGCGGTCCAACCAACCATCTTCCCAAATTTTCACCTGATCACCACGTCCTATTCTCCACCTAGAGCCTTCTTTGAGAACCCCTTTTGATTCCCATATGCTCCGCCAAGTGAAAGATGGTCTAAAACCAAGTTTAGTGTCCAGAAAACTATCGTGAGGAAAGTATTTCCCTTTCAGAACTTGGGCTACCAAACTGTTCGGATTGTGTATGAGCCGCCAACCCTGTTTAGCTAATAGAGCAGAGTTGAAAGCTCTCAGATCGCGGAATCCCAATCCCCCTTCTCGCTTTCCTTTGCATAATTGCTCCCATGCTAGCCAATGAAGTTTGTGAGTGCCTCGACTACTCCACCAGAATTTTCGAACCATCGCCTCAATCTCCTTAATGAAAGAATCAGGGAGTTTGAAGATAGACATCGCGTAGGTGGGAATGGATTGTAGAACAGCCTTAATTAGTACCTCCTTACCCGCCGATGAAAGCGCTTTTTCATGCCACCCGTCGATTCTCCTCCAAATACGGTCCCGAATGTTCGCAAAGAGTATCTTTTTTTATCTTCCCGCAAGGGATGGGAGACCAAGATAGATGTCATGCTTCTCGATGCGTCGAACCTCCAAAAGATCAGCAAGCATCAATTGATTGGAGGCGCTAATGTTATTGCTAAATACCACAGCTGATTTTTGGTTATTGATTTCCTGTCCCGACACTCGAGCGTAAGTATCGAGGACCCGTTTGATGCATTCGATTGCCCCTCGCGAGGCCTTACAGCAGATGAGAGTGTCGTCAGCGAATAAGAGATGAGAGATCCGCGGGCTATGTCTACTTACCGCGATGCCTTGGATGTGATTCTTTCTTTCTTCTTCTTGCAGCAAGCAGCTCAGGATTTCTGCACAGAACAAAAACAAATAGGGTGACAGCGGGCACCCTTGTCTCACCCCCCGCTGCGGTGCCAGGTGCCCGAAGGAAGACCCATTCAACATGAAAGAAAAAGAGGCTGTGGTCACACAATCCATGATTCTAGAAACAAGTTGAGCGGGTATTCCAAGTTTGCACATAGAGGCCCTAAGAAAGCTCCATTCGAGTTTGTCATAAGCCTTACAGATGTCAAGTTTTAATGACATGAAACCCGTCTTCCCTTTATTCTTATATTTGAGAAAGTGAATTATTTTGTACGCAATCAGAATATTGTCTGTGATTAGCCGCCCGGGAACAAAAGCAGATTGGGCTAGGGATATAATCTTTCCAAGAAACGATTTGATCCTATTGGCTAGTGACTTTGACACAATTTTATATAAGACGTTACACAAACTGATTGGTCGGAATTGGGTGATAAACTCCGGTTTGGGGACTTTGGGGAGTAGCACGAGATGAGTAAAATTAATCGAGGACACACTTTAATTATTGTTGAGATAGTTCAAAACACACGCAATAATATCATTCCTGATAATATGCCAAAATTTTTGAAAAAATAATGGGGGCATACCGTCGGGACCGAGGGATTTTAGAGGAAACATCTGACCTACAGCAGACGCTATCTCCTCCGGCTTGAACGGTGCCTCGAGTTCTGCTTTCGTCTCCATATCCACTCTTGGCCGAACCGAATCCAACACCTCATAGATGTCCTCCCTTGAAGGGTTGTTCGACATGAAGGTACTAGGAGAAGTGGTTTGCTATAATATTCATGACATCTTTGCCTTCTTCGCACCATTCCCCCCCCACCATTCCGTAAGCCCCTTATCCAATTCTTATTATGGCGTTGGGAGGCCTTCGCATGGAAAAATCTTGTGTTTCGGTCCCCTTCTTTCAGCCACAGCGCCTTCCCCCTTTGTTTCCACCGAATTTCCTCTTCGTGTAATAATTCCGCAAGCTCTTTTGTCAATCTATTTTCTTCAATCCGGCTCGAGCCTGACCTCTCGCTACTGCGAAGCTCTATGAGTCGTTTCTCTAGCATATCAATCCGCTTCTTCGAGTTTTCTAGGTGGTCCTTGCTCCAATAAATCAGTCCAAGTCTACAATTGTTTATGCTATTCAGCACATTGCTTTCCGTGGAGTTCCCCCCTCTACTCGGGTTCCAGTTATCCTCTATAATCTTGGCGCATTCTTCCCTAGTGACCCACATTGCTTCGAAACGCCACGGTTTCCTGCCCACGGACATTCGGGCTGGCGCGGGGGAAAGTTCTATGCGTAGAATGGAATGATCCGAATAACAAGTCTCGATGTGTGATACTTTTACCAATGGGAACTTCCTGATCCAAGCCTCGGAAGCAACAGCTCTGTCCAGCCTCTCCCAAACTGTATCCGGAGACGTCCGATTGTTACACCAAGTAAATTTGTTGCCACTGAAGCCCAAGTCATTCAGTCCTGCGTCTTCTAGAGCCTCCCTGAAGATGTTCATTTATCCGCGTGGTCTAGGTTGTCCACCCTTTTTCTCGTCGTTGGTGAGGATTTCGTTAAAATCCCCTGCACAAAGCCATGGCGCTGAGCTGCCTCGTTTCAAATGTCTAAGGAGCCGCCAAGATTCTTTCCTGTGTTTGCTCTCCGGATGTCCATAAAAACCAGTAAACCGCCAGCTTGCACCATCTGCCTCGTGAATAATATGGGTGTCAATAAAGTATTTGGAAAATTTGATCAGCGACACATGTATTTCCTTACGCCAAAGTAAACCAAGCCCGCCACTTCTGCCTTGGGCTTCCACACATAGTCCAAAGTACCCGAACTTGATCTTTAATCTCTCGAATTTGGTCCTCTTGATCTTTGTTTCTGAGATAAAGATCAAAGGGGGGTGGAATTGCTGGATAAGTTTATCCAGCCCCTGAATTGCCTGGGGCCCCCCCAACCCCTGACAATTCCAACATATGACGATCATTGTTCCCGGCGGGGCTGCTATGCAGCATCCGCCGATATAGATTCCTTATTGCTCTCATTGAGGCGTGCATTTGTTACATTAATCTGATGTGTTTCCGCCGAGATCAACTTCTTTTTTTTGGAAACCATTACTGTTCTTCTCCACTTTGATTTCTCCTTGGTCGGTTCGGGTCCTATGGAGAATTGAAGGCTTGGGTTTAGCTCCGGTACTTGGGGTGGAGCCATGGGTGTATCTTGGATGACATAATGATTTGGATGTAGGATTGGGCTTGGTAGGACGTTTGGTGGATGAGTTTGGGTAACTTGGTGGTTTGGGTTTTGGGCTCAAGTGGGTTGTGTCGTTTGTGGGGAGTTGCTCCAAGTTTGGGCTGGTGTGCTGGGTATATTGGGTGAATTATTCTCCTTAACTGTCACGGGTTGAGGCAGCGGGTGGATGAGAGTTGGTGTTTTTGGAAAGGTATCTATGGTGATAAACGGCAAGGATGGAGATTCGGGCTGGGAGAGTGCATATGTATGGATAGCAGCTGATGGATGGAAGGAAAGAGATTCTGGTGGGGTTACCTGGGTTTGGGCGAGGGTAGAAGGCTGGGATTGAGGCGGCTTTTAGCACTGATTCGGTTGCCTTTGTGAACCGATATGGTATACTCCAAAAAAGGCATATTGAGGATTTGTTGCTGATTTCCCTATTGTATCGAGATTTTCGGGATTGACTGCTGGTTTTTTGCCTTTGTCGACTATGAACGTTGGCCGGAGAGATTCGGACTTGTCACCGAAATTGAACATGTTTCGCCGATAATTTTGTCCCGGTGGTGTTGCCCGGAGCCACGATCCAAATGGAGTTTTATCGCCAGGATCCTCAAAGTTGTCCTCAAGCTGCTTGGGGCAAAATTTCTGAATGTGAGTACATATGCCACAGAGATAACAAAAACTCTGGAGTTTCTCGTACGTAAAGGACACCATCAGCTCTTCCCCATTGGGACCTTGAAGCCTTAACGCCCGCTTCAGTGGCATTGTCACGTTGATAAGTGTTCTGATTCTGAGATAATCACCCCACAGTTGACCTCTGTTTTTGAACTCTACTGCCTTGAACACCCCTATTTTATTGCCAATGAAGGATGCCATTTCTTTTGTCAACTTGCTCAGCGGTAGATTATGAACGCGAACATAGAACTCACTCCAATCCAGATTAACTGCTCTAGGGTCTTCTTCCTCCTCGATCTCTCGCAATACGAGAAGACATTTATCGAAGGACTAAGGGGCGCCCTCGAGTATTCTCCGTCGATCCATCTGATGATAAAAACTAATAACAAATCGATCATTGTCAAGTTTCTTAATATCCATTCCACGCATTGGTTTCATCGCCGCGGCCAAGGTACTTTTGAAAAAATCAAAATTGAAGCTCTTATTTGTGAGAACACGACCAGCTACAAGGAAAGATTTCCTAGGGGTTTGTCCTTGCCAAGCCTCTGTCGGAACAACATACCCTCCCCCTTCTTCAGCTGTGAGTGACAAAATTCGGGTCATCCTTTCCAAATCACCATCTGACGTCATATTTCAGCGGTTACCCGTGGATATGCGGGACTGACTAGGCCAAGAGTGCGATGTGGAAAGTGAGCAGAACAAGAGACGACGTCTCGCACCGAGGGGATATCTTATGAATCAATATCAATCGTACGACAAATATAACCTACTTACAACATATTTTGTGGACATCTTATGAAGCAATCAAATTTTACTTTATATATTTGATGACAAATACATTTCATGAAAACTGATAACACATTATAACAAGGAATTTTATTGAAATTAATATGAATTATAATGTTTGTCATCAAAATTTGCTCATTAAAATGCATGAAATATATTAAATAAAAATTACTAAAAAAATGCTAAATGATAAATGTTGATTGATTGTTTGATTGGATCTGATAGATTTAGTTTTTATGTATCTTACGCATATAATTAAAGTTAGAACTTGTAGGTAAATAATAAGTAGCAGGTCACGACAACCTATATTATATAACTTGTAAAATAGGTAACATGTACTCTAATAAAATGAGGGTACTTAGCGTTAAACTTTTTTAACCCAACCTCATAATGGACAAACCTATTTAACATACACGAAAATCATATTTATTTTTATATGTGAATATATATATGTATTTATGTATGAGTTATAAGTAGTGATGGAGCCAACAGATGAGCTGGTGGTGTGCAGCGGCTGCCCCCTATAATGTTTTAAAAATTCATTTTTTTAGTATATATATATATATATTAGAAATTTGAAATTTCATCCCCCCAAAAAATTAAAAATTTGAGTTTTAAATAAATTATATAATAAATATTTTAATCTTCTCTACCCTATTTTATTTTTGGTGATTTAATTTTACCCAGTCTCATTTATCATAATAATTAAAATTTCTCTCTTTCTCTTTCCTTCCTTTCTCCTAATTCTATTCAAATTAAAATATTAAAAAAATCTATTATATTTTATTTCTCTTTTTTATTCCAATTAAAACACCAACAATCCAATTGGAATTTTTTTCTCTCATGAACCCTTAATTTTTCTTCTATCACAAACCCTACAATGTTTATTTTTATCTTCAACATCAATGTACAAGAACGCATTGTGTACCAATTGATTTTTGTATAGAGATTTGAATATTAGGATTGTTGAT
Source organism: Petrea volubilis (assembly GCA_026212405.1). Lineage (NCBI taxonomy): Eukaryota > Viridiplantae > Streptophyta > Magnoliopsida > Lamiales > Verbenaceae > Petrea > Petrea volubilis. Next base: position 20,389,243 of record CM047873.1, on the reverse strand, counting down.
ATGAATATTGATAGTTGTTCATTATTAACCTTAATAAATCTCGGTGCTTATTTGTTGGGTTATTGTCTTTAAATGAATCTTACTAATTTGAGACTTCATACTTAATTGAGAGTAATCAGGCAAATGTGATGGCGGCGAAAAAATAAAAGATATTTTTTGAACTTTAAATATTTTTCTTAATCGAGAGTGATTTGGGGTAGAAAATTCTTCGTTAAGTATTTTTTAAAAGTAATTTATTATCAACTACATTTACTTTTTTTGGAAACAGATAATAATTTTTTTATATTAAGTATCATTTTTGATATATTGTTTTGATTGTAGTACTTTTTATTTTTTATTGTAGCACTTCTAATTGGTCATATGCGTATAAATATGATAACTTTTATTATTTTATATGATAGTATTATATATAATCTTTATATTTATATATTTTAATAATTAGTGATCTCAAAAAAAATTTCGCCCCCCTTCTCAATTAAATACCTAGCTCCGTCGCTAATTATAATTATATATATTATGTAAATTTATATATTAATAATATATGTATGTATAAAATTTATAGCAATTCGGTCTGTATTTTAAATCTAAAACCCGAAACGCAATCCAACCCCTTTTAGACCTCTTAAACCCTAAACCCTACCGTAACGGGTTGGGTTTAGGGTCAAGTTCAGATTGAATCCAGATCCATTGCCATCTCAACTCCCAGCAAGCAATATCTTTTTTTAAACTTCTGGAGGCTTTCAATATCTATGATTAAAATTGAAATCGAGTTGAAAGTAAATCAATTAAAAACAAATCAAGATTGTAGATTCTAGTCATTTGTAATTTTCACTATTACTTTTTTTTTTTTTTTTTTTTTTTTTTTTACAATCAATTCAAAATACTTTATAAATATAAATCAGAATACTATACGCTTATCTAAAGGCTAAAGGGGAACGAAAGAGGATCTACTGTGAGATCTCGCGTAGAAATGAAAATCCGAACTACAATTACAAATAGTGTTTTTACATTAAATTTTAGTTTTGCCTAACCATGATTGAAAGAGTTTTGCTGTTTTTAGAAAAGAAAACGTGAAAATGAAAAGACCAAAAAAGGAAGGGACGCGTGGCTTGCAAATGAACCACGGAAACATGGCGGCTTGAATTATTTGTTCAATTATTAACTAATAAAAAAAGGTTTCAAAAAAAGAAAAAGAACTAATAAAACAGTATAATAGTTTCAATTATTAATTACACTTTGCATCCAACAGGTTGCTTTTATCCTTTTAAATTCAAAAGTATAACAAATTAATTTCTTATAATAGTGAAAATATAGCAAATCAATCATTAATATCTATAATATAGGGCTATTTATTGTATTTTATCACACTACAAAAAAAAAGTAAATTAGTAACAATATAACATATGATAATGAAAAAATTATCATTAATTATATATTGTCACAAAATATAATTTGCACAATATCAATGCCTGCAATACAGTGTAAAAATGGAATAATATAGTGTCAAATTGAGAATTAGTGACACACTTATCGTAACAACCTAATGACCATAAAATCTTGTTACAAAATCCTTATGGCATTTTTTAAATTTAACGAATCCTAAAAAAAATATTCATGTAAAAAAATAATAAATCTTATAATATAATTTATCAAAACTTAAATACAAAATTAAAAATCTAATAGTTTTTATTTTGTATACGCTTATATATAATGTCTCCACTTGACTAGTCATTATTATTTTGGCCTCTTACACTTTCCAGATTGGTCACAAGACTCGATTGGGATATACTAGACCAAACTTCCTGTGTTAGGTCAAATGTGAAAAAAATTTATGAAAAAAATAGCACAAAATCCCTTAAACATTTTGAAAAATGAAGTAAAAAAAAAATTCTAGCGCACTTCACGCACTAGTTATGTGATTTTTAAAATCATATTTATACCCATTATATGTCAACCATTGTATATATTCATTGTAAGAATAAACAACTTATATCTTTTAGATTCCACTTTATTTCTATCAATGGTTTAGATTTTGAGATTTTGATATTTAATAACTGTAAAATACATAAACTGTGTATATTTATTTAGAGGTTGTTAATAAATATGTATTGTGAAAAATATATTAAAAATATTGTGCAATTTAATGTGTTAAGATGTATATTATAGAAAATATATATTTTGAAATTTTCTGCATTCCATTTCATTTTTATCAATAATCTAGATTTTGAAATTTTGATATTTAATAACTATAAGATATATAAACTGTGTATATTTATCATAGATTGCTAATAAATATGTATTTTGAAAATATCTAAAAGAAATATATTGTGCAATTTAATGTATTAAGATGTATATTATAGAAAATATATATTTAATGAAAATTTATACATAATGAAGACAACGACATTGCCAACATGGGAGGTTTGGCTGATTGAAGGTAGATAAATTTGATTGACGAAGATGAAGACGGAAAAAGAAAGTAAAAGAAAATTAATGGGAAAAAGTATTAAATTTGTAAACAAATGAATGCATTAAGGGTGTGCCGGACATTTCAAACTATAATTTTTTAGGAATCTTAGAGGAATATTCAGACATATTTTGGGGAATATTGAGAAATATTTCACCGGAATAGTGTAAAAAATATAATTGGTGCATAAATGGTAAAAATTAGGTACCAAAGCGCATATTGATAAAGATTGAATACCAAAGTACAAAATACCCCAAAAGTTGAGATATTTAACATAATTTGCTCTATTTTTTTTTTTTAATTCTTGTACAAGATTATAACAATGAATAATTTTACTATCTGCAGTCAAGTTGAGTTAGGAATGTGAACTTGTAAAATTTTGTTGAACAACATGAGACGCTTAAATTTGATTTAATTGTATATATTGAAATTTCGGTGATTCACACAATAATTTTATTTATTTTTTCAATATATGAAATTAAAATTTAAATTGAAAAAGAACTAAAAATTCAGATGAAATTAATATAGAAGATCCGATTTTAATTACAATTTTTACTTTTCCAAAGTGAAACAATAATGATAAGATAGATACTCGTCTTTTATGTTATCAAAGTAGAGCAAAACTCGTCTTTTATGATCGTTTAAAGAAGAAATTTAAATGGACTGCTCGATTATTATATCCACTTATATTTAAATGAAAGGAACATAAATCAATCACTTTGCAGTTATCTCAAGTGGTCCTGTGATGCTCTGCTTTGAAACTCATTAATATCCTCACAGTGTGCGAGCAATTTTGGATTTGACTCCGCCACTAACAAATTACGACTCATAATTCCATGTTGACCCGGCTCATTTTTCTTGCTTGTAAAGGTTATTAACAATGAAAAATGAAGTGCGAATTTTTTATTTTGAGGAACGAAAGTTAATTTCTATAAAATGTTAAAAATATTTATATAATTTAAAAGAGGTAGAATTTAAATATTTTTAGAAAAATACATATAAATATTAATTCGATATAATTTCAAAAGGGGTAGGGGAAATGCAACCCTTCACTAACAAAAAACTTATGACAGAGAGATTTTATTACAAATTTAAGGTATTTGTCATGAATTATTAATAGAATTCGATATAAATAGAATCAGTGACAATGCATTTACTAATGAATTTATTAATAAACCCGTTATGAATATTAATTCTATGTTTGGAACAAGGATTTTGGTGAAGAAAACAGAAATGGTGAAAAATGAAAGCATATATAGTACTATTATTTGAAACAAAAAAAAAAAAAAATCATTCTATTTTCCTTATCAAAATCCTATTAAGTTGGGGTACTCTATTTTTCATTCTGTAGGACATGGGATCACCTAGTCCATTCTCATATTCTATTAAGTTGAATGTAAAACACATAATCACCATCTGTTCAATGACAACTTTAGGATTGTTGATCACTATGGTCAAAATTTAACTCTTGATTAATAAAAAAATTGCTGTGAAAGAATTAAGATGCTTCATTTTTTTTTGGGCCAAATTCCAAAAATGTCCCCTATAGTTTAGCAAAATTGCATCAAATCCCTTATGGTTTAAAAATATGCGACAAGCCCCCTCTGATTATAAAAAATACACATGTGTCTTCGAAGAGCAAACACCGTTAACTCAAGCTTAACGACGTTAAATTTATGTTAAAAGGATCGTTATACCCCTTTATTTTGAGCCATTAGATTTTAACTTAGAAAAATTAACGGTTGAGATTGATTGGTAATTGTAAAATTAAATAAAAATTATAAAATATATATAAAATATAACAATATAAAAGCATATAATTATATATAAATTTAACTTAATTATAATAATAAAAAATATACACAAACATACACAGAACACACACTAACATCAAACACACATACTTTGCACACACACACTCTGCACACAGAGAGTCACACACACTCGCGCACACACACTCTCTGCACACACACACAACACACATACGAAAACACACACACACACATAGTCACGCATGCACACGAAAACACACACACAGTTGCGCACACACACGAACACAAACACACATACAGTCACGCACACACACTGGACACACTCACACAACACACACACACACACACAGAGTGCACACACACTACACACACACACACACAGCGCGCGCGCACACACAATCACGCACACGCACACAAATCGTGTAAAATTATACACTAATCCGACCAACTGGATGACAGGAACCCATTGGTGGTGACATTATTGAGTTTTAATGGCTGATTGAAAAGTTATTAGGGGAGGAAGACGTAATAACTAATGTGGCGGATCTAGGATCTTTGTATGATTTTTTTTTTCAAATTAAATGTAAATGGTTTGAGATTTGATGAAATTGATAAAGGAGTTTTGTTTAGCTTGTGAAGATGCATATACCAGCATTGTTGGCCATTATTCCGACAGGGGCTCCGACGACGGTGGTGGTGGAAGAGAATGGTTGAAAATGGTGAAAAAATGAAGACTTAACAAGTAAAAAGACTTATTTGTAATATTGGATAAGTAAATTTAAATTTATAAAAAAAATAATAGCCATAATAGTGAATATGTTTGTATTTAAGGGTATTTCAATCATTTTAATCAACTTTAAAAATCAAAATCAAGCTAAATTACGTGCCCAGTCACACCCCAAGCGCGTGCATCTCACTCTTTGTTATCATGGAAAATTGTGCAGTGTTTTTAAAATCACGGAAGGTGTTTCGCCTATTTCTAAACCAAAGGAGATTTGATGCAACTTCACTAAACCACAGGGGGTATTTTTGGAATTTGGCCTTTTTTTTAAACATTTTTCATCTATGATTTTTTTATGTTTTCAGACTATTTCATGAAACTTTCATTAGGAATATTATTAAATATAGCTTCTTTCAATATATATATAGTTCAACAATAATTTATAAACTAAAATATTTTTCAATTTCTATCCAATTTCTTCAAAAAATCAAGAAACTTTAAGTCGCTTGTGATTTTAATTGTCATATACTCATATAAAAGTGTTTTTAAATTCCTTTCTAGTATCTATCCTGGAAAATCACAACTTGGTATTTATCTTACCACTTCTTGATTATGAACTCCGTGTAATTTATCTGTTAATTTGGACTTTAAAGAATAGTTTATTATAATTTTTTAATGGTTCAAAGAGTTAGGGGTCGCAATTTGAAACACGATACGAACATGACCTGAAAATATAAGGTTTGGGTGGAAGCTTTTTGAATTTGGGTCAGATGATACCTAACAAATTTCCAACCTGAAAAATTTTTGGTGGGTGGGTTGGGTTTGGTTGGTTTGATCAGGTCAACCTACCAAACTTGGAAAAAAAAATGGGTGACATTCTAATCCGACAAACCCTTAAGTAATTAACCCGATTCATTCAAAACAAAATATTATTATTATTATTATTATTGTTATATTATTATTACTGCTAGTACTACTTAGTTTCAATCATGATCACGAAGTTCAAAGGGAAATGATTATAATAATAGGACTTTATACTCGGCTTCAAAGTACACGTGAATATGAGCAAATATTACTCAGCTAGCCTCCATCTTTTTCCGGCTTTTAACCAATTATAACCAAATCAATTTATTTTCAACTAACATGTGATCACTTGTTCCATTCTCCTATAAACATGTCTCAAAAATTCTATTAGATTTTTTTTTTTCCTCTCAGAAATTCTACAATATTCAATTTTTTCTTTAAAACAACATATGAAAAGGTATTGGGTACTAATTTTAAAAAATATATATATATATTTATTTATTTATTTTGTAATTGATTTTTGTTTAGAGATTTGAATCTTAATGTTGTTGATATGAATCTTGATATTTGTTAATATTAAACTTAATAAATATTGATGTTTAATTGTTGAGCTATTAAACTTGGATGAATCTTATGAATGTGGGACTTTATATTTAATTGGGAATAATTTAGAAATGTAATGACGGAAAAAAAAAATATATTTCAATCGCGAACATGAAGTTCAACGGGAAATGATTTGCTTATAGAGATTGTACCAAAATTTTATATAATAACCGGACTTTATACTCGGCTTCAAAGTAAACGCGAATATGAGCAAAATTGAAATCGAGTTTAAAGAAAATCAATTAAAACCAAATCAAACCAAACATGTCTCAATTTTTATCTCGAATGACCAATTGGAATTTTCAACTAACAAAATCTAATCGGTTTTATTTTCAAATAACATGTGGTCACTTATTCCATTCTCCTATAAACATGTCTCAATTTTTGTCTCAAATGACCAATTCGATACTTGGTAAATGAAGATATTATTGTAGCTTGATACTAATTTCTATTTGATATATAGTCATTTGTATTTTCATTGTTATTATTATTATTATTATTATTTGATATAATCAACTCGAGACACCTATAAATATAAATTAGGAACGCTACACACAATCACCTAAAGGCTAAAGGAGAAGGGAAGAGAATAAGAGGATTCGAACCTAAAAGCTGGATTATATCAGATTTGAACCCCCACCATTTGATTATATCTCCATTGACATCTTCGTTATTATGTGATAAGGATTGATTGTAAGCAGAATTATTTATACTAATTGATCTGCGTTAAAACGCGTTGATTTGAGTAAATGTAAGTACTAGGGGTCGATGCAAACAAATCGAGCCTCCTTGCGAGCTTAACGAGTCGGTTCAACAAAGGTTCGAGATTAAATTCAAATAATTCAAATTGAGCCCGTATAAGTTCCGAACCATGCTTAAGTCAAGTAGCTCTTATTCATAGGCTCACGAGCTTTTTATTTTTTTAATATATATTTTTATTTTTATATATAATTATAAATGTGATGCGGGTGGAATTTGGGGCTGATCGACTCCGGTCGATTCCACTGGTCAAGAAAGTGTTTGTTACTCGAAGGGGAAGTTGGAAACTGCAACAAGGGAATGGCAACATAAGCTAACCGAGAGGGGCCTCGGCTAAGACCCTCCGATGCTTAAGTCAGTAGGTCGATTTTGGAGATATTTGAACAGAGTAAGGGTGCAGTATGTAATTAATGCGTGTCTCTTACCATAAATGAGGAGGTATTTATACCCTGTCCAGGTAGACCAGACCCCAATGGGTCCCTTAAACCAGGCGGGTTGTTGTGGACTGACGTGGGCGACTCGTAGGCTATGGGGTAGGGCCCATAGGCTCTAGCTGGCACCCCATTAATGAGGCATGGGATTAGGTGGCTTCTCCATACTCGGACTGACGGAGCATTTAATGCCAGCAGGGAACCGTTGGACCCGGCATGGCTCTAGGTCGATTATATAGTCGATCAAAAAAGCTGATGGCCGATATCGGGCGGAGTGCATTGACCACGCGGTCGACTGAGAGATGAGCAAGTGCGGCCGATCGGCCATATTCAGGCCGATCGGATGACTTGAGGGGACGGATTCTGGAGAGTTCTTTAGCGAGGGAGGGTCGGATTCCCGATCGGAATTATGCCACGTCAAAATGATATATTGATTTTCGAACTCTAACTCTAACCCGAGCTTGAGCTCGAGATCGAGCTTGCAGCTCAAACATAATAAAATAATTGAAAATATTTAAACTAGAGTTCGAGCACAGCCTCGACCTTGAGCCTATAATTTTTTTTTATAAATTCGAGTCGAGGTGAGCTGAACCGAGCTCGAACATGACTCAAGCTCGTAGTCGAGCCTATTTTTTCCTAGCTCATCGGACTTGAGCTCGAGCTTGAGCTTGAAAAAAAGCCAAGGCTATGCTCGTCTTGGCTCGTTGGCATCCCTAATAAGTACGTGCCTGATAATTTTGATTCATTTAAATAAACCAACGAATTGAGTGTGGCAGAAAAGACCACTTAGTCCTTTAAGTTCGAAAGAATTACAACTTCTGCCATCGTAAGCCTAAGTTTTCATCCGACGAAACTAGACTTTCATGAGTAAAATATTTCAGATCTAATCTAGGATCTCGCAAACACTTAGTCCTTGAAGTTCGAAAGAATTACAACTTCTGCCATCGTAAGCCTAAGTTTTCGTGGGTAAAATATTTCAGATTTAATCTAGGATCTCGTGAACAAAAAGGACAAGAACATAAAATTACAAAGTACACATGGGGTTTAAGGTTCCACCCCATTGGGACACATGAATCTTTGACGGCACATGCCTATTTCTAGTTTATTTCTTTTTAGTTTAATTTTTTTAATATTTCAACTCAATTGTGAATCAGGGTTAGTTGTAAGAAATAAAATTAAAATCTTTTTCGCACATCTCACTACAAGCTTTCAAAATATTAATTAAAATCATGGTTAGTTGTAAGTTTAATTAAAATATTAAGTAAAAGGGTATAGAGTAACTCTGATTAATCAACTCACGCAAGAAATAAAATTAAAATCTTTTTCGCACATCTCACTACAAGCTTTCAAAAACCAAATTTACACAAATATCAGATATAAGAAATGCTTGTTTCCTCTTCTCAAGAGAGAGAGAGAGAACAAAACAAAAAAAAAAAAACAACAAAAAAACACAAAAATAGGAACACATGACAATTCGAACTACAATTATAAAATTAGAGTAAGAAAAATGTCCATTGTCCGGTCACTTGGTCCTCCGTACTTGAACGGAGCTTTACAAAAAGGAAGGGAAATGTGGCTTGCAAATAAGTTAAATAACCCTATGCCTCAATGTGGGATGGAACCTACCCTCAAATGAAATACGTAACCATGATGGCTTTGAATTATTTATTTATTTATTACCTAATAAAAATGGAACCCCCATAACCCCTCCGCCCTTTGTTACTCTGGCCAGACTATTTTGTCCTATATAGACTGATCTTGTTGACCTCCTATTGTGAGAAATTATTATTTTGATTGGTTTTGATTAGATGGAGATTAATCATATAGTAAAGGCATTACATTAAAGAGTATTTTGGTTAAATTTATTTTAAAAAATTTAGAAATTCATATATATTTTTAGAGCTTATAAATTTTAATATTTTATTTTAAAAATAAAATTTTAAAATATTTTGATAAAATAAAATTATGTAGTTTATAAGATATTTTTAAAATTAATAAATTATAATTTTATTTGATAAAAATTAAAATTTATATATATATTTTTTAAGTTTCTATCATACTTCACCCATTCCCATCCACCTTTATATATGTCTTCGTTGCTCACCATGCCCACTATTTTCTTATCTCACTCCTCACACACACACACGCGAAGTAATCTCCTAAAATGGTGAAGATTGAGAAACTTATGCTGAGGTACCCTCAAATTTTGGGTCTCCACTTGTTGCAAGGCCAACTTGTCTCTCAATTTCCACAGAGACTTTCTTTATTCACCATAACTCATATCCTTTTCCCTCTTTTCTTTTCAAGATCAACGGATTTTTTTGATTTTTTTTAGCATATATTTGTTGATTTGTTTTCATCAGATCTTTATTATTATTATTATTTTTTGGTTAATCAGAGAAATATATATAGTTTTATGTGCACTTTTTCAGATATATTTTCATGGTGTTTTTCTTAACTATATCTAACGTGGAATGGTTGACAATGACAAAAATGGTGATAAGACAGCAAAAAAGGACAACCAAAGGTAATTTTTTTTTTCCTATTTGTTTCAAGAATTCAGTTTTTTCTTCATATTCTTTAATAATCTTGATTTGTTATAAAAAAAATTTTGAAAAAAAAAATCAATTGAATGTAAAATATTAAAATTGATTAATAAATTTTAAAAATTAAACTTAGAGAATTCAACTGTTATAGTTAGACTTATGGCACAATCTACCATAATAGGCAGGCTTTCATAGTGGTTAAGGTTTCCCCTTTTTTAAGACAACTTGAGGTGGAATTTAATTAGTAATATCTATATCACTAACCAATTCATCCTCTATGTAAGTAAAATTAGGTAATTAGGATTTTTCTAGTGATAACGTGGCGATTTTTGATTGGATTTCGTTATTTGACCTAATATTGTAATTTTTTTGGTACTTTATGCTTTAATTTTGCCAATAATAAAAAAAAAGTGGTGAAATGAAATCAATATAATAGATCAAAAATGCAATAATCACCCATCCCCCTTTATCTCTTTCTCACCATGCCCACTATTTTCTTATCTCACTTCACACACACACACACACACAAAGTGATCTCCAAAAATGGTGAAGATTATTGACAAACTTATGCTGAGGTACCCTCAAATTTTGGGGCTCCATATACCAATCTCGATAGAGGCTTTCTTCATTTACCATAACTCATATACTTTTCCTTCTTTTTTTTAAAAAACCAACGTTTTTTTTTTTTTTGAGTTTTCTTAGAATATATTTGGTGATTTTTTTCCGTATATCTTTAATATATATATATATATATATATAGTTTTATGTGCAGTTTCTTTTAGATATGTTTTGACGTTGTTTTTCTTAACTGTGTCTAACATAGACCGAAGGAGGCTAGTAGCAGCTCCAATGGCGGACAAGGAGTTGGGAACCAACAAAAGAAACCCCCGGGGTATTTTTTTTTGTTTTTATCAATTTTCTTTCAAGAATTCATATTTTTATTATATATATTCTTGAATAATCTTGATTTGTTATCATCCGGGGTTTTACAATAACTAGTTTGGGGGGAAAAAAAACAAAAAACAATAACTAGTTTGGTGGGTACATTTGAGTGATGGAACCAATGGGAGCTGGTGGTGGCAGACTCACCCCTAAATTTTTCAAAAATTTATTTTTAGTATATATATTTATTGGAATTTCATAATCTCCACCCCCCCCCCTCTCCCCAAATAAAAAAATTGATTTTTATATAAGTTATATAATAAAAATTTTAATTATATTAATTCTATTTTATTTTTAATGATTTATTTTTACTCAATTTGTTTTACTATAATTAATTAAATTCTCTCTATTTTCCATTTTTCTCTTCAAATTAAAATATTATAAAATCTTTTAAAGTTTACTTCTCTCTTCTATTTCAATTAAAACACCAAAAATACTATTTGATTTTTTCTTCTCTCGCAAATCTTACAATATTCAATTTTTTCTTTAAAACAACATATAAAAAGGTGTTGTGTAGTAATTTATTTATTTATTTATTTATTTCGTAACTAATTTTTGTATAGAGATTTAAATCTTAGTATTGTTGATATGAATCTTGGTATTTGTTAATATTAAACTTCATGAATCTTGATGTTTAATTTCTGTACTATTAAATTTGAATAAATCTTACGAATTTGTGACTTCGTATTTACTTAGGAATGATTTGGGAATATGATGGCAGAGAAAAAAGAGAAGATATTTTTTGAACTTTGAATACATTTTTTGATTGTGAGAACAAAGAGAGAAAAAAAATGTATTTTAATATATTTTGAATTTTGATTACGTATCATTATGTCGGTTTATGTCAATTTTGTAAAGTATTGTTAAAAAGTTCTTTATTAAATATTTTTAAAAAACAATTCACTGCCCACCATATGTATTTCTTTTGAAATAGAAAACATGATAATTTTTGTTATTTTATATGTTAATATTCTATATAACCCTTATATTTTTATATTTTAATAGCTAATAATCTCGAAAAATTTCGCCCCCTCAATCAAATTCCTGGCTTCGATCTTGGTACATTCAATGCATGTGCAAAATATATGAATATATATATAAATTTTAATTATATATATAAATTTTGATAAATTAAAATATAAAGAAGAATACTTACATAAGAGAATTACAAATTATTTAATACTATATATATGACATAGAAAGAAGAGAGGGAGAGAGAAATTAGGAATGCAAATGATTCAAGTCAAGCCGCCATTTGTTATTTTTTTTCAGGCTCGATCCCAATGAGTCGGGAAAAGAGGGGCTCGAGCTCAGCTCATGTGACTTGAATTTATGAATGCATTATTGGATCAAGCTCGAATTTAAAATTTTTTATAATTATTTTATTGTGGTCGAGTTGTAGAGTCGAGCTAAAAAATTAATATATTATTTATAATTATATATATATAATTATATAACAATAATTATAAATAAATAAAAAGAAAGTTCGCAAGCCTACGAACATGCTTGATTCAAGTTCGATTCGAAAATTACATGGGTTCAGGTTGAACTTGAACCTTTGTTGAGCTGGCTAATCAAATTCGCAAGCAAGCTCAGTTTGTTTGTTTCCTTAAGAGATATTAAGAAAAACAATGTAATTGGGGGGGGGGGGGGGGTGTTGACAAAAACTGGAGAGAAAAAATAGAAAATAAAAAGTGACAAGTCAAGATATTTGGAAGACCAAAATAATTAATATTGAAGGATCTCTTCCTTCATATAATAGTATAAGATAGATAGTATAGATTAGAAGTACTCGTAATTGATGTTGATGAAGTTTTAACGGACGCAGTTTTATATAAAAAATAGATTATTATGTGATTCTTTTCTTTTGTTTCTTAAGTAATTTCAAGAATTGATTCATTTTTTTTTTCGGCATTTAAGTATAAATAGTAGGAAGCTAGTGCATCTCACATGAAAGGTACAAAACATGATATTGTGAAAAACAACTTAAATCTTACATATTCACTAATTATTAAGCTAGAGAGTTACTTTTTTAATTCACATGTGAAGTCAAATTTCAAACAAATAAGTGGTTTTTTAAATAACTGTAATTTTCGTACTTTTGAAATATCGCAAGAATTAATGCCAAAAAGCTGTATTATTAAAAAAAAAAGTAATATTAAAAAATATTTTCTTCTTTTTTTTTAATTACCAATGGCTCTGTAACTTCCTTTTCTCTTTTTCATGATCTCACATATTATTATTGAGATACCATTGTTAAAAATATCAATGTGAAAAGATATTAAAATAATTATCGTATGACTCTTCTTTTCTCTTTTCACCACCGCATTTCTATTATTAAATTTAATTGTTTTTATTAATATAAATTATTACTAATATTGGCATTTATTAAGTAAAGGACATCAATGATCTTTAATATGGTGGTGGTGGGGGGGGGGGGGGAGGGCACCCTCAAAATCCACTCTATCCTATTAGATACACACACACACACACGTGCGTGCGTGTGTGTGCAGATAGAGAGAGAGAATACCGTGTATTTATACTTTTGTAAGAAAAATAGGTGTACACTTTCGATACATATTAATTTATACTTACTAGTTATATATAAAGAAAATATGTATTTAAATTTTTTTAACTTATTCAAAGTCAAAATATGCATAGATAAGTTCAGAAGTATTAATTCATTAGTAAAACTATTATCTTTTACATCTCTAAAAATTTAGTAACATTAGTTTTTAAAAAATAATTGTTAACATACAAGTCGAGTTTAAAGGGTACAACCCCACCAAGTCTGGATCCTGGTTGTGGTGCAAGTCTTGGGTCCAACAAATCTTTAGCGGGTCAGGTCACAGGTTTTCACATTATTATTGTTGATGTTGTTGCCGATGTGAAAGATAAGGAAATAATTTGCAAATGGCTCTTCAATTCTTTTTTGTCTTTTTTTCTTTTTTTTCACCACTTTATTTCTATAATTTATTTTAATCTCTTTCATTAACATTAGTTTTGATAGTGACATTTATTAGATAGAGCACATCAATGTTATTTCACATTGGAAATAAATACCTTTAAGATTTAGGACGTATTTGATTGAATCTTAAATGGCATTTACATCCCATGAAACCACCTTGTAAACATGTTTGATTCGGTGTCGGATTTTTTATGAGCCATAAGAGTTATGTGGTTAAAAGAAGCTACACGTGAAAACAAATATATTTATTAAATACTTAAAATGTGAGCCCGTCAACTTAGGGGATTTAGCATTTGATATTTATAATGCAATATCAATCGTGTATCTATAATGTTAGAATAGTATAGGGACATGTTTTATATCATCTTATATGGCATTTACACTATATGAAATTACTTTATAAGCATGTTTGATTTGATATTGGATTTCTTATGATCTGTATGAGCCGTGTGGCTTGAAATTCGACTTGAATTTGAAATTCTATAATATGGTGTATAACAATCTCACATATGAAGTGAATTTTGCGAATTTCAATTAAAAGAATTTTTATTCCAAAACAAATACACTTGACAAATGCTTAAAATCTGGGGTCCATTATTTTAAGGAATTTAGCATCTTATACTGCTAATGCAATATCAAACATGTTGTTGATATATTATTGATATTTTTGTTATTATTGTTGTCGTCGTCGTCGTCGTCGTCGTCGTTGTTGTTGTTGTTGTTGTTATTATTATTATTATTCATAGGCACCCAAAGCTTGATATATTAGATATGTTATCACTGTATTTGTCATGATCATCATCATTCGTAGGGTCCCAAAAGCTACTCAAGAGAATGGAAAAACGAAGGCAAGGTAGGGAGCAGGGACTAGTGATGCTGGGAACTAAAACCGACCAAAAATAGGGGATCTGATTATTATTATTAATATGTTTCTCTGTTTTTTCTTTCGATAATAATATGTTTCTCGTTTTTAGTTCTTGTGATTTGGCTTTTGTAATGTATTCCTTGTATTCACTTCCAATGACAAATAAACCATCAGCACTTAATTCTAGTTTTCTTTTTTTTTTATTTAATTTTCAGTAAAATTGTAACTGCAAAATAGCTCCACTTGCTATGTGAAATATGTGGTTTTTAAGGGATTTAATTTTCTGCTTACAGCTAATCATTACCATGATTTTTGTTTTTTTAATTGCTTGGCTGATTTTATAGGGTTCTCTTTAATGAATATTTTTTAGTATAAGTGTGAGTTTGGGAAATGATACACAGTTTCAGCAGTGCTTGATAAAGAGTTACATAAGCGTGCAACATAAAAGGCAATGGATGTATTCGATTTGAGATTTCAACTATAAGATGTGAAATTTTAATTGTGTGTGGATCCATAGTAAAGGCAGAATTGAAATTTCCTAACATTACCCTCTATGAGAGTTTGTTATTAACCATTTTTGTGAATTGAAATTCAAATCGCGTTGTGCACCACCACTTGAAATGCAAATTACGGCAAATCAAACAATCATATACATGTAGTTCAAGATAGTAAAATGCCACAAACAATGAATTGAACATGTCTAGTGTATTTTGTGTGTGTTATTATTATTTTTATGGGCATGCGCGCTACCCTTCTTATATCGTAGCCTCTTACACTTTCCAGATTGATCACAAGACTTGATTGTGTACCATAAAGATGAAACATAATAATTAACAAATGATGATATACTTTCCTTTGCTTATCACTTCCTAAAAGTGTTCGGGCATAATAGTAAATTTAGTGTAGACATTATTCTATTACGCCACAAAAGAGGACAGGGTTATGGAGAAAGATGTCGAGATGGATCTTTACAAGAAAAGAGGTGGATTTAATGACAATGATGAAAGAAGGGATGGTGCAGCTTAGGACAAATGTTGTGATTCAGAGACACAGATGACAAGTAATGATCTAATGGCTCATTATCTATAGTTGAAAATAAAAGATACATTAAATTTTGACTACATTGAATGACGATTCTGGAGTCGCCATAGTTTGATCATGTTAAATTTTCAATTATGATACTCGTATTTCGGTAAATTAACTTGGTGCAAGAACAACACACAAAACACATTCCCCGTATGAGACTCACCCTATCATCATAATACATCAACAATTATAAATATCAATTTACCAAGCAAACCATCTCCAAACTTCACTTACACGGATGAAATTTATCAATATTGTTTCTTCTGGGGAAAAAAAATCATATTTTGAAGGATTTGTATCCATACTCAGGACTTGTCATCCAATCTTCCAGTCTCCCATCCGACATCTGCCGAAAACAACTTGTTGTATGCCCAAATATCTGCCATAGAAGAGCATCGGTCAATTTGATGCCCGATGCACAATTGCGTTAAAGAGTTAAAATGATTTTGATAAAACATATGGCAATGCAGCAGAGCTAACTGGAAGTAAGAAAGCGTTAGGTTAAAATTTATAAACTCCTCAAAACACATTTTACTGTGCTTGAAAGCCAATAACATCTTCAAAAGTATACGTCAATTTATTTTATAGTAAAGCTTATAAGCTGCAAAAACTAGGAGTTTGAAGCTAATAAGTCCGAAAGGAAAGGTAAGCTCCTCCAGATTCATATTGAAGTAGCTTATAAACTGTTTAACGCTAAACAGTAAAATGGCTCATTGTATCCAAAATCATTCTTCAATATAACGTTACTACCCTATTTAAAATACTTATTTGCATGAATCACGCTACATCATTTTTGTCATTATTATAACCAAACGAGCTTATAAGGTCTCATTCTTGTCAAAAAAAAAATAACAAGACCCAAACACCTTATAACCTGTTTGATTTTAATTATCCATACATGTGGACAACTTATTTTTAAAAGAAATTTTAGAACCTTATAAGCACCGAAAACATTTATATGATGAGGTGCTTATAAGATATTCAAATAAGCTTAGTAAACACCCTCTAAACTCCAGTAAATTACTCAAGTATCTCAATACAGTCAAGCAATTGAGAAGGATGTTTATTGAAAAGAAATCTGCGGTACCAAGGTCTACCTTGTTAAGACATTCATAAAGATACTAGTAAGAATACGATTATAGAATGTAAGGTTGTGTTTGATTTGATGGATTTGGAGCTAAGGATTTCAAATCCAGCGAACTTGTTTGGATAATAACATGTTATAATGAATTTCAAATCCAGCGAACTTGTTTGGATAATAACATGTTATAATGAATTTCAAATCTTTTAACTCCAACTTCGAACTATTTTAGAGTTACTATCTCTGATCTGAAACCGACATAAATGAAGTCATTTGAAATCCTTTCCTCAAATCCAAATTCTTCGATCCAAACACAACCTAATAGGATAGCATAAACTAATAAAAAGCTATCTAAAATCTTGTACCAGAGCCCAGTTCGGATCCTTTATTGTATAATTGTGCTACATCTTCTATTACACTTATCAATACATGCCACGTGTATTGGTGAACAGTCTAGATAAGAAAATATAATCTTTATATTTTTTTTCCATGTCATCAATTTTTCTTTTTTCTTATCTCGATCGCTCACCAATACGTGTGGCTTGTATTGATAAATATAATAGAATATCTAGTATGATTATTCAATAGAAGATTCGAACTATAATATAGCCTGCCTTAGTTGTCTTGAAATTCAACGTCACCAATCTCATGAAATTCCAAACATCTAGTTTTGATAAGACAGAAATGGTAATAAGAGCAAGACAGAATCTACATACACTACCAAGAAGATCAACATCTCGATCAGACGGCGATCCATATAACTCGAACCATATGTAGGAATCAAGAGGGTTAAAACTGCAATCACAAGAAAAACTGTCTAAGCATCATTGTAACACACAACGCCAATCATGATAAATCAAATTGTAAGCATCATTGTAACACACAACGCCAATCATGATAAATCAAATTGTAGGAGACTATGGACAAATTGATATAATTCATTCATCAATAAAATTAAATTTGTAGTCTATTTAAAGATACGAGAAAAAGAATCTGCCCATTGAGAGTAAAAATCTTTTTTACAGTACATGTATATTTAAACGAAATAATAGTGTTCATCAAGTTTTGTCACAAACCGCTATGCATCGGGAATTTCCTTTCCTACACGGTCTATAGATGAAATCGTAATTTACAAAAGCATGAATCCGAATAATAACACTTAGAATTCAGGGACGAATGTGCTACATTCCTTCTTCCAGTCACAATTTCATTTGAAAAATGAAAGGAAAATACAAGAAAGCCATGTATGATATAGCAAATGCTCAAATGACAGATGGAGTTTAGTAACAAGACTACGTCATGATCAACATTACCAATACAACAGAAATAGTACGAAGAAGAGCTAACGGGCACCTAGGCTCTAAATGGATAATTGAAAATCTGATTACGCTTCGCATCTGTATTCGTTTATAGAGCAAAATATCCGTATCCGTTTAAAGCAGATATTATCTATATCCGATTATAGCTATTTGATTATAAATGGATACGGATATAGTAATTAGATATCTGATCCGTTTAATATCTGGTCCGAATACATATTTGTTTATATGTTCAATTATTTGTAATTTAGTTGTATTTATTAATTATACTCAATAAATAATGTTTGGCAAAAATAATATATATGTATGCTAAAGTTTTTATGTGTCTTTAATAATGTTTCATTTCTAAAATTAATTGATTTATTTATTGATACAATTTTGTAAAATTCATTTCGTGGTTAATACTTTTTAAAAAATTATATTTTTAATAATCATATGGATTATATTTAATATAGTATAAGATATATAGAAATAAAAAATAAATAGTTCATATTATATGAATGATACATAATAAATTGTTGTTTCAAATAAAATACATGAATTTTTTTTAACGGATATCATATTTTTATAACTTACAAACATATAAAAGGAATAAATAAATAAACATATATGAACTTTAGGTGCTATTAATTGAAAGTGTATGATATTTATGTATATATATACATATATAATATTTTGTAAATAAGTGAAAATTCCCATGATATCAATTTAATTTGGACACCAAATTTTGATGTGCTAATTTTACCCCTTTAATTAGTAAAATACATGCAACAAATAATCAAATAAAGAGACCAATATTGTAAAATCACAATCCAATTTAAAAATCCATTTTCTCAACCCACAAACCACTTTCTCCATTATTTTGGAATTTGGAAGTTAAAACTCATTTTTAATAAAAAATTCATTTAAATCAATAATAATTAATGTTCTCTCTCTCTCTCTCTCTCTCTCTCTCTCACACACACACACACACACACACACACACATAAATCTCTAATTACAATTATCCGACTTTTTTTTTTCCCTCTTTTTATGTTTATTTCTTTATCACGTAATTTTATTTTATATAATTATTTTATTTTTAACTTATTATTATTTAATAAATTATGTCGAATAGTTCTTTAAAAAGTATTCTTATAAAAGAAATTTAATAATATACTTATATTTTGATTCTAAAATAATTTAAGCACTAAATTAATGTATATATTTTTTATATCTTGCACACACATAGAGTGTGCAACATTGCTAGTATATAAAAAAATATGACTAAATTGTATATACAAATTCAAATATTCATTTGATTACAGCTGAATATCAATTATTTACAATTGAATAAGATACTTAAATATTTATAATGGGACACGGATATTCAAATATTTATAATTGAATTTAATTTTTAAAACTTACAATTGGATACGGATATATTTGATATCCAGCAGATACAGATATGGATATTGATTTGAGATGTCCATCAATATTTGTATCCGGACCGATATCTAATAAAATTAAATGAATACGAATATCAAAATGGCATATCCAATCCGTTTAACATCCGTTTGTACCCCTACGGGCACGACCACCGCGAGACACAATAGGATCATGAATCTGTACAGACATTTGTGAGAGAAGCAGCCACAAAAAAATATGAGGCTTGCACTGATGCACAGTTACTCAAACATGAAAGACAGAAATAGCTCCGTCAATAATTTAGTGACTTTTCCTGATGGTTCTGTTAATAATTACAACTGGTTTTTCCTGAGTTTAGTGCTAATTTTTAATCTTCTCAGTCTTAGAGTTTGTAGTCAAATTACAACTCATGGGAATTGTTTGGCATCTTGTCCATTGACCACTTTTTCCAAAACCATAGAGCTGGAGCTGCTAGATGGAGCTGCTAGATAAAACTATACTGTGTCTCAATAATGATACCCCCAACCAATAGGCAACCATAAGATACATATGTGTTGATTTTTTTGCCTCTGATCTTTTATTATCATTATTATTATTATTTGGGTTAATCCAACAAATATATATAGTTTTATGTACAATTTTTTTTTCAAGATATATTTTCATGGTGTTTTTCGTAACTGTATCTAACGTGGAAGGGGTAAGGCTAATAACTTTTTTTAATTTTAACATAAAAAAATATTTGATTTAATATTTTGATTCAAAAATTTGATTTGTTGTAAAAGTAATCTAAGTCAACAATGGGGATGTTGTCAAGGTCGACAACCCCGTTGTTGACTTTATTAAAATATTAATAAAATTTAATAATTTTTTAATTAACTAAATAAATAAAAAAAAAATTTAATAGAAGTCGACAACGGGGACATCGACTTCAAATAAAAAATTTAATTTCCATTTTTTACTTATTTCTATATATATATAACTTCAGTTAATTTTTGTTTTACAAAAAAAAATATATATAGGAAGTCTCTCTATTTTTACAAATTCTTCTACAATTTTTCCATTTTTGCAACAAATTTCAAATATATATATATATAAATTTAAATTTATTTACAGTACATAATTTTTCCTACTATAAAAAAAAACTACTTTACAAACCAAAAAAAAAATTGAATTTCACACAAAAAAAAAAAAAAACCACGTTACATAACAAACGTTACTACACTACATAATTTTTCCTACTACAAAAAAACTACTTCACAAACCAAAAAGAAAAAAATCGATTTGCTCACACAAAAAAAATTACATAACAAACTTTACAGAGACGATGTAAATATTTTTAACAATAAATTAATTATTCTACATAAATTCATTCAAATAGCAAATAAAATTATTTCAAATATATCACCATAATACATTTAATAAAATTACCTAAAAAAATAAAATACATTACTACAAAAATAAAATACATAAAAATCATCATAATATTTTTATTTACACTTCATGATTTTTCTTACAACAGAAAAAAAAAAGGGATTTTATTAGTATTAGGCTTTTCTATTTATTATTGTCGCAAGAGAATATTAGTAAAATATTAAAATTGAATTTGCTATCAGGCTGATGAAGATAATAAGTAATATTAGGCTTTTCTATTTACTATTGTCACTAGAGAATATTAAATAGAAAATTTATAAACAATAAGTAAAAAAAGTAAAATTGAATTTTTAAATAGAAGTCGACATTCCCGTTGTCGACTTTTATTAAAAAATTATTATTTTTATTTATTCAATTAATTAAAAATGATTAAATTTTATTAATAGTTTAATAAAGTCGACTTCTACTGAGGTTGACATTTTCTATTGAAGTCGATATTCCCGTTGTTGACTTAGGTTACTTTTACAACAAATCAAATTTTGGGGTCAAAATATTATAGCAAACATTTTTTTATGTTAAAATTTAAACAAAATTCAACAATGCCAATGACGAAAAAAGTCGAGAGGTCCCAAAACAACAACGCCCAAGGTATCTTTTTTTTTTTCCAATTTGTTTTAAGAATTCAGTTTTTTATTCTTATTCTTGAATAATCTTGATTTGTTATC
The DNA here is from genome assembly GCA_026212405.1 of Petrea volubilis. Lineage (NCBI taxonomy): Eukaryota > Viridiplantae > Streptophyta > Magnoliopsida > Lamiales > Verbenaceae > Petrea > Petrea volubilis. Next base: position 20,367,376 of record CM047873.1, on the reverse strand, counting down.
ATCCGGGGTTTTACAAACATTCGATGCATGAACAAAATACATAAATATAAGTATATATAAAAGCTTTAATTATATATTTAAATTTTAATAAATTAAAATATAAAGAAAAATATTTATTTAATAGAATTACAAATTATTCTAATGGTACGATATAAAAAGAAGAGAGGGAAGAGAGACAAATCATGAGGGAAAAAATAGAAAACAAAAACTAACAAATCAAAATTATCCCTTCTACAAAAGTATAGATATGTTACTAATATATATATATATATATATTTATTTATTGATATATTAGATATGTTATTAATGTATTTGTTATCATCATCATTCGTAGGTTCCCAAAAGCTACTCAAGAGAATGGAAAAACGAAGGCAAGGCAGGGAGCAGGGATTAGTTATGCTGGAACTAAAACCGACCAAAAATAGGGGTTCAGAACGTCAGATTATTGTTAATATGTTTCTCGGTTTTTTTTTTTTGTTTTTGATAATATGTTTCTCGTTTTCAGTTCAGATATGTTCCTTTGTATTCAGATAAAATGGCAAACCATCAGTACTTAATGAATCATTTAGTTTTATGTTATGTTCATTTTTTTTTAAGTTTTCACTTATTTTAAATTTAACAAATGCTAAAAAAAATTTATTCATGTAAAAAAATTAATAAATATTTTAATTTAATTTATCAAAATTTAAATATGAAATTAAAATGTTTTTATTTTTTATTTTGTACACACATGTATAGAATGTGCCCACTTGACTAATTATTAATATGCTTCTTTTTTTTTTTATAATAATATGTTTATTTACTTTTGCAATATATCCTTTGTTTTCACATCTAATTGCAAACCATCAGTACTTAATTAATCATATAGTTTTATGTTATTTTCATTTTTTTTCAATTTCCACTTATTTTAGATTTAACAAATCCTAAAAAAAATATTCATGTAAAAAAATAATAAATCTTATAATATAATTTATCAAAACTTAAATACAAAAATTAAAAATCTAATAATTTTTATTTTGTATACGCATATATATAATGTGTCCACTTGACTAGTTATTATTATTTTGGCCTCTTACGCTTTCTAGAATGGTCACAAGACTTGACTGGGATATATTAGACCAAACTTCCTGTGTTAGGTCAAATGTGAAAAAAATAGCACAAAATCCCTTAAACATTTTGAAAAATGATGCAAAAAAAAAAAAAAACAAAAAATCTAGCGCACTTCACGCACTAGTTATGTGATTTTTACTGATTTTTCCTTTGTAAAATCATATTTATACCCATTATATGTCAACCATTGTACATATTCATTGTAAGAATAAACAACTTATATCTTTTACATTCCACTTTATTTCTATCAATGGTTTAGATTTTGAGATTTTGATATTTAATAACTATAAAATACATAAACTGTGTATATTTATTTAGAGGTTGCTAATAAATATGTATTGTGAAAAATATATAAAAAGTATTGTGCAATTTAATGTGTTAAGATATATATTATAGAAAATAAATATTTTGAGATTTTTTGCATTCCATTTCATTTCTATCAATAATCTAGATTTTGAAGTTTTGACATTTCATAACTGTTAAATATATAAATTGCGTATATTTATTATAGATTGTTAAGAAATATGTATCATGAAAAATATATAAAAAAAAGTATATTGTGCAATTTAATGTGTTAAGATATATATTATAGAAAATATATATTTTGAAATTTTCTGCATTCCATTTCATTTTTATCAATAATCTAGATTTTGAAAGTTTGATATTTAATAACTATAACATATATAAACTGTGTGCATTTATCAAAGATTGTTAATAAATATGTACTTTGTATATATATAAAAGAAATAAATTGTGTACTTTAATGTATTAAGATGTATATTATAGAAAATATATATTTCATGAAAATTTATACATAATGAAGACAACGACATTGCCAACATGGGAGGTTTGGTTGATTGAAGATAGATAAATTTGATTGACGAAGATGAAGACGGAAAAAGAAAGTAAAAGAAAATTAATGGGAAAAGTATTAAATTTGTAAACAAAAGAATGCATTAAGGGTGTGCTAGACATTTCAAGCTATAATTTTTGAGGAATCTTGGAGGAATATTCAGACATATTTTGGGGAATATTGAGAAATAGTTTCACCAGAATAGTATAAAAAAATATCATTGGTGCACAAATGATAAAAGTTAGGTATCAAAACGCACATTTATAAAGATTGAATATCAAAGTGCAAAATACCCTAAAAGTTGAGACGTTTAACGTAATTTACTCTTTTTTTTTTTTTTTGTTACTTGTACAATATTATAACAAACAATGAATAATTTTATTATCTGCAGTCAAGTTGAGTTAGGAATGTGAACTTGTAAAATTTTGTTGAACAACATGAGATGTTTAAATTTGATTTAATTGTATATATTGAATTTTTTTTTGTGATTCACACAATAATTTTATTTATTTTTTCAATATATGAAATTAAAATTTAAATTGAAAAAACTACTAAAAATTCAGATGAAATTAATTTAGAAGATCCGATTTTAATTACAGTTTTTACTTTTCCAAAGTGAAACAATAATGATATGATAGATACTGTTATAAAAGTAGAGCTGGTGGCAGCGGCCGTTCCCCTTAATGATTTAAAAATTCATTTTTTTAGTATATATATATTTATTAGAATTTTGAAATTTCACCCTCCCAAAAAAATAAAATTTTGAGTTTTACATAAGTTATATAAAAAAAATTTTAATCTTCTCTACTCTATTTTATTTTTGATGATTTATTTTTACCCAATCACATTTATTATAATAATCATTTTTTTCTCTGTTTCTCTTTATTCTATTCAAATTAAAATATTAAAAAGATTCTATTATATTTTATTTCTCTTTTTCATTCCAATTAAAATACCAAAAATCCTATTAGAATTTTTTTTTTCTCTCATGAACCCTTAATTTTTCTTCTATCACAAACCCTACTATATTTTATTTTTTCTTCAAAATCAATACAAGAAGGTATTGTGTACTAATTTTAAAATACATATATATATATATATATTGTAATTGATTTTTGTATAGAGATTTGAATATTAGGATTGTTGATATGAATATTGATAGTTGTTCAATATTAAACTTAATCAATCTTGATGATTATTTATTGGGCTATTGAACTTAAATGAATCATACTAATTTGAGACTTCATACTTAATTGAGAGTGATTTGGCGAATGTAATGGAAGAGAAAAAAGAAAAGATATTTTTTGAATTTTGAATATTTTTTTTAATCGAGAGTGATTTGGGGACGAAAATTCTTCATTAAGTATTTTTTTTAAAAGCAATTTATTATCCATTACATTTGCATTTTTAGAAACAGATAATAATTTGTTCTTGTTATAAGTATCATTTTTTATATTTTGGTTTGATTGTAGCACTTTTCTATTTTTTATTATGGCACTTCTAATTGATTGTATACATATAAATATGATAAATATTTTTATTTTACATGTTAGTACTATATATAATCTTTATATTTATATATTTTAATAATTAATGATCTCAAAAATAATTTCGCCTTCTCAATCAAATACCTAGCTCCGTCCCTGATTATAAGTATATATATTATATAAATTTATATAGTAATAATACATGTATATATAAAATTTATAGCAAGTCGGGTCTAGATTTTAAATCTAAAACCCAAAACGGAACCCAACCCCTCTTAGATCTCTTAAACCCTACCCTAACGGGCTGGGTTTATGGCCGAGTTCAGATTGAATCCAGATCCATCGCCATCCCAACTCTTAGCGAGCAATTACTTTCAAGCGTTGGCATATGTTTACGAACATAAAAGTTGGCAAATATTATTTTTCAATCATGCACACGAAATGATTTGCTCATAGAGGTTGAACCAAAGTTTTATATAATAACAAGATTTTATGCTCGGCTTCAAAGTAAACGTGAATATGAGCAAATATTACTCTACCAGCCTCCATCTTTTTCCGGTTTTTCTTTTCATCTTTTCTTAAACTTCTAGAGGCTTTCAAATATCTTTGATTAAAATTGAAATAGCGTTGAAAGAAAATCAATTAAAGCCAAAGCAAAACAAACATGTGTCAATTTTTTTTTAATCTCAAATGACTAATTGAAATTTTCGAATAACCAAATAAAGATTGTAAATTCAATACATCATGAATAAAGATATTATTTTAGTTTGGTACTAGTTTCTTTCTAATTTATAATTATTTGTATTTTTTCTATTACTACTTTTTATTTTTTTTTTTTTGATATAATCAAGTTGAAGTACTTTATAAATATAATTCGAAATGCTATACCCTTATCCAAAGGCTAAAGGGGAAGGAAAGAGGATATAATGAGGGATCTCACGTAGAAATGAAAATCCGAACTACAATTACAAATAGTGTTTTTACATCAAATTTTAATTTTGCCTAACCATGATTGAAACTTGAAAGAGCTTTATCGTTTTTCAAAGAGAAAACGTAAAAATGAAAAGACAAAAAGAGAAGGGACACGTGGCTTGCAAATAACCGTTTGCCCAGTGAGGGGAGCGTAGCATCAAATGAACCACGTAAACATGGTGGCTTGAATTATTTGTTCAATTATTAACTAATAAAAAAGGTCTTAAAAAAAACTAATAAAAAAGGATTCCCATAACCCCTCCACTCTTTGTTACTATGGCTAAACTATTTTGTCCTATATAACCTGACCCTGTTGACCTCCTAGTCTGAGAAATTATTGTTTTCATTGGATTTGATCATATTGAGATTAATTACGTGATGAATATATTACATTCGTTATGTAATTGGTCATTTTTATTAAAATATACATTATGTGATCAATCAATTCAAATAGACCACATTCAAATTACAATCCTTCCACCAGAAATTCCAACTCAGGCACAATTCACTTTAATCAGTATCAATCGTACAACAAATATAACCTACTTACAGCATATTTTGTGGGCATCTCATGAAGCAATCAAATTTTACTTTATATATTTGATGAAAAATACATTTCGTGAAAACTGATAACACATTATAACAAGGAATTTTGTTGAAATTAATATGAATTATAATGTTTGTCATCAAAATTTGCTCATTAAAATGCATGAAATAGATTAAATAAAAATTACTAAAACAAAGTTAATGATAAATGTTGATTAATTGTTTGATTGGATATGATAGATTTAGTTTTTATGTACCTTATGCATATAATTAAAGTTAGAGCTTGCAAATAAACAATAAGTAGCAGGTCACGACAACCTACATTATATAACTTGTAAAATAGGTAACATGTACTCTAATAAAATGAGGGTACTTAGCGTTAAACTTTTTTCACCCAACCTAATAATAGACAAACCTATTTAACATACACGAAAATCATATTTATTTTTATATGTGAATATATATGTATTTATATATGAGTTATAAGCAATGATGGAGCCAAAGAGATGAGCTAGTGGCGGCGACCGCCCCCTATAAAGTTTTAAAAATTCATTTTTTTAGTATATATATATATATATATATATATATATTAGAAATTTGAAATTTCATCCCCCAAAAATTAAAAGTTTGAGTTTTAAATAAATTATATAATAAAAATTTTAATCTTCTCTACCCTATTTTATTTTTGGTGATATAATTTTATCCAGTCTCATTTATCATAATAATTAAATTTTCTCTCTTTCTCTTTCCTCTCTTTCTCCTTATTCTATTCAAATTAAAATATTAAAAAAACTCTATTATATTTTATTTCTCTTTTTTATTCCAATTAAAACACCAACAATCCAATTGGAATTTTTTTCTATCATGAACCCGTAATTTTTCTTCTATCACAAACCCTACAATGTTTATTTTTATCTTCAACATCAATGTACAAGAACGTATTGTGTACTAATTGATTTTTGTATACAGATTTGAATATTAGGATTGTTGATATGAATATTGATAGTTGTTCAATATTAACCTTAATAAATCTCGATGCTTATTTGTTGGGTTATTGTCTTTAAATGAATCTTACTAATTTAAAACTTCATACTTAATTGAGAGTAATTAGGCGAATGTGATGGCGGAGAAAAAATAAAAGATATTTTTTGAACTTTGAATATTTTTCTTAATCGAGAGTGATTTGGGGAAGAAAATTCTTAATTAATTATTTTTTAAAAGCAATTTATTATCTAGCACATTTGTTTTTTTTTAAACAGATAATAACTTTTTTTTTTATTAGGTATCATTTTTGATATATTGTTTTAATTGTAGTACTTTTTTATTTTTTATTGTGGCACTTCTAATTGGTCATATACATATAAATACGATAAATTTTATTATTTTATATGTTAGTATTATATATAATCTTTATATTTATATATTTTAATATTTAGTGATCTCAAAAAAAATTTCGCACCCCCCCCTTTCAATCAAATACCTAGCTCCATCTCTAATTATAAGTATATATATTATATAAATTTCTATATTAATAATATATGTATGTATAAAATTTATAGCAAGTCGGGTTTGAATTTTAAATCTAAAACCCGAAACGCAACCCAACCCCTTTTAGATCTCTTAAACCCTAAACCCTACCCTAACGGGCTGGGTTTAGGGTCAAGTTCAGATTGAATCCAGATCCATTGCCATCCCAATTCCTGGCAAGCAATTACTTTCAAGCGATAGGCATAATTTTACAAACATAAAAGTTGGCAAATATTATTTTTGTCAATCATGAATAGGGATGGCAATGGGTCCGGGTTGGACCCGAACCCGGACCCGCCCCTAATGGGGCAGGTTTTAAGGCTACTAACCGGGTCCGGGGTGGGTCCCGGGTCTTCATTTTTTGAACCCTGGACCCGCCTCGAACCCGCCCCGGTTCATAATTTATATATATTTTTATTTATTATTTTATGTAAATTTATATAATATACATCTATATTTCATTTATAAAGTATATATTATGTAAATAGTTACTTAAAAAAACAAATATGATACTCTTGTACATAAAAATAATTATATAACAGTAATAATTAAGTTATAATTTCAAAATATGTACAAATAAATATGTGATAATGATGTTTAATTTTTTAAAAATTAAAATATGTTCATAAAAATTTGTAAATAATTAGTGTTTTAGTAATGCTATTATTTTTTTCATATTTATAAAGTTGTTATAATATCAATTTTCTTGAAAAAAAATATTTTTTTAATTATTTTTAAAATATAAACCGGGTCTACTAGGTCCAACCGGGTCCGGACCCGGGTCTAAAATTTCCCCGGTGGGGCGGGTCCCGAGTTTGGCCAATTCCGCCCCATACCCGCCCCCGTTGCCATCCCTAATCATGAACACGAAGTTCAAAGGGAAATGATTTGCTCGTATAGGTTGAACCAAAATTTTAAATATTAGAAGACTTTATGCTCGGCTTCAAATTAAACGTGAAAATGAGCAAATATTACTCTGCCAGCCTCCATCTTTTTCCGGTTTTTCTTTTCATCTTTCTTTAAACGTCTAGAGGCTTTCAATATCTTGGATTAAAGTTGAAATCGAGTTGAAAGAAAATCAATTAAAACCAAATCAAAACAAATCCAGATTGTAGATTCGATATGTCATTAATAAAGATATTATTCTAGTTTAATACTAATTTTTTTTAATTTATAGTCATTTGTATTTTCACTATTATTATTTTTTATTTATTTTTTTAATACAATCAATTCGAAAGATTTTATAAATATAAATCAAAATGCTATACGCTTATCTAAAGGCTAAGGGGAAGGAAAGAGGATCTACTGTGAGATCTCGCGTAGAAATGAAAATCCGAACTACACTTACAAATAGTATTTTTACATTAAATTTTAATTTTGCCTAACCATGATTGAAAGAGTTTTGCTGTTTTTAGAAAAGAAAACGTGAAAATGAAAAGACCAAAAAAGGAAGGAACATGTGGCTTGCAAATGAACCACGCAAACATGGCGGCTTGAATTATTTGTTCAATTATTAACTAATAAAAAAAGGTTTCAAAAAAGAAAAAGAACTAATAAAAAAGTATAATAGTTTCAATTATTAATTACACTTTGCATCCAATAGGTTGCTTTTATCCTTTTAAATTCAAAAGTATAACAAATTAATTTCTTATAATAGTGAAAATATAGCAAATCAATCATTAATATCTATAATATAGGGCTATTTATTGTATTTTATCACACTATAAAAAAAAAGTAAATTAGTAACAATATAACATATGATAATGAAAAAATTATCATTAATTATATTGTCACAAATATAATTTGCACAATATCAATGCTGGCAATACAATGTAAAAATGGAATAACATAGTGCCAAATTGAGAATTAGTGACACACTTATCGTAACAACTTAATGACCATAAAATCTTATCACAACATCCTGATGACATTTTTTAAATTTAACGAATCCCAAAAAAAATATTCATGTAAAAAAATAATAAATCTTATAATATAATTTATCAAAACTTAAATATAAAATTAAAAATCTAATAGTTTTTATTTTGTATACGCATATATTTAATGTGTCAACTTGACTAATTATTATTTTGGCCTCTTACGCTTTCCGGATTGATCACAAGACTCGATTGGGATATATTAGATCAAACTTCCTGTGTTGGGTCAAATGTGAAAAAAAAAATATGAAAAAAATAGCACAAAATCCCTTAAACATTTTGAAAAATGATGGAAAAAAAAAACTAGCGCACTTTTAAGGGTTGAAAATGGTGAAAAAATTAAGACGTTACAAGTAAAAGAACTTATTTGTAATATTGGATAAGTTAATTTAAATTTATAAAACAATAGGCATAATAGTGAATATATTTGTATTTAAGCGTATTTTAATCATTTTAATCAATTTTAAAAATCAAAATCTAGCTAAATTACTTGCCCAGTCACACCCCAAGTGCGTGCATCTCACTCTTTGTTATCATGGAAAATTGTGCAATGTTTTAAAATCACGGGGGGTGTTTTGCTTATTTCTAAACCAAAGGAGATTTGATGCAACTTCGCTAAACCACAGGGGATGTTTTTGCAATTTGGCCTTTTTTTTAACATTTTTCGTCTATGATTTTTTATGTTTTCAGATTGTTTCATGAAACTTGCATTAGCAATATTATTAAATATAGCTTCTTTAAATATATATATATATATATATATATATAGTTCAACAATAATCTATAAACTAAAATATTTTTCAATTTCTATCCAATTTCTTCAAAAAATCAAGAAACTTTAAGTCGCTTGTGATTTTAATTGTCATATACTCATATAAAAGTGTTTTTAAATTCCTTTCTAGTATCTATCCTGGAAAACCACAACTTGGTATTTATCTTACCACTTCTTGATTATGAACTTCTTGTAATGTATCTGTTAATTTGGACTTTAAAGAATAGTTTATTATAATTTTTTAATGGTTCAAAGAGTTAGGGGTTGCAATTTGAAACACGATACGAACACGACCTGAAAATATAAGGTTTGGGTGGAAGCTTTTTGAGTTTGGGTTAGATGATACCCAACACATTTCCAACCTGAAAAACTTTTGGTGGGTTGGGTTTGGTTGGTTTGATCAAGTCAACCTGCCAAACTTGAAAAAAACAAAATGGGTGACCTTCTAATGCGACAAACCCTGAAGTAATTAACCCGATTCATTCAAAACAAAATATTATTATTATTATTATTATTATTATTATTATTATTGTTATTGTTATTATTATTATTATTATTTTTATTATCTACTACTACTACTACTACTACTACTTAGTTAAGGCAGTGTGTTCATTAGATAGAAACTCAATTTTAATATATAATTAACCTAAATGTCTTAACAATAATTTATAATATCAATATATGTATATATATATATATATACACACAACTTGAGGATTGCTGATGAAGTAAAAATAAAAATAAAATTGAGTTTGAATTAATTATGATGATTAAAATAAATATTTATTATTATGCTATATTTTATTTTAATTTGTATTGATATTATATTTTTATATGTTGTAAAAGTAAAGCTAAAATTTGAACCCTTTACGTTCAATATGATTTTAATATTCAGAAATCCAAACATGACATTAATTCAAAAGTACGTATCGCTGTTAGTTTTTAATTGCCATCCCACCTCCTAGCGAGCAATTACTTTCAAGCGTGGCATATTTTTACAAACATAAAAAGCTGGCAAATATTATATTTCAATCATGAACACGAAGTTCAAGGGGAAATGATTTGCTCATACAGGTTGTACCAAAATTTTATATAATAACAAAACTTTATACTCGGCTTCAAAGTAAACGTGAATATGAGCAAAATTGAAATCGAGTTGAAAGAAAATCAATTAAGAACAAATCAAACCAAACATGTCTCAATTTTTATCTCAAATGACCTATTGCAATTTTCAACTAACCAAATCTAATCGGTTTTATTTTCAACTAACATGTGATCGCTTATTCCATTCTCCTATAGAAATGTTTCAATTTTTGTCTCAAATGACCAATTGTAATTTTGGACAAATCAAATCATGGTTGTAGGTTCGATACGTCCCCCCCACCCCACCCCACACCACACCACAATCAAATACCTAGTTTCATCTCTAATTATAAGTATATATCTTATATAAACTTATATATTAATAATATATGCATGATTGTAGATTCGATATGTCGTTAATAAAGATATTATTCTAGTTTGATACTATTTTTTTTTTAATTTATAGTCATTTGTATTTTCACTATTATTATTTTTTATTTATTTTTTTATATAATTAATTCAAAATATTTTATAAATATAAAGCAGAATGCTATACGCTTATCTAAAAGCTAAAGTGGAAGGAAAGAGGATCTATTGTGAGATCTCGCGTAGAAATGAAAATCCGAACTACAATTATAAATAGTGTTTTTACATTAAATTTTAATTTTGCCTAACCATGATTGAAAGAGTTTTACTGTTTTAGAAAAGAAAACGTGAAAATGAAAAGACCAAAAAAGGAGGGGACACGTGGTTTGCAAATGAACCACGGAAACATGGCGGCGTCAATTATTTAGATCAATTATTAACTAATAAAAAAAGGTTTCAAAAAAAAAAAAAGAATTAATAAAAAAGAACCCCCATAACCCCTCCACTCTTTGTTACTATGGCCAAACTATTTTGTCCTATATAAGCTGACCATGTTGACCACCTATTCCCAAAAATCATTGGTTTCATGGGATTTAATCATATTGAATTTAATTACGTGATGACAGTATTATAATTATTATATAATTAATTATTCTTTTTAAAATATATTCCTATCAAATGTTAAGTGTGATACACTCATATGATCAACTAATTCAAATAGACAAAATTCGAACTACAATCCTTCCACCAGAAATTCGAACTCGGGCACAATTTACCGTCATCAGTATCAATCGTCCGGCAAATATATCTTACTTATAGCATATTTTGTGGACATTTATTTTTTAAAAAAAGAAGATGACTATTTACATAACAAATACATTACATTTATCGTATAATTTAATCATTTCGATTAAACGTGATTCACACAATGAGTTTCTATCATTTTTTTCCCCTTGATTATGAGAAATTTCTATCATATTTCACCCACTCCCATCCCCCCTTATATATATCTTCCTTTCTCACCATGTCCACCATCTTCTTATCTCACTTCACACGCGCGCACACACACACACACACACACAAAGTGAACTCCAAAAATGGTGAAGATTGATAAACTTATGCTGAGGTACCCTCAAATTTTGAGGCTCCACTTGTTGCAATGCCAACTTGTCTCTCAATTTCCACAGAGGCTTTCTTCATTCACCATAACTCATATCCTTTTTCCTTTTTTCTTTTCAAGATCAATGTATTTTTTTGGTTTTTTTAGGAATATATTTGTTTATTTATTATTATTATTATTATTTGGTTAATCCGAGAATTATATATAGTTTTATGTGCATTTTTTTAGATATATTTTCATGGTGTTTTTCTTAACTGTATCTAACGTGTAATGTGTGGCGCTAATAGCCGTGACAATGGCAAAAAAGGTGGTGAGACAGCAGAACAGGAAAGCAAAAGGTAATTTTTTTTTTCCTATTTGTTTCAATAATTCAGTTTTTCCTTCATACTCTTGAATAATTTTGATTTGTTATCAATTCTTTTTGAAAAAAAAAATATCAATTGAATGTAAAATACTAAGATTGATTAATAAATTTTACAAATTGAATTTAGAGATTTCAACTATTTGAATTAGACTCATAGCACAATCTAGCTACCATAATATTTAGGCTTATGGTTTTACAGTTTTACCTTGAAGACAACTTCAGTCCGACATTTGAGTTCCTACTAAAATAAAATTATTTGAGGTGGACTTTAGTTATTAATATCTACATCACTGGGAAAATTCTTGCCCAGACCCGGCTTGACCGCACCCAACCAATCATATAGCAAGTGTTAATACACTTGTCATGTGATTGGTCACTCTCCCTAAACTGTACACCAATCACATGGCAAGTGTAAAACACTCACCACCTCATTAGTCATGGTATGGCCGAACCCGATGCGGGTAAGAATTTCCCACATCGGAAAATTCTTGCCCAGACCCGGCTTGGCCGCACCCAACCAATCATATAGCAAGTGTTAATACACTTGTCATGTGATTGGTCACTCTCCCTAAACTGTACACCAATCACATGGCAAGTGTAAAACACTCACCACCTCATTAGTCATGGTATGGCCGAACCCGGTGCGGGTAAGAATTTCCCACATCGGAAAATTCTTGCCCAGACCCGGCTTGGCCGCACCCAACCAATCATATAGCAAGTGTTAATACACTTGTCATGTGATTGGTCACTCTCCCTAAACTGTACACCAATCACATGGCAAGTGTAAAACACTCACCACCTCATTAGTCATGGTATGGCCGAACCCGGTGCGGGTAAGAATTTCCCACATCGGAACCCATCCCTCTTTATATCTTTCTTTCTCACCATGCCTACTACTTTCCTATCTCACTTCACACACACACACACACACACAGTGATGTCCAAAAATGGTGAAGAGTATTGACAAACTTATGTTGATCAATGTTTTTTGATTTTTTGAGTTTTCTAAGAATAACTTTGTTGATATGTTTTCATCAGATCTTTATTATTATTATTATTATTTTTTTGGGTTAAGCCAAGAAATATATATATATATATATGTATATAGTTTTATGTGCAATTTGTTTTTTAAATATATATTTTGATGGTGTTTGTCTTAACTGTGTCTAAACTGGAAGGCCCCAGGCCGGTAACAGTCCCAATGGCGGACAAGGAGATAAGTTACCAGGACAGAAACGCCCAAGGTAATTTTTTTTTTCAATTTGTTTAAAGAATTCAATTTTTCCTTCATGTTCTTGAATAGTCTTGATTTGTTATCATTCGGGGTTTTGCAATAGCTAGTTTGGTGGTCCCAATATTTTAAAAATTATTTTTTAGTATATATATTTATTAGAATTTCAAAATTTTGCCGTCTTAAAATAAAATTTGGATTTTTATACAAGTTATATAATAAAAATTTTAATTTTTCCTGTTGTATTTTATTTTTTGTGATTCATTTTTACCCAATATCATTTACCATGATTAATTAAATTCCCTTTTTCTTATTCTTCTCTTCAAATTAAAATATTAAAAATTATGTTAGATTTTACTTCCCTTTTCTATTCCAAACTAAACACCAAAAATTCTATTAGAATTTTCCTTCTCTCACAAACCATACAATATTCAACTTATGCTTCAAAAGCAACATACAAGAAGATATTACAGTTGAAGAGATATTATGGAAAAAAAAAAGTAGTGGAGGAGGTGACAAAATCAGGAGAGAAAAAATAGAAAATAAAAAGTGACAAATCAAAATATTTGAAAGACCTAAACGATTAATATTGAAGAATCTCTTCCTTCATATAATAGTATACAAGATAGATAGTATAGATTAGATGTAATCGTAATGTAATTGTAATTTATGTTTTCTTCTTTTTTTTTTTTTCTTTTTTCTGAAGTAAATTCAAGAATTGATTTTTTTTTAACTATAAATAGTAGGAAGCAAGTGCGTCTCACTTGAAACATACAATATATGATATTGTGAAAAACAACTTAAATCTTACATATTCACTAGTTATTAAGTCAAATTTCAAGTAAATAAATGGCTTTTTAAATAACTGAAATATTCATACTTTCAAAATGTCACGAGAATTAATGTCAAAGAGATGTATTATTAGAAAGAACAATATCCTTGACATTTTTTCTTGATCTCCTTTATATATATAATATATATATATATATATATATATATATATATATATATATATAAGGGGAAGGGCAAGGGGGATGTCGCTATTTTTTAATTACCATTGGCTCTTTAACTTCCTTCTCTCTTTTTCATTATCTCATATATTATTATTGAGATATCATTGTTAAAAACGTCAATGTGAAAAGATATGAAAATAATTACCAAATGACTCTTCTTTCTGTTTTCACCACCTTATTTCTATTATTTAATTTAATTTAATTGTTTTTATTAATATTAATTATTACTCATATTGGCATTTATTAAGTAAAGGGCATCAATGCTTATTTAAAAAAAAAAAACAAGAAAAAAGGGCGTCAATGTTCCTCAAAAATGGGGAAAAAAACACGCTCAAATCCACACTATCCTATTATATTAGATATATACACACACACATATAATATAGTGTAGTTATGTGTGTGTTGTGTGTGTGTGTGTGTGAGTGAGAGAGAGAGAGAGAGAGAGAGAGAGTAGTGTGTATTTATCCTTGTGTAAGAAAAACATTTTTACACTTTCAATACTTATTAATTTATACTTACTATGTATGTAAAGAAAATATGTACTTAAATATTTTTAACTTATTCAAAGTCAAAATATGCACATATAAGTTCACAAGTATTTATTCATTAGTGAAACTATTATCTTTGGCATCTTTAAAAATTTATATTAACATTATTTTTTAAAAATAATTATTTAAATATAAGTCGAGTCTAAAGGGTACAACCCACCAACTCTAGATCTTGGTTGTGCTGCAAGTCTTGAGTCCAACAAATCTTTAGCGGGTCAGGTCGCATGGTTTCACATTATTATTGTTGTTCTTTTGACTAAAGTGAAAGATAAGGAAATAATTTGCAGATACCTCTTCAACTCTGTTTTGTTCACCACTTTATTTCTATCATTAACATTAGTTAAAATATTGGCATTTATTGGATAGAACAAATCAACGTTATTTCACAATGGAAAGAAATACCTTTAAGATTGTGTTTGATTGAATCTTATATGTCATTTACACCCTGAGAAATTAGATTTAGTGTAGGATTTCTTATGAGTCGTATAAATCATGTGGCTTAAAATTCTACTTGAATTTCAAATATTGTAGTATGATGTGTAACAATCTCATATGTGAGGTGAGATTCACGGATTTTAAGTAAAAGAATTTTTATTCCAAAACAAACACATTTATCGGATACTTAAAATGTTGGCCCATCAACTAGGGGATTTAGCATTTTATATTTAGAATGCAATATCAAACATGTATCTATAATGTTAGAATAGTACAAATATAGTATTGATATATTTTTTATTATTGTCGTAGTAGTTATTATTAATATTATTAAATATTATTATTATTATTAGTAGTAGTAGTAGTATTGATATATTTTTTATTATTATATAGTACTGATCCAGCGAAAGGAAAAGGGCACCCAGGGCAGGAAGCAGGGCCCAATTATGCTGGGAACTAAAACGGACCAAAAATAGGGGATCCGGCTATTGTTATTTTGTTTCTCGTGCGCGCGCGTGTGTTTTCCCCCTTTTGATAATAATATGTTTCTCGTTTGTAGTTCTTGTAATTTGGCTTTTGTAATATATTCCTGGTGTTCACATCTAATGACAAACCATCAGCACTTAATTCTGGTTTTTTTTTTTTTTTCAATTTTCAGTAAAATTGTAACGGCAGAATGGCTCCACTTGCTATGTGAAATATGTGGTTTTTAAGGTATTTAATTTGTTTGATATAGCTAATTATTAGCACGATTATTTTTCTTTTAATGCTTGGCTGATTTTATAGGGTTTTCTTTAATGAATTTTTTTTTTTTTTAGTATAAGTGTGAATTTGGGAAATGATACACATTTTCAGCAGTGCTTGATAGAGAGTTACATAAGCATGCAACATAAAAGGGAGTGTATTTTGCATGTTATTTGTATTGTCTATACAATTATATAAAGAAAAAGTACTATTTAGTAACTATCCGTGGTCTAAAAATCATTTTGGTCTTTTTTATTTTTTTATAACTTTCTATCCCCCCCCCCCCACCCCCTTTTTTTAACTTTCTATCTCCCCTTTCCTTTTCCATGTTCTTTTCACTTTCTCCCTCCCCCTCTTTCTCTTTCCTCTGTATCCTCTTCAATCTCCCAATATACTTCAATATCATCATTTTACGTTCTTTGAAAAGGTTTCTTCATTTTTTATTTTAAATTATTTAATTTTTGTTTGTCACTAATGTCATAAATCTACTAGTTACAACCCCCGTGCCAAGGCACGGGTAGTTTATAATATAAAAATGATAGGTAATATGTATTTTTGTATTTCATAATATCTTTATTTATTATTTTTCATAATTTAAAATAATTATAACTTAAATCATTTAAATTGTTGAGAGCATATATAAAAATTTAACTCAAGAGAAAAGTAGATAATAGAAATATGGAATATGTAATATGAAATAGAATAATAAAAATACATCAAAAGCAATAAATACATGTAAAACATAAAGAATAGAATAAAGAAAGATAATGTGGAAATTATATTTCTTACCATAAGTTAGAGCTAAAATCAAGAGGAAGAATTTATATTTATGACATTGAATTGTTTGGGAGATTTATATTGTGTTATTTTTAGATTTGAGATTAATTAAAATTTTGAAGAAATAATGCAGGTAAATTATATATATATATATACACATATATATATCCCGCAAAATTGTTTTTAAAGAAATGAATTAACTAACTAATTCGAAGAAATTTTGGACTCTTACAGATAAAGGTGAATAATATTATCTTCATGAATTTATTTTTTAATTGAAATATAGATATTAATTAACTTACATAGCAAGATAAAACATTATGACATTATCCATCAGGATACTAATTTCATAAAGAAAAATGATTATAAAATGTATTATTATGTATATTTATTTATTAGTTCTTGCATAGATAAAATAATAAAAATTAGATTGTTGTGAAAGATAAAAATATTGATATGGTATATTGTCATTTTTTATTTTTATATTTTGAAACAAAGGCATATCCAAATTCAAAACCTTCCATTTTGTTTTCTTTAGATGAAAAATCAATGAATGATTTATATATTTACATAATCATTTCTTCCAAACAAATATCTTCATTTGAAAAGAAAGCTTGATGGCAAATTATAGAAAGCTCGAATTACTCAAAATAAAGTACGAAAATAAAATAACACTACAAGAAAAAGTAATATTATTGACAATATTTAATGTGACAATATAAAAGTTGTCACCAATAATTGTATTAAGTAACAATACATTCTATTTTGTCACTGATTAAGTTTTTTCGGCGACAATAATTTTTATGTTGTCACAATATCACTCAATGGTGACAATAAGTAATATTTTAGTTGTTACCATTGATAATTAGTGACACACCTATAGTGACAATTTAGTGACAACAAAAGTTATTATTAGGATTTTGTGACAAGATTCCATTATCAATAAGTTGTCACAATAGGTGTATTACTAATTATAATTTTTGTATTATATTGCCACCTTTTGATAGTAAGTTGTCACCATAAATATTGTACTTACTATAGTTTGTGACAACAATTTGTTGTCACCAAATCTATATAATTAATGAAAAATTTTTGATTATCACTTATTATATTGTCACAATTTTACTCATTTTCTTGTAATGTAAAAAATTAATAAAAACATGCAAATGTATTAAAGAAATGAATGATTCAAAGACAATTAAATAGTATACCTTTGGTATAGAATGTAATTTGTAGAAAAAAAAACTCATATTTTCTAAAATAAGTGATAGATTTGATAAAACCATCTAAACATATTTAATAATTAATGATTTGAGGGGAGAAAAAGCCAACTTAATAGTGTAATCCCAACGTAGAACATAAATCATAAAAATTTAAATTGTTAAAAATAAAGTATGAAAATAAAATGGTGAATTTAATTAAAAAAAACATATAAACATACGAAAGAAAAAAAAATCAAAAGTAGCATAATCTTAATGAATTATTTTGATGAAATAAAGACAAAATCGAATCAGAAAATAAAATTGATCAAGCATAAAGAAATATATGTGTTATTGAATCATACATATGTGTGTGTGGGTGTACAAACATATATATGAATAGAAATATAATAATTTAGTGATATGCATTAAGCAAAATCTTTAATAATCGATGAAACTAAATATGGAGTACTCAAATTCTAAAAATCTTTCTTATTGATGGAGAAAAATAAAAAAAATAATCAAATGGATTATTGATAAAAAAAAAAGTACTATGTGATATGAAATATTAAACATGGATAAAAGATCAAATGTAAAACCCTAAAATTAATACACAATAATATTTTGAAATATTATAAAAGTTATTATGTGAAATATGATTAATCCAAAACCAAAAAATAAAGAAAATAAAATAAAAAGAAAAATAAAAATTCTTTTAGGTATTGAAACATTCAAAAATCTTTCCCATCTCATGGTGCAACAAATTAAGGGAACAAAAAATATATTAAATTAAACAATTAAAGATGAAAAATCTTGAAAAAATAAAGTAATGAGAAATATAAACAAAGCAAAAGCTACAATATAGAAAAGTGCTAGATAGGATCAATAAATTAAAATAACATTCAAAATGTCATAGAAAATTAATAACTAAAAGTTTGTAGCTGCATGGTACCTTAAAATGAAATAAAGATATTAAAGGAGAAATGAAGAACCAAATTTTGCATTAAGCTCATGACATCCGATCAATGAAACCTTAGTATTTTGATTGAGAAATTAAGAAAACTCAACGTGTTCAGAGAATGAAGAATGTTGAACTGGCTAGCGTTTCATTTAAATGAAAACCCTTGTTAGCTAATTTTCATAATGGTGATTGCTATTATATGCAAAACTATTGTATTTTAAGTTTCTTTATCAAATAATTACTTATATCTCGAAAAGGGAGAAGAGTTTGAAAGGTTGTAGCTAATATTTCGAAGTGTATAAAATGTATAATATTTTTGATATGATAAAATTTTGAATTTAAATTTATTTATGAGCAAATTTATGTGAAAAAATCTTATATATTCTTGGATAAAAATGAATAATCACATATCTTTTCAACTAATTTTCAAATACACACAAAATATGTCAAATATATATTAAAAAATGAATTTAAATTTAGCAATCAATAAAATTATCTAAAAAAAAATCCTAGATATTTTTAGATAAAGATGAATATTCACTTATTTTTCAATGTAATATATATAATTTCATACATGGCAAAATAAAACATAATGAGACTATCCACATGGGCGCATATTTGGCACTTAAATGGATGGTCTCATGACTTCTGAATTGTGTATATATAGATTAAAAATAATATAGATTCTTCTAAAATTATAGTATATCAATAAATTATAGTACTTTATATATGATGCACACACAAGGAGTATGTCAGTATTACTAATTATTATTACTTGTTTGTGCACGCATTACCCTCCTCATATGGTAGCCTCTTACACTTTCCAGATTGATCACAAGACTTGATTGTGTACCATAAAGATGATATTAGTTAAACATAATAATTAATAAATGATGATATACTTTCCTTCACTCATCATTTTCCAAAAGTGTTCAGATGTAATGGTAAATTTGGTGTGGACATTACTCTATTAGACCATGAAAACGATGGCGATGATGGAGAAAGATGTCGAGGTGGCCCCGTACAAGAAAAGAGGTGGATTTAACGATAATGGTTGAAGGAAAGATGGTGAAGGTGGGGATAAGTGTAGTGATACAGAGACGAGCATGAAAAATAATGATCTAATGACCCATTATCTACAGTTGAAAATAATAGACACATTAAGTTTTGACCACATTGATTGACGATTTTGGAATTGCCTAGTTTGATCATGTTAAATTTTCAATTATGACACTCGTATTTTGGTAAATTAACTTTGTGCAAGTATAACGCAAAAAACACATTCCCCATGTGAGACTCACTCTATCATCATAATATATCAACCAATTTGGATTTTCTATTGCATAATCGTGCTACATTTTCTATTACAATCATCAGTACACGCCACGTGTATTGGTGAGCAGTTGAGATAAGGAAAGAGAAAAACTAATGATGTGAAAAAAATATAAAGATTCTCTTTCTTTATCTCGACCGCTTATCAATACACATGACGTGTATTGATGAGTGTAATAGAAAATGTAACATGATTATGCAATAAAAGATCCAAACCGATCGATATATCAACATCTATAAATATCAATTCACCAAGCAAATCATCTCCAAAATTCACTCACATAAATGAAATTTATCATTATTGTTTCTTCTTGAATATATATATATATATAATATTTTGAAGGATATGTATCCATACTCAAGACTTGTCATCCCATCTTCCGAGTCTCCCATCTGACGCCCTCCGAAAACATCTTGTTGTATGCCCAAATATCTGCCATAGAAGAGCACCGTTTGATTTAATGACCTATGCACAATCACGTTAAGGAGTAAAAACGATTTGGATAAAACATATGACAATGCAGAGCTAAATGCAAGTAAGAGATCGTGCGGTTAAAACTTATAAACTCCTCAAAATATGTTTTATGGTGCCTGGAAGCCAATAACCTCTTCAAAAGCGTCCGGTAATTTATTTCACACCAAATTATAAGCTCCAAAAACAAGGAGTTTTGAAGCTATAAGCTCCTAATTTATACCAAAGTAGTTTATAAGTTGTATAATGCTAAACAATAAAATGAAATATAGCATCCTTAATCATTCTTCATATGAAAATATATTAATTTGCATGAAATCAACAACGTCATGTAATATCATTTTTGTCGGTATCATAACCAAATGAGCTTATAAGCTCTCATTACTGTCTAACAAAAGAGTAGCTTATAAAACTCAAAGCATCTTATACCTTGTTTGATTTTGTTTATCCAAACACTTTGAATAGCCTCTTTTTTAAATTAAATTTAGGACCCTCTAAGCACCAGAAACATTTACATGTTTAGGAGCTTATAAGATATTCAAATAAGCTAGGTGAAACACCCTCAAAATGTAGTATATTACTTGAGTATAATGGAGTCTTACTCTGAGCTTAATACAGTCAAGCAATGAAGGACATTTATTGAAAAGAAATTAGCAGTACCGAGGTCTACCCTTTAAGACATTCATAAACATATTAGTAAAAGTGCGATAATAGAATGTAAGGTTGTGTTTGATTTGATGGATTTGGAGCTAAGGATTCTCAAATCCGTAGAACTTGTTTGGATAATAACACGTCATATTGAATTTCAAATTTTTTTGAACTCCGATTTTGAACTATTTTAGAGTAATTGCCGTGGATTTGAAATGGAGTCATTTGAAATCCTTTCATCAAATCCAACTTCTTCGATCCAAACACAACCTTTCATCAACTAGACCGTGCCCAGTTTTCTTGAAATTCAACGTCACCTATATCATGAAATGACGAAGGCGTCACCTTAGAATCTTTATCTGCATCGTAGAGAGGATCGTACTCCATTGATGAGATTGCCAACTACATCGATTACGAGCTTAATTAGAATATTGTCTAATATTGCATAAGCAAAAGCTTAAATTTTCATGCGTTGCCCAAAAATAAAATGACATGTTACTTCCACAATGTTAAAATGAAGTGTCCTTTGCCTATTTCTCCATTTCTTCCAAATTACTTATTGTCTTTTAGCCATGAGCATGGAGGACTGTGATATTATCAGATCATATCACAAACTCTACGCAAAAAAATTTAAACTCTTCATAATTTCTGAGTACAGAATCTACGTACATACACCACCAAGAAGGTCAACATCTCGATCAGAAGGTGGTCCATTTAACTCAAACCATATGTACGAATCAAGAGGGTTAAAACAACAATCACACGAAAAACTGTATAAGCATCATGATAAAATGCAATGCCAATCATGGTAAATCAAAGTAGGAGAATTTGGGCAAAGATCAATCATCAAAAAAATAAAATTTGTAGTCTATTTAAAGATATGAGAAAAAGAATTTGCCCATAGAGTAAAAATCTTTTTCACAATACATACAGAGAGAGAATTTTATATTTAAACAAAATAGCAGTGTTCATAAAATTTGTTGGAATATAATGCGTTTAGGGCGTGATTAGACTATGGTGTTTAGTCAAGATGAGAGTTGGATTCTAGCTTGTGTGTAATAAACAAAAAGATGCAACCGTTGGGGTTGGCACTGGTTCAGGCTGAGCAAACTGGGTGTGGCTAGCCATTGGCTGCACCCGGGTGCGGTCTAGACCTAACTCCACACATTGGGTTGCAATTTCGGTTCAATTTGAGCTGATTTCAACCCAATTTCAATTCGAGTCGTACCAAAAAATATATATATTTTATTGAACCCAAGCTCGGCCCACCAAACAGTAGCGACGGAAATGCTCGTGCAGATTCAATTCGAGACTACTAACCCATAAGTACTCTCCATGTTACATACTTGTGAACTACCAAGAGGCCAATTTTTATTTGCAAGTTGTCACTCAAATACAAGACTTTCTTGTATTATTTTTCAATGCGGGATAACCACATTCCACAATACAATACTCTTTTTTTAGCTTTACAACAAGCTCCTTGTGCATTTAATTTCTCATTCATCCGAAATTGATTTTGAGCAATGAAACACAATTTTCATATCTGCTCATGATGTAGATTACGAATATTCAACTCATTTTATAAAACAACAAATAGAGCCTTATCAAATCATTGGTTAAATTTGGTTACTTACCAACTTGTAAACCAATTTTTCTAACAAAATTTTGTCACAAGCCACTATGCATTAGGAATTTCTTTTCCTACTCGGTTTATAGATCAAATTGTAATTTACAGAAGCATGAACACAAATAATAACACTTAGAATTGTGGGACGAATCTGCAATATTCCTTCTTCAAGTCACAATTTCATTTGAAAAATGAAAGGAAAATACAAGAAAGCCTCGTATGATACAACAAATGCTCAAATGACGGATGGAGTTTAGTAACAATACTACGTCATGATCAACATTACCAATACAACAGAAATAGTACAAAGAAGAGTTAACAGGCACCATTGTTTATCTTATTCTGGAAGTGTTCGGGTAGAATAGTAAATTTTGGGGTATATTACACCAAACTTCCCGTGTTAAGCCAAATGTGGAAAAAAAAAAAAAAAAAACCTCATGCACTTCACGCACCAGTTATGTGATTTTTATTGATTTTTCCTTTGTAACATGATATTTGAACCCATTATATGTCAACCATTGTACATATTCATTGTAAAAATAAACAACTTAGATCTTTTACATTCCACTTCGTTTCTATCATTGGTTTAGATTTTGAGAGTTTGATATTTAATAATTGTAAAATATATAAATAGTGTATATTTATTAAAGATTGTTAAAAAATATGTACTGTGAAAAATATATAAAAAAAATATTGTGCAATTTAATGTGTTAAGATATATAATATAGAAAATATGTATTTTGAGATTTTTTGCATTCCATTTCATTTCTATCAATAATCTAGATTTTGAGATTTTGATATTTAATAACTGTAGAATATATAAACTGTGTATATTTATCATAGATTGTTAATAAATATGTATTGTGAAAATATATAAAGAAACTATATTGTGCAATTTAATGTGTTAAGATATATATTATAGAAACTATAAATTTTGAGATTTACTGCATTCCATTTCATGTCCATCAATAATATAGATTTTGAGATTTTGAGATTTTGATATTTAATAACAGTAAAATATATAAACTGTGTATATTTATCATAGATTGTTAATAAATATGTATGTTGAAAAATATATGAAGAAAATATATTGTGCAATTTCATGTGTTAAGATATATATTATACAAAATATATATTTTGAGATTTTCTGCATTCGATTTCATTTCTATCAATAATCTAGATCTTGCGTTTTGGTGCTTAATAACTGTGTAAAATATATAAACTGTGTATATTTAAATGAGGGGTGGTGAGCATCATTTTCTAAACGACAAAGGGTCTTATGTTACTTTTTTTTTTCACAGGTTTTTTTCTGCACATTTAAATTAAAACAAGGGGTTTGGTGAAATCAACTTGTAAATTTGGAGGTGGATTCAATGACAATGATGGAAGGAGAGGTGGTGAAGGCGGGGATGGATGTAGTGGTACAAAGGAAACGATGAAAAATAATGATTCCATGAACAACGATCAATTGAAATTGGATTTTTTTTCTTAACAAAAAAACAATTAAAATTGAATCAAATCGAACACGTCTCTACTTTTTTTTGAATCACTATAAGAATACACACCCTTCAGTAACGAACTAATATACTAAACTTTAGTTTCTGTAATAATGTAGTTCACAATAATTCCGTTATTAAATATCTTGTTTTTGATTGTTTTTTTAGTTCTGTTTACATTTTATGTTAATAATTCATCACACATACCTTAAATTTGTAATCGAATCTCTCTATTACAAAATTCTCTTT
Source organism: Petrea volubilis (assembly GCA_026212405.1). Lineage (NCBI taxonomy): Eukaryota > Viridiplantae > Streptophyta > Magnoliopsida > Lamiales > Verbenaceae > Petrea > Petrea volubilis. The sequence goes on along the minus strand of CM047873.1, from coordinate 20,342,510 downwards.
AGTGAAAAAGGTGCTTTCGTGTAGTCAATTGGCCAATTGAAATTTTCGACTAATGAAATCCAATCGATTTTAGCGTAATGAATACACCTCTTCGCCTATCTCGTAGGGCATGGGATCACCTATTCCATTCTCATATTCTATTAAGTTGAATGGAAAGCACATAATCACCATGTGTTCAATGGCAACTTTTTTTTTTTTTTTTAAAAAAAAACCGGCACGAGCCCGCCGGGAGGTTTTCATAGGGACCCCCCCCTTTTTATTAATAAACAAAAGAGAGCATTACAAAGGGAGAAAATTACAAGTAAAGCCAAAAGCATAAAACACGAAGGAAAGACAAAACCAGGACCTATGTTTGTGTCTAAAATACGGAAGACCAATCATATCCATTCTCACTAATCCACGAAGTTTGCCTTGGAATTGTGGCGGTTCAATCACTCTAGACGCAAGGTAATCACATGCCATGTTAGCAAGGTAATCCGCAACTTGATTGCCTTCACGAAAAATGTACGTAACTTTGACCTCCATATGTCGCCTTAAAGAGCGAATTTTGCACACAAGATGTTGTAACTCCCAAGATGTCCCTTGCTCCGTAACAATGAGCCCCTGAACGACTTGAGCATCCAACTCAAGCCAAATCCGGTGATACCCGCGTGCCTGTGCAAGCCTCAGTCCTTCATATGCTGCAAAAAGTTTAGCGTATTTATTTTTACAATCCCCAAGGTAAGAGTAAAAGGCGAACAGTGGAGTGCCCGAGTGTGTTCTCGCAATTCCACCTGCCCCAGCGGTAGCAGCACCCTTCCGATAGGCTCCATCTGTGTTAATTTTAATCCAAGAAATGTCAGGTTTAATCCATCTCACCATGCGGACCTCAGTACGCTGTTGCCGCTGCTGTATTTGGAACAATTCTGCCACATGATCATCGCCTTGCCATAGGTGCGATTTCAGGACCCCTGATTCCATAAGTAGTCGAATATGTCGCCAAATCCTGAACACAATCTGACTAGCGATAACCCTTTTCCCCTTGTATTTCGCATTGTTCCGAGCCTCCCATAAGTACCAAAGAATGAGAATAGGAACAACAAGTCTCACACTCAAACCCCCACGAATTTTTCTTGAGTTTCTCCAGAAATTAAGCACCAGAACAATCTCATTAGAAAAGAATTGCCAAACCAGCTGAGCTTTCAAGCTCCGGAGGAACACATGCGCCATCGTCTCCTCTTGACAGTAACACTGACACTTAGAAGCTAAGTGAAATCCTTTTCGCCTCATTCTCTCATCAACAGGAACCCAGCCTCTAATAAGACGCCATATAAAGATTGAAATATTGGGAGTGATATAGGGAGACCAGATGTGTGAAAAGAGATCCGAGGTTTGAGATTTTTCTCGAATCATCTCCCACATAGATTTCATAGTAAAGAGCCCCTTCGAATCAAGCTTCCAAATCATCTTGTCTTTACCCCCAGGATCAATAGGGATGGAAACAACTTTCTCCACCATTCTCATGGACAATATAGCATCCAATTTGTCAACGTCCCAATCCTGTGCATGCCAGAATTGAGAAACCCGTGCCCTGCTATAGCTATGTTGCTCAATCATATCCTTGAGAGCGCCATCAAGCAACCATTGATCCTGCCAAAAAAATGCCTCCCCACTCCCCAGTTGCCACGCAATATTAGGTTCGACTAAATGTCTCGCCCGGCATAATCGTTTCCAAGCTGGAGAATCGTGTGATTTGATGCTAATTTCCATGGGATGAAATCCCCTGACATATCTTCCTTTCAAAAACCTGGCCCAGAGAGACTTTTGTAACCGGAACTTCCACCAAAGTTTGCCAGAAAAACTGTTAACCATATCATCCAACACTCGGACACCAAGCCCGCCTTCACCGTAGGGTTTGCACAAGGCATTCCAGGCTGCCCAATGCAGCTTACGTTGGCCTCCGTACGACCCCCAAAAAAATTGGTTTAGGAGCCGTGAAATCTTGGTAAGAGTTTGCTTAGAAGGCTCCAGCACTTGCATAAAATAGAGAGGTAATAACAGCAGGACACTCTTGATCAGCAGTAGGCGTCCCCCAAGAGTTAAGTGTCGATTTTCCCATGTAAGTAACCTCGCTCTCATTTGCTCAATAATGGGAGCATAGAGAAGAGATCGCTTATGTCCAACATAAAGGGGGGCTCCAAGGTAACGTATAGGAAGTTCTGCTTGTGAAAAGCCGGTAATCCGCTTGATTCTTCGCACCCGATCAATCACACAGCTCTTGGACACCACAAAGGCACTCTTAGCAATATTGATTTTCTGACCAGACACCAGCTCATAATTTTTTAGGAAGCTCATCAGTTTCTTAATTCCCGAGACTCCTGCCCTTGTAAATATTATAATGTCATCGGCATATGCGAGGTGTGAGACCACAACTTCCGAGTTATGAATTTATTGCATTGAAGGATATCGGTAAACTAATTCATCCGATCCACGAGCTAACCATTCCACAGCTAAAATAAATAGCGCGGGGGATATGGGATCGCCTTGTCGAAGTCCACGAGAGGAATGAAAGAACCCGGCATTCACTCCGTTAATCAAGATCGAAAACCAACAGTTTGTGATACAGTTACGAATCAGCAAACACCACTTAGCACTAAAGCCAAGTTTTTCCAGCATTCTGAACAAGAATGGCCAATGAACACGATCATATGCCTTAGCCATGTCACGTTTGGCAATAAGACGACCACCGTGAACTTTTTCATTCAGAGAGTGAACCAGCTCCTGTGCCAATAAAATATTATCCGATATCGCCCGCCCTTCAATAAAACCAGACTGTGCCGGGAAAATAATCAAGGGGAGGACCTTGGCAAGACGCATATAAAGCAATTTTGTCATGATTTTATTCGTAACATTACATAAACTGATAGGACGAAATTGTGTCCATGTGTTCACCTCTTTAGTCTTTGGTAAGAGCACCATAGTTGTGCATGTAAAAGCCCGTGGCATAGGTGTTCCAGAGAAGAATTCATCCACTGCCTCATACACATCTGACTGAACAATATCCCAGCAGGTTTGGTAGAAAAAAGAGGAGAATCCGTCCGGCCCTGCTGCAGATTCCGGATTGATCCCAAACACTGCGGCCCGAATATCTTCCCTGGACGGCGGCATGCAGAGATGTTCAGAAATTTCTGGAGTTATAAGACAAGGAACATGATCAAATGTGCCCCTAAACAAAACCCCTTCGTCTGCTGTGAGTAGGCTTTGAAAGAACGATGCCGCTGAACTTCTGATATCCTCTTGCCTCTCAAGCGTTCTATCTCCATCAATGATGCGATGAATATGATTCTTTTGTCTCTTTTTCTTGACCAGATTGTGAAAAAAGCGTGTATTCCGCTCGCCGTCCACAATCCATTTAACGGCTGATTTTTGCTTCCAAAAATCCTCCTCAATTGCCAATGCCCGATTCAAGTCTGCCGTAGCTTTGTTCATAGTGATAAGGTTACTTGAACTAGGCATTTCATCAAATAACTTCTCTGCAGTGACCAAAACACGCTCAGCCTTAGCAACATTATCAAAGACATTCCCAAAGCATTCCCAATTCCAGTTTTTAAGACGATTTTTTAGGCGATACAACTTCGTATGTAACTTCTGCATGCCATGTAAAGATGTCGGTGCCCCCCAATTTTCAGCCACCAAGTCCATAAAGCCAGGATGACGAACCCACATATTCTGAAATCTGAAGGCCGAAGGAGACTTAGTATCTGACAATGTGGGCTTTATTAATAATGCCACATGATCGGAAGCATGCCTGATAAGATGGAAGGGCTTGAAGTCTGGGAACAAATCCAACCAACCTGAAGAGATTAGAACCCGGTCCAATCTCTCCCACAAACGACGATTAGTCCAAGTAAACTTTTCCCCGACGAACCCGGGGTCAATTAGCCCACACCCATCAATATAGTCGTTGAAATATTCCATGGCCCCAAGTTTCGGCGGTGCCCCTCCACGTTTCTCATCAATAGACCGGATGATATTGAAATCCCCCCCGATAAGCCACGGGTCCGGGGTAGCAATTGATCGCATCAAGTCCCAAAGCTCCCTTCTGACCCCCCTAGTGTGCCTTCCATATACGAACGAACACAAAATTGGTTTCGGAAGTGACTGTGAACTCACCTTAATGTGCATAAGCTGATCCTCATTAATTAACAGCTGCACCGAAATGTTCTCTTGGTAAAAGCACCAAATATGATTGGAAGGGTTCGTGAGAACCCCTGAAAATCCCAAACGACGAGACATATAATCACTCTGAAATTTAATTTTTGGCTCAAGGATCACCAAAATCTGCAACTTAAATTTCTTTTTCAATTTTTTGATGTAACGAACTTTGGCGGGATCGCTCAAACCCCTTGAGTTCCACATCAGAATATTGATCATAAAATTTTTTTTGATGAATTTCCAGACCTAACTTTACTCCGGGTGTTACGAGGAGCAATATTTGTGGTAATATTTCTGGATTTTGCCCTCTTCTTCTTCTTAATTTCTGCAGAATTCGTAACCAGGGAGCAGCTACTGGAGTCGTCGCCTTGGGCCAGCGTTGGGCTGCCATTCGTTTCAGGGTCCTTCCCTTGTGTCTCTTCAGCTTTGGGCAAAAATGGAGGGTCCCCAGGTGAGGGTACAGGTTCCTCAGTGTGTGTGAGCTCGTCCAGACATGGGCCTTGATTAGAAGCACAGCCCCGCTCAATTCCCCCATCACGAGAACCGGGCCTACTGGAACCCAAATCACTGACCCGGTCTACAAGAGTCTGAATTTTCTGTTCCTGGCCCTGTGTAGAAGCTGTACCTGGTCGTGAACCTCTTGTCCCAGAAGTTGGTGCAATTTTAGGCGTGCGAGAACCCATGCCACTATCATTGGGCTGATCAAAAGTGACCCCGACAGATTCTGGGTCTGTCTCCTCTTCAGCAAAGATGGGCTGGCGGTAAGATTCATCTACCCATTCCGCCATGTCAGCCGCTTCCACTTCAAGTGCCCCAGCTGCAGCTGCGTCTGACTCAGCTCCTCGTGCCTCAAAGGTCGCAGATTCCAAGATTTTCTCAGTTTCCGTGAGACTGACACATTTCTCCACCAAGCTTTGCACGCCTCTTTGTCCCGCTTTTGGAGGAGCCTTAATGCAACCAATATCCATTTCACGTGGGTTAGCCATTCCAGCTTTATCTGAGACCCAGGCCGAGTCTTCCAAGGTTGCCACTTTATTGGTCATTGAAAAAGAGGCATTGAAAAAGGCTCCCATTCCTGATGAACCACCGCTGCCATCATTGTCTTGTGTGGCCGGATTCTGGACTGCTCTCGTCGGATTCTGCAGAAACCCCGATGGAATCTGGGTATCTGCTTTCGGAAGCTGCATGATAGCTTCCCCTTGCACTCGACTTTGAGCAATAGCTCTCTCCAACCCCTTCTCCAACCCCTTCTCGGACCGCTGCAACTTTCCCACGTCCAAAGCTTGGCATGCAGGTTGTGGAACCTGCCGATTTTGTGAACTCCGTCCCATGTGCCCCTGTGTTTGGGGTACATGCACATAAGCATCGGGTTTATCCAACACCTGGAGTCCAAGCTTGTCTATAACAGCTTGATTTTTTCGTGCAGGCTCCAAATTCTCTCTTAAATCCCCTTAAACTAATTCTCAATGGCAACTTTAGGATTGTTGATCACTGTGGTTAGGGGTGGGCGTTTCAAGTCCGATCAAGACTCAACAATTCGGGATGGGTACCTGACCCCAAAATAAATTTTCGAGACGGGATTTGGGTTTGGGTTTTGCACCGAAAATCCCGATCGGGTACCCGAATATATTTATTAAAAAAAAGTTGGAAACTTAGGTCAATATTCCTCTTTTGACTCAGAACTCAAAATTTCTCTGTGTCTCCCCTCTTGCGTCTCTCTCTCTGCCCTTTGGCCTCTTTCTCTTGTCTCGTCTCTCTCAACTCTCAACCAGCAAGCAGCAAGCAACAGCAGGAAGCAGCGGCGAAGCAATAGCAGGCAAGCGGCAGTAGTAGGCAAGAGCGGTGAAGCCGCAGTAGGCAGCAGCGGCAGCGATTCCGGCGAAGCGGTAGCAGGCCAGGCAGCAGGTAGTAGAGACACTACTGTGAGAGGGAAATTTTCCAGTGAACACTTAGCAATAGCAGCACACACCAGGGAATTTCCTCTCTTTTTTTTTTCTCAGGAACCCGATCCCGAAAATTTAGGGTACCCGACTAATTCGGGACGGGATCAGTTTTAAAATATGCTCCCCGAAATTTTGGCTACCCAACTTGAAATCCCCAATTCCCGAAATCCCATCCCGAAACCCACCCCTAATTGTGGTCAAAATTTAACTATTCATGAATAAAAAATTACTATTAAAGAGTTAAGATCATTTGATTTTTTTTTTTTTTTACATTTTTCGTCTACGATTTTTTATGTTTTCAAACTGTTTCATGAAACTTTTATTAACAATATTATTAAATATAGTTCAACTTCAACAATCATTTATAAATTTATATTTTTCAATTTCTATTTTTATTGCTTCAAAAAATCAAGAAACTTTAAGTCGCTTGTGATTTTAATCATTATTGTTATTATTATTAATAATTAAGGTAGTGTATTAATTAGACAGAAACTGGATTTTAATATATGATTAACCTAAATGTCTTAAAAATAATTTACAACATTAATATATATACAAACTGGAGGATTGTTCATGAAGTAAAAAATAAAGTAAAATAAAATTGAGTTTAGAATTAATTATGATGATTAAAATAAATATTTATTATTACGCTGTAGTTTAGTTTAATTAGTATTGATATTATCTTTTTATATGTTGTAAAAGTAAAGCTAAAATTTGAACCCTATAATGTTCAATATGATTTTAATATTCAGAAGTCCAAACATGACATCAATCCAAAAGTACGTACCGCTGTTAGTTTTTAATTGCTTTCAAGTGATGGCATATTTTTACAAACATAAAAAGTTGGCAAAAATTATTTTTCAATCATGAACAAGGATCAAAGGGAAATGATTTGCTCATAGAGGTTGAACCCAAATTTTATATATAACAAGACTTTATACTCGGCTTCAAAGTACACGTGAATATGAGCAAATATTACTCAGCTAGCCTCCATCTTTTTCCGGCTTTTAACCAATTATAACCAAATCAATTTATTTTCAACTAATATGTGATCACTTGTTCCATTCTCTTATAAATCGAAACGCTACACACTCACCTAAAAGTTAAAGGGAAAGGGAAGAGGATATAATCTGATATATCGCATAAAGAAAGGCCAAGAACGTAAAATTATGTTTTCAACCAATTAGAAAAAAAAAGGTCCCACAAAGTGCACATGGGGTCTACACACTGCGGGGGCATTTGCCAATATTTTTAAAAAATACACTTTGTTATTTTTAACTTAAAAAATGTTATTTTGAGTGTTTAGTTACACAATTTCGGCCTAAATTAAGTTAAAAAAAAAAAGTAGAAGTTGAGAAGTGAGGATGTTGTTTCTAGCAGCTTAAAGGTGCTTCTTGAAATTTTTGTAAATAAATCAAATTTTTTGAACTGTTAATTATCAACTTTTAATTATTTTTCACATTTATTTTCAAACATTCTATATTTTTACTATCAATTTTTAATTTATTCTCACTTCTATTTTCAAACACTAATTAATTTTATTATTTAACTTTTTTTTTAATAATTTCAACTTTTTCAAAAATAAAAATAATCCCAAACATTCTCTACAATTCGAACATTGTCCATTCACTTCTTCGCCTTTGCTTGAACAGAGCATTACAAAGAGAAAGGGACACGTGGCTGGCAATAGAAAACCTGATCAAATGAACTAATAAAAAACATGGTGGCTTAAATTATTTGTTTATTAATTAACTACTAAAAAAAGCACCCCATAACCCCTCCACTCTCTGTCACTATGGCCAAACTATTTGTCCTGTATAACCTGACCTTGTTCGCCTCCTATTTTGAGAAATTATTGTCCTTATTGGTTAAATTACATTTAGATTAATTACATAGCGAGTATATTATATTAGTCATATAATTAGTCATTCTTTTTAAAATATACGTCGATTAAATGACAAGTGTGACACACTCCTTACTTGATCAATCGATTTGACCAAACCAAATTCGAACTTCGATCCTTCTATTAGAAATTTCAATTCGAGCACAATTCACTTTAATCAATATCAATTATACAACAAATATATCATGTTTGTTGCATATTGTGGACATATATTTTTTGAAAAAAGAAGATTACCATTGACGTAACAAATATAGCACAATTGTTGTATAATTTAATGATTTCGACCACACGTAATTCGCACAGTTAGTTTCTACCATTGTTTTTTCCCTTCATTATGAGAAGTTTTTGTCAAACTTCACCCACTCCCACCCCCCTTTATATATGTCTTCCTTTCTCACCATGCCTACTAATTTTCTTATCTCACTCCTCTCTCTCTCTCTCTCTCTCTCTCTCTCTCTCACACACACACACACACACAAAGCAATCTCCAAAAATGATGAAGATTGACAAACTTAATTATGCTGAGGTACCCTCAAATTTTGGGGCTCCACTTGTTGCAATGCCAATTCGTCTCTCAATCTCCACAGAGGCTTTATTCATTTACCATAACTCATATCCTTTTCCCTCTTTTCTTTTCAAGATCAACATTGAAGCTGATATGGACTAATTTCTAGCTCCTACAAAGTTGTTCTTGAATTTTTGGTGGACAAGTAAGAGAAGGTGATGTCCTTTTGGAGAAGAAAGCGTATTCTTAGAATAGTAAGTTATCCCTCAAAAGAGAAGGGTTTAGATATTTATACTATTAACCATACTTGGGCACTTGTCACAATCTTATAGTGTTATATGCCCTAATATGAAGGGTTTGGATTTAATATGCTATATTGTGGGCTTGATGATAGTAGTATATGTATTTTTAAGTTTTTATTAGGGGGTCCATATTCATTGCATGGGCTTTGTATAATTGGGCCCTTTTGAGGTTAATCATTCTCCTAAGTGCCCTTCTGGGCCTTTATTATTGTTTGTGGTATTGTTTTGGGTTTGGCCTACATCATTAATCCCCCAAGTTTATTAAGTGAAAATGTAATATTTTCTTGATAAACTTTATTAGTTTTTTTTTTCTTTGGGCTCTGATAATGAGCCCATACTTGTTCCTTTGGGCCTTTGTTATTATTTGTGGCATTGTTAGCCTGTTTCGGGCTCCTATTTGGCCTAGATTTTTGAATTTAATATGGCTTTTGTTTTGGCGGCTGACTGCCGCTTCTTTTCAGCCAAGTGTATTACACAACTTCACTTCTTTCTGTGTTTGGTTTTCTCTTTTGCTCCTGGTCTTCTTCGTCTTCTCTGCTCCCTCACCTACACACTCTTTTTTTTTTTCACCATAGTGTGCCATTCTGAGGTGATTGACGGCAACCTAAACCAACGTTGCCCCTGCTTCTGCTGCAGTTTTGTTCCCATAGGTTTCCCTTAACTTCCTTGCCTCTATTTCATTCCCTTCTGCTTCTTCTTCTTGTTCTTCCTTTTCTCTCTCTTTTATCTTTGTCTTAGGTTACTATAGGCATTCATAGCGAAGGGTTGCTCAGTTAGGGGTCTTTGAGTGATCCAACTTTGACTCGTGCTATCGACGATTACGTTTAGGGTAGGTCTGGAGGTGGTTGGTCTAGGGTTCGTAAGGCTCATAAGACCCGTAAATCTCAGAAGTCTCGTGGTAAATGCACTTCTGCTTTCTCTAAGGCTAAAAAGTTTAACATCTCCGACGCCTTTTCTAGTGTGCTTTCTTCTGACATTGAGTCCCCTATGAGCGCATACGGCTTTGCATATGGGGAAGGGGGGTATTGCGATAAACCCAGTGGCAACCTTCTAAGCCCACTTTTGTCTACTCCTTTAGACCATTATAGTGCACGTCATCAAGATTTGCATCCTGAGCTTGAGTTCAAGTCTCTTTTCCGCAAGGGTGACATTCTCGCTTTGCGGAGGAATTTCCATATTCCCAATTCTTGGTGAATTAGGATTTCCATAAGTCTGACACCATGGATTTGTCTCCCTCTGGCTATAGTTGTTTTTCCATGTAGGGGCTCTTGAAGCCGGGCTTAGGTTTCTTGTTCCGAATGAGGTCCGCGACATCCTTGCCCACTTTGGTTTTAGCTCCGACGCAACTAGTCCCCAATGCCTATCGTATGATCTTAGGGTTTTTAGTCGTCGCCAGGCTCCTTCGTATTTCTCCTGAATTTAACAATTTCTCGAACCTCGTCTATATCTGATGTTCTAGGGGATTCTATCATTTCTAGCCTCATCACAAGTTTCTTCACAACTTACCTACCAGCCTTCCTGATAGAGAACGGAAGAGCCGTTATTTTTATGTCAGAGCTCCTCTTGACCAACCTTAGGCTGTTCATCATCAGTAGCGGTCTACCAACCTAAGCGTCATGATCTAGGGCCTACCTAAGGTCTTGGGTTTTTAGAGGAGCTTTCAACTTATACTTTGAGATATCTGATCTTCTAAAGGAGGGTTTTTTAAAGTTTTGTGACCTCAAGGTATTTTCCTGTAACATTTGGTTTAGGAGTTTATTTGTTCCTTCTAACTTCTTATGTTGGTTCTGTTTTGCAGATATGGCTACTTACCTGCAATTGGCCTACAGGATGATGGCAAAGAAGCTGTCTCACAAGGAGGGGGGTTTTGATGGTGGTTCCAAGCCTATAGTTGCTGAACCGCTAAGGCAGTATAACCCAGTGGGGGAGGTTTCTGACTCTGAAACTAGTCCACTCGAGAGGGTCGAGGGTCTGGTGCCCGGGGTCCTGCCTAACCTCCTTCTAATCCTGCATTGGGTTCAGCCTTCGAGGTCCCCGGTCCTGGACTATCTGCTCAACCCACTAAGAAGCGAAAGCTATGGAAGATAGAGGACTATGCGGTCCCGCCAGCAGGTGAGGGCTTATCATCCGCAAGGGTTAGAGTTTCACCCCTCTACTTCTACTACTGTAGAGATAGACTACTTCGAATGGTGCGATGCGTTTATTCCAGATCCTACTGTCTGTATTAATGACGTTCTTCGACGAGCGTGCCTTTCAGAGAAGAACTTGGATGTTGACAAACGTTCTGCTAAGTTTGAGGCTCTGGACATTCGCATAAAGTTACTGGAACGGGTTCATGTCAACCCTAAGTTTTCCAGGTATACAACTCATTCAGATCTCGACCCCAAGCATCAATATAATCTTGAATGGAAGGTTTCGATAAAGGACAGGATAGCGAATCTAGGGGTGGAGTTGCCGAAAGAACTTGTCATAATGCAAGGCTTAGCATGAACAAGACTCAAAGTGTCTGATCAAGCGTTGCGAGGAGAGGTATGGTGAAGACATCGTTGAGGGTGAACGTCGTGCTTCCACTCCTAACCACATGCTAGGGCTCAGACTTCAAGCTGCTCGTGATTTCTGTCAATTGCATACCTTCCAGATAATAATTGGAGGTTTTATAATGGATGAGAGCTTGAAGTTCCTTAATTTATGCAAAGATTCGACACAACATCTTGGTAGGTTCCGCGATGGTTTTGACCTTTCTTAGCTGAATCCATTGAGCTCTGCGACTTGAGAGTCCATTACCTTGAGGACTTGCCCGACCTAGAACCCAACCAATTTGCTCCCCTTTTGTTTGAAGAAAATTTATCATAGGATTAGATCTTGTACTAGTTCGTTTAGGTAGCTTGTATGTTTTTGTCATGAATCGTTATGTACTACTATTCTTTATTTGTAACTTTTAGTCTGTCTTACTTTTCATATTTTGAAATGAGATCTTCCATTTTTCTATGCCTCTCTTCTTTTGGTTCCGATCATTGTCTATGACTGTGAACCAGTGCTTTCTATGCTTTTACAACTTTTGCTTTGAGCTTATTTTGTGACTTAGTGATTTTTAGGACTCTGCTAGGGTTTGATGACTCAAGAGATGTCTTTGTAAGGGTCACACAGACCTCAATACTTAGTTAAATTTAGGATTTTGCCTAGGTCTGGTGACTCGCGGGAGGTCATTGTAAGGGTCCCATAGACCTCAAAATTTAGGACTTTGCTCAGGTCTGGTGACTTGCAGGAGGTCATTGTAAGGGTCACGCAAACCTCAATACTTAGTTAAATTTAGGAGTTTGCCCGGGTTGTGTGACTCGCGGGAGGTCATTGTAAGGGTTGTGCAGACCGTCAATACTTCGTTAAATTTAGGGCTCTGCCCGGGTCTAGTGATTGACGGGAGGTCGTTGTAAGGGTTGCAGACCAAAATACTTAGTTAAATTTAGGACTCTGCCCAGGTCTAGTGACTCACGGGAGGTCATTGTAAGGGTCGCGCAGACCTCAATACTTGGTTAAATTTAGGACTCTGACCGAGTTTGATAACTCGTGGGAGGTTGTTTGTAGGGGTCGTGCAGACCTCAATACTTAGTTAAATTTAGATTAATATTGTATTGGGATAGTAGGTTGTGACAAGACTTTGATTTCATTGATTTGAGAATGATGCCCGCAAGTGTTTTGAAAATAGCAAAGAAAGTCTCATCATAACCATAATTGAGCATTTCAGAAAGTAAGTAAATAAGCAAAAAAACAGATAAAGGATAAGGTAGGGGTTCCGTTACCCCTATGTGTAGAACTTTCTTAAGTTTTGTGCGTTCTAGGTCTGGGGCAGTTTCTTCCCGCGCAGATCCTCCAACCTATGCAATCCGTTTCTATTCATTTTTATTATTTTATAAGGCCCCTCCCAGTTAGCGTCTAGTTTGCCTATATGTTTCGTCACTTTTGCTTTTTTCAGTACCAGATCCCCAATCTAAAACACTTGGGGTCTGACTTTCTTGTAATAGCTTCTTTCCATTATCTTTCTATACTTAAGTATAGAAATATAGGCTCTGTCTCTCCATTCTTCTATGCATTATGTTTTCCTCAATTGCATGTTTAGCTTTGGGTCGTACTTTTTTACCCTTACTGTCATCATCCCGATTTCTGTTGGGATGACCGCCTCTGACCAATATACCAAGCAAAATGGTATTTCTCCCGTAGCTTACCTTAGGGTAGTTCGATATGCCCACAACACTCCAGGGAACTCTTCTAGCCAACTTTCCTTTATTTCACTAACTCTTGTTTGGAGGTGTTGAAGTAGAGTTCTGTTAGTTACCTTCGTTTGTCTGTTAGCCTGTAGATGGCCGACAAAGGTGAAGTTCTACTTGATTTTCATCTCCTTACACCATTGTGTAATTTTCTTCCCTTGAAAATGAGTCATGTTGTCAGAGATTAGGACCCTGGCACTCCATAGTGGCAGACAATATTTTTCCACAGGAAGTTCATGATCTCGTTCTTAATGATTTTTGCTACTGCCTCTACTACCACCCATTTAGTGAAGTACTCCACTGCCACTACTATTAATTTCTTCTAACATGTTGTTGGGGGAAAAGGTCCTAAAATATCGATCCCCCATTGATCGAAAGAGTACGCCACCTGGATTGGATTCATAGAGCTTGTTGGGTTGTGGATTAGGTTTGCATGACGTTGGTATTACTCACATTTCTTTGAAAATTCCATGACGTCCTTTTGAAGGGTTGGCCAAAAGTATCATTGTCTAATTATCGTTTAGGCCAAGGCCCTTCCTCCGAAATGGTTTCCACAATTGCCTTCATGTATTTTCCCCATGACATACTTAGCTTGGTTCGGGGTCAAGCACATCATCAGAGGTCCTTCTATCAACTTTCTGTATAGCTCCCCATCAATAATTATATATTTGGCTATTTTATGCTTCATTCTCTTGGCCTCAGGATTGTCTTCTAGCAGAACTCCATCTCTTGGCCTCAGCGTTGTCCTCAACTTGGTTCTGCTTCAACCATAAAGATCATGAAGGTCTGCGAGGTTTGCACCTCATTGCTTCGTATGCTGGGATTTTCTGCCACCATAGAATTGGCAAATTTTGATAGTGCGTCCGCTCTCTCATTGTTAGATCTTGGGATTTGCTTAAGCTCAAAGGTCTAGAACGTTTTAACCTTATCTTTCACTTTATCCACGTATTTGATCATCCCGTCCTCTTTGGCATCATACTTTCCTTCAAATTCAAGTGCCACCAGCTGAGAATCGGTGTATGCCACGATTCGTCTGGTACTGTCCTCAATGGCTCGCTCCAGACCCCCAAGTAGAGCCTTATACTTTGCCCCATTTTTAGTTATGTCGAAGTTCACACTACTAGAAAAAAGGCATTTAGCCACGGATTTTAGCCACGGATTTGGCAAAAAATCCGTGGCCAAGGGAATCAGCCACGGCTTAGCCACGGATTAGCCACGGATTTTTTCCGTGGCTAAAAGTGGCGTGGCTAACCAGGGCCACGGCTTGTTAGCCACGGCTGCGGTTAGCCACGGCTTAGCCACGGCCGAACCGTGGCTATTAGCCACGGGCCAACCGTGGCCAACGCTGGCCACCCAAACTGTCAACGGGGCCTGGCCGTGGCTAAGGGCCACGGCTTAGCCACGGTCAAGCCGTGGCCACGCCGTGGCACTTAGCCACGGTCAAGCCGTGGCCATTAGCCACAGTCTAGCCGTGGCCCGTAGCCACGGTCTAGCCGTGGCCCTTAGCCACGGTCGTGCCGTGGCTGAGCCGTGGCATTTAGCCACGGTCGTGCCGTGGCCAAGCCGTGGCATTTAGCCATGGTCAAGCCGTGGCCCTTAGCCACGGTACTTAGCCACGGTAAAGCCGTGGCCCTTAGCCACGGCACTTAGCCACGGTGGGGCGGTGGCCAAGCCGTGGCAGTTAGCCACGGTCGGGCGGTGGCCACGCCGTGGTCCTTAGCCACGGCTCCGCCGTGGCCAAGCCGTGGCCCTTAGCCACGGTTCTGCGGTGGCTAATCCGTGGCTAATTCAGCCAGAAAATAATAAATTCGATTTGTTTTCGTTCCGAACCAGCCTGCAATCAAAAAACCCAAACATTCCAATGTATCCAATCAAGATGACGATCACAGATCGTCCAATACCAAATGCATCATCAAATTAAACAGTAAAATAACGATCACGGATCGTCCAACACCAAATGCATCATCAAATAAAAACCAAAATAACGATCATCCAACAAACACCAAATATTTCGTTGACTAAAATGTAGAAAGATTCAAATATTGCTAATAGTAGTTAGAGAGTACAAGTTATTAACAAATCAAGACGTGTCAATGTCTAAAAAGGTCCAACATCATCATCATCATCATTATCATTGTGCTCGTCATCACGTATGTAATTTGGAGGAGTGTGTCTAGAGGTGGATCGTTGTCCTCCCGATGAAGTCCTACGAGAACTCCTCTGTTGGGAGGGGGTGGACTGTACATGTACATGAGGTGAACCAGCTGACGGGTGTGGCTGATTAGGCGAAGAGGCGACTGCTCCTTGGGTCAAAAGTTGAATGCTCTGAAGCACGGCATTGAGGGTCTGCTTCACCTCAGTTAATTCAGATGATTGTCTTTCCTCGAACCTGTCGAGCCTTCGCCTCAACTCAATCGTACCCGGATCCTCCCATTTCGGAGGATAAGTCTGGGAGCTCAAACTTCCCGTACTAGGTGATCCACCTGGCACGCCGTACCACCGACCCTTATTCGGTTTAGCCACAGTCTCCTTCCACACCTATGAATCCGTGAATATAATTAGATTTAGTCATAATATATCATTAATATGTATCTATATATTATATTAAAATATGAAAAAAATAAAAGTTATTTTGACTTACATCGAGCTTGGATGGTCGAGATAGGGGGGTGCCATCAGCAGATTGAGGAGGCGGCTGGGAATTAATTTCTTCCCACTTCTCCTTAAATGCGTTCTACGAGTTTTGAGGTTGAAACATTAGTTACAATGTCAAAAAAAACCAATTTTATAATTGAAAAATAATGAATACTCACAAATGAACGCTCCGCCCTCTGATCAGCCCATTTCATTTCCCCATTCTCATCTTTATAAGAGTAAAGATGTAGGAATGACTGATCCACGGTAGGATTATACCCCAATTGAGCTTCCTGTGATAAGACATGTAATATTTTAATACTATATAACACAATAATCACCCGTATAAGGTCAAATTGAAGTACTTATGAAATACACATACTAACCAGCTCGTCATTATAAGTTAGGTGAGATTTGGAACCACCTTTGTGGCCGGTTATTCCCCTTCCACAAGAATCGGATGCCCGATTAGCTTTGTTCACTGCGCTCTTTTTAAGAAAATTGGGCAACCCCCATTTTGCTAGCAGCTCTTGCCAAGCGTCCTCTCCGATCCACTCCGGCCTCTTATTATTACGACGAGCCTTGTTAAGCCTATTCTTCAGGAGCTCTGATCCCTTATGCTCAGAAGTTTTCCAAATAGCGTCATGTTGGTCAGGTCGCCAATAATATACCCTCTACACAATGAAAAAACAGAGAACTTAATACATTACGAATGAAAAAAACGTAAAAGAAAATTTGTAAATGCATCAAGACTTACTTGGAATTCGCCGAACCACATGTGTCTAGTTTGTATAGGGATCTCCTTCCACCTCTCCCATGGCTCTGTATACCCGTTTGTGAAAATACGGGCGATCGTCCTCACGGTCTCCAAAGCAAGATTGAACCTAATAAATATAACTGTTATTTAAACAGCAATCAAAAAGTGAATAATTATAACTTAAAGGCAATACAAAAGCAAACTTACTCATGTCCCCGTGGATAAATAACCATCTTTCCATCTATTCTGTTATTATCGGAAGTCTCCGTCGGCATATCATCAGTAATAGGCTCATCATCATCGCTAGGGATTGGTGTCTGATGATGAGAGTCGTCATACGGCTCGTCTCGAATGTGAATGCCCGTCGTAGGGGGCATGTGGAGGCCACGGCGGTTGGAACCTCCTTCACTACTAGTGACCTTGTTCTTTCCCTTTCTAGAACCTGTCATCTGCATTCATAATAAAAACATCAAACAACACAAACCTGTTATATTTATATTAAAAAATTCATAGCAAAAATATCACTTAAGATGAGTCTTTTCACATGACATTAAATATTTCATTCGGCCACTAAACAACAATCATAGCAATCACACACACATATATATATATATACATGTTTATAGCAAAGAAAAATCAAACCAAACAAAATATTCATTCATAGTAAATATTACTCATCATCATCTTCGTCTTCTTCATCTTCATTTTCTTCACCTCCGTCTTCGTCTTCGTCTTCAGCATCATCGTCATACTGAGGCATATTTTCATCATCATCCTCCTCATCTTCTTCAAACTCAGAGTTTAATTCTTCAGCCTCGACACTTTGACCCAATTCATCAACTAATATATGATCATTAGTCATGTGCTCAGTGTATAATTGATTGACCTCTTCAACAGCACCCGTAGAATCCGCAAGATTATCCGTCGGTTCATTATCAATGACACCATTCACGCAGCCAGATGACTCTTGCAATGGGTCATCAGTATTATCTTGGCTCACAACTCGACTCCGTGGTCTTGTTTTGATAACAAATCGCCACTGCGATTTATCTCTTCTAGTACCGGGGTGAGGGACGTAATACACTTGAGATGCATGTTGCGCAAGGATGAAGGGATCATCTTTCGGGTATCTCTCATTTATTTTTACTTCAATAATATCATACTGGGGGTGTATCTTTATACCCCTATTCGATACCGAATCAAACCAAATACATTTGAACATCACAACCTCTTTTTGAGGCTCACCAGGATACTCTAATTTGATAACTTTCTTGAGCATACCATAAAAGTTTATACCCCCATCACTTATTACACAAACGCCAGAATTTGAGGTCTTCGTATGTGGGGTCATATCTTCTGTATGAAACATATATCCATTACAGTAGAACCTATTGAAGGTCTTGACCTTCTTCATTGGACCCCAAGCCAAATCAAGCAAATACTGATTTTCAACATTATTTTTTGGATTATGCGCCTACATATACGAATATTTTCAATCAATATATTATATGAAAGATTTTTTTTATGTATAATGGCTAAGTATTTATTATGTATAATGAATTACTCACATAGAGTTTAAACCATTCAACAAAATTATTCTCGACGGATTCCTCAATCTCTTGCTCAGTTAGGTGTGGCCAATTGTATCGAACGGCTGATCTATACATCCTACAAAGTATTGAAAATTTGTTCAGTGTCATCTTAACAAATTATATATAAATTGTTAAAGATAACACTTACTCAAGTATGGGGACAACTTCTTCACAATTGATAAGTACATGTAATGCAGCTTTGCTCCACTCATCATCAGTCAAATAACGTTCCTTGCATTTTCTTCCTGACTTACCAGCTCGTTTGAATACAGACAAAGTATAATGTCGCTCATCATCAGAACAGACGTCGTCCTCATTACGACGAGGTCTTTTACTTTTGGTGTGGATGTGACTTTTAAAATAATAAGATGAAAAATACGACAACTCTTGGTTTAAGTATGCCTCACATATTGATCCTTCAACTTTTGCTCTGTTCTTCACCATTCCCTTTAAGTTATGTCAGTACCTACAAACGTAAGTTGTTTTAAGTTTTTATAATTGATAGTTTCTATTATTTCTTTTAATACATGAAATTTAAAATTCATAATTATTTAAACTACCTCTCGAAAGGATACATCCACCGGTATTGCACTGGACCACACATCGCAGCTTCAAGCGGCAAATGTACAGTCAAGTGCTCCATTGAGTCAAAAAATCCAGGCGGAAAAATGCGTTCCAATTTGCATAAAATAATAGGAATGTTACTCTCCAATTGTAATAGATTTGCCGCACTTAACTCTGTTGAGCACATTTCTTTAAAAAATTGACTTATTTCCGTTAAAGGCTTCCAAACATTAGGTGCGAGTGCATTTAGCGCCATTGGAAGCAAACGTTGCATAAAGACGTGACAGTCATGGCTCTTCATACCAAGCAGGTTTGTTCCAGATTGATCAACACAGTTTCCCAAGTTCGATGCATACCCATCAGGCATCTTCAAACATTTAATCCAATCACATAATTCGCGGCGTTGTTCAATGGTTAAAGTGAAAGTGGCCTGTGGCTTCAACACTTTACCGTTTGGAAGATACTGTAGATGTAATTCCGGACGCTTGCAATACTCCAACAAGTCAAGTCTAGCCTTCTCGTTATCTTTTGTTTTGTTTTTTACATCCATGACAGTATTTATTATGTTGTCAAAAAAATTTTTCTCAATGTGCATTACATCCAAATTGTGGCGGACAATATTATCCTTCCAATAGGGCAACTCCCAAAATATGCATTGTTTGGTCCAATTGTGGTCCACACCGTAACCTGAAATTTTAGAGTGCTTGACGGGCAAATCGGTTACTTTGGGCAAGTGTTGCACGACATCCCAAGTTGTATCACCCGTCATTCGAGAGGGAGCCGCAGATCACTCGCGTCTTCCTTTCAAAAAGGCATCTTTATTATGCCTAAAAGGATGAGTCTCTGGCAAAAATCTTCTGTGGCAATCAAACCACGTTATTTTTCCACCATGCTTCAATCTGAAAGATTTTGTATGGTGTATACATATTGGACATGCCAGTCTCCCGCACGTCATCCACCCCGACAACATTCCATATGCAGGAAAGTCATTAATTGTCCACATAAGGGCAGCTCTTAAACGAAAAGTTTGTCTACTCGACACATCGAACGTTGCAACCCCGTCTGACCACAACTCTTTCAACTCGTCAATTAAAGGTTGCAAATACACATCAATTCTGTCCTTTGGATTGCGCGGCCCAGGAATCAAATATGTCAAAAACATATATGGGGCAGTCATGCACATTTCGGGAGGTAAATTATAGGGGGTAATAATAACCGGCCAACAAGAATATGATTTCGAAGTTTGGTTGAAAGGATTAAAACCATCAGCACACAGTCCAAGTCTAATATTTCGCGGTTCAGCGGCAAAGTTTGGGTGTTTCTCATTGAAATGCTTCCACGCTATGCCATCCGATGGATGGCATAACGTATCAGACTTTGCTATATGCTCATGGTGCCACCTCATTTGCTCGGCTGATTTTTCAGAAGCATACAACCTTTTCAAACGTGGGATTAGTGGCATGTAGTGCATTCTTTTGTAAGGAACACGTCTATTGCTCCCCGTACGAGATGGTTTAAACCTAGGATGCTGACATAATGCACATTCATCCAAGTGAGTATATTCTTTATAATACAACACACACCCTTGCACGCAGCAATCAATTTTCAGAGATATCAGTCCCAATTTTCTCGTTAATTTTTTGGCTTCATAATAATTGTTGGGAACATGATTGTCTATCGGATTTGATGTTTTTATAAGATCAGCCATTCTATCGAAGCATCCTTGTGGCATATTATAATCTGATTTCAATGTCATCATTTGAAGAGTCAGTGACAATTCCGTGTGTGACTCACATCCTGACCATAACGGACGGTTTGCTGCCTCCAACAAATCATAAAATTGTTGAGCTTCGTTATTATGAGGTTGTTCAATAATATGACTCATTCCAGCAGCATTTCGTTCAGAATTTTGCCCCGTCCTATTTTCATGACCATATTTTTGTAATTTCTTAAACCGGCGTTGTTATTGACATGATTGAACGCACTTGGACCGACACCATCAACATTCCAATTTTCTAGAGCAATCTCCCCATGTGCAGTCCAATACCAATAATTTGGTTGAAATCCATACTTTAAAAGATCATATTTTACATTGTTAGCACTCTTGTATTTTCCATTTTCATATATAAAACACGGACACCTAATACAATCGTTGTCAAGTTTGTATTGTGGTTGTGATGTTGCAAACTCAATAAACTGACCCAAACCCAATAAAAATTCATTCGTAAGATCTGTTCGATCGGGCAATAACCGATTGTACATCCAACTTCGACTCACACGTATATTATCCATTTTCTGTAACAAATACAATTATGTCATTTAGTCACTACTGAACAATCACATTTAAACTTTGCCAACAAACATATATGTAAAGACAATATCAATAAAACTGTATTCATCAAAGCATATCAACAAACAACATAGAATCCCCACAACATATCTCATCAAATCATATTTATAAACTTACATATCTTATCAAAGCCTATCTCATCAAAACATATCCCTAAATGTATATACTACCGTACAAACATGCATTTCATATTCGTAATAAAATTTTACGAACAAACGAACCAATATTACACTTCTCATTCACCAATATCAAATGTTTCCAAAATAAAATATAACTCAATTAATACATACACACATATACATTTTGAAATACATATATATCCCAATTAATACATATACTCATATACATTATCAAATACATATATATCTCAATTAATACATACACACATATACATTTTCCAATACATATATATCTCAAAATAAATTTTGGGAAAATTAAATCATACCTTCAATTTTGGAACTCCAAACTTGTGAATATTTAAAAACCTAACAATAATTACCAAAACAATCAAAACAAACAAACAAATATTAGATATAATTCAAATTAAAACACAAAAAAATATAAAAAAATAATAATGGGGGGCGGGGGGGTAAGGGGCTGGAAGGGGGGGGGGCGCGGGGGGGGGGGGGGGGGTAGGGGCTGGTGGGTGGAGGGGCGGGTAAGGGGCTGGAAAGGGGGGGGGCGCGCGGGGGGGGGGGGGGCGGCGGTTTGGGCTGGGGGTTGGGGGCGCGGGTAGGGGGGTGGTGGGTGGAGGGGAAGGGGGCGGGGCTGGGGGGGGGGATTCGAGATTGGGGAGGGGGGAGGGGGGAGGGGGGGATTCGGGATTGGGGAGGGGGGAGGGGGGAGGGGGGCTGGGGAGGGGGAGAGCGGCGGGCGGCGGCGGCGAGGGCGGCGGCGGCGTGTGGACGACGGCGGGGGGCGTTGGGGGGACGGGGACGGGGACGGGGACGGGGACGGGGGGGGGGGGGTTACCTTGGTTGGAGGAAGAAGGGGGAGGAGAAAAAAAAAAGCCAAGTGTTGAATATATATGCTTCACTTGGCCACGGATTAGCCACGGCTAAGCCGTGGCTAAATTTCAAATTAGCCACGGCCAGGCCGTGGCTAATCCGTGGCCAAGTGAAGCCACCGATCTATGTTAGCCACGGCCGGGCCACGGATTAGCCACGGCCAGGCCGTGGCTAACATATATTTATTTATTTATTTTTTTTCGCGTTTCACATTGGTATTTTTTTATCCGTGGTTGATACGTTTTTAATTTGCGTTATTCCTAATATTTCAAATTAATTACGCTGACATAATATTATAATATAATTAGAGCCATCATTCATAAATCGGAAAAGTATATATACATATATATTATATATATATATAACAGATTAATCAACATAAACGACAACATATATCGATCGCATCCGTGCTTATAAGTAATCTTCTATATATAATAGATTTCATATATATTTAGTTATGATATTTTATTTGAATAATAATCAAAGTTGGAATAAAACATTTATTGTAAAAATAGAATTAAATACAGATTATTAAAATTTAATAAGGATTTTTTTTTTGTAATAACAGGCCCTTAGCCACGGATGGACCGTGGCTAAGTTAGCCACTGTCGATCCGTGGCTAATAGCCACGGCCTGGCCACGGCGAGGCCGTGGCTAAGGGCCTGTTATTACAAAAAAAAAAAAACTTTAATTTACGTTGTAATTTACGATCAAAATATATAAATTTATATTTTATGTTTAAAATATATTAATTATATATAATATCTACGTTTAAAATATATAAATATATAAAATACATGAATATTTTTAAATAATTCTATATCAATATAAACATATATAAATGTATATATGTATATATATGTTGATAGGCTAATCCGTGCTTATAAATGCTCTTCTATATGTAATACTCTTCCTATATATAGTAATATATATTATTGATTGTAATTACGAAACTTAAATTCGAATTAATGTATACCTTCGTAGATCGATTGAAATGATAACAGCACATATGTATATGTGTGTTCATATATAGACATTGCTCATATATATATATATAACACAATAATGATTATCGTAAAAATAGATTTCATATATATTTAGTTATGATATTTTATTTGAATAATAATCAAAGTTGGAATAAAACATTTATTGTAAAAATAGAATTAAATACAGATTATTAAAATTTAATAAGGATTTTTTTTTTATAAAAAGGCCCTTAGCCACGGCCTGGCCACGGCTAGGCCGTGGCTAAGGGCCTGTTATTACAAAAAAAAAAAAAAAACTTTAATTTACATTGTAATTTACGATCAAAATATATAAATTTATATTTTACGTTTAAAATATATAAAATACATGAATATTTTTAAATAATTCTATATCAATATAAACATATATAAATGTATATATGTATATATATGTTGATAGGCGGCTAATCCGTGCTTATAAATGCTCTTCTATATGTAATACTCTTCCTATATATAGTAATATATATTATTGATTGTAATAATACGAAACTTAAATTCGAATTTATAGTAAATTTATATATATACTTATACATCTAATATATATACAGCTAATTATATATAAATACACATATATATAAGTATATCTAATCTTATACGTATGTAATATATCGAATCATTTATTATATATATCAATATATATAATATAATATATATATATATATATATATATTACTTAAGTATAGCAAAAATTAATTATTAAACAAAAAGTTAAAGTGGTGTAGTGGTTTAATGCTCTAACTTTAACTAACAGATCAAGAGTTCAAATCATATTTGTTGCAAAAAAAAAATAGAAATTTTTAGCCACGGTCTGACCGTGGCTAATCCGTGGCCCTTAGCCACGGGTAGGCCGTGGCCCAGCCGTGGCTAACCATTGGCGGCAAAACTGGCGCCAAATTTAGCCACGAGATTTAGCCACGGCCTAGCCGTGGCTAAATCAGCCACGGTTAATCCGTGGCCAATCCGTGGCTAAAGCTCAAAATTTTTTTTCACCGAAAACCGTTGCTAATCCGTGGCTAATAGCCACGGATTAGCCACGGATTTTTCCCGTGGCTAAAATCCGTGGCTATTTGCTCTTTTTCTAGTAGTGTCAATTTAAGCGCCACTTCGACTTCTTCATTATTTGGACCATGCAACAAGATTCCTATTCCTCCGTTGGTTGTTGTTGCTAATCCGTCTACATGCAGTATCCACTGGCCCTCTTCCGCCGATTTAGCTTCATGAGTCATCTCTGCTACAAAGTCTGGGAGGACTTGGGCTTGTATCGCGGGTCTGCTCTTGTACTCTACTTTAAACTGGCTTAGCTCTATGGCCAATTTAACTATCCATCCCGATGCCTCAAGTTTTCACATGATCTGTTTCAATGGCTTATTGGTCAACACTACTGTAGGATGTGACTAAAAGTAGCATTTCAATTTCTTTGAGGTTATGATTAAGACCAAGGCTAGCTTCTCGATTCTCATATAGTTCTTCTTCGCTCCCTACAATATCTTACTAATGTAGTATATTGGCTTGTACTTTTTGTCTTCCTTCTTGATTAAAACAACGCTTACAACGACTTCAGACACCGCAAGGTATATGTATAGGTGTTCTCCTTCAATTGATTTTGATAGAAGGGGGGGTTACGTCAGGTATTTCTTTAGCATCTCAAATGCTTCCGCACATTCTTCCATCCACTTGAACTCCTTATGACCCTTTAGGGTCTTGAAAACGGCAAACCCCTATCAGCGGACCTTGATATAAATCAATTCAGTGAGGCCATCCACCCTATCAGTATCTTCACTTCTTTGGGGGATGTCTGATGTCTCATGCTCAGAACTGCTATGATTTTCTCTGGGTTTGCTTCAATTCCTTGCTCATTGACTAAATATCCCATGAACTTACACTTTTTACTCCGAATGTGCATTTGGCCGGGTTTAGCTTTATCTTTTACTTTCTCGTAACCTTAAATGCTTCCCGGAGGTGGGCGATGTGGTTTTCTTCTTGGAGGCTCTTGACGAGCATATCATCTACGCAGACCTCCATGGTCTAGCCTATACAGTTTTGAAATATGCTATTTACCAACCTTTGATAGATTGCGCTTGCGTTCTTTAGCCCGAATAGCATAACTCGATAATAGTATATGCCATCTTTGGTCATAAACGTTGTCTTACTTGCGTCTTCAGAGGCCATGAAGATCTAATGGTATCCATGATATGCATCCATCATGCTCATAAGTGCGCATCCAACATTGGAGTCGACCAATGTGTCAATTCTTGGTAATGGTAATGGGTACGAGTCCTTTGGGTACACCTTATTAAGGTCTCTGTAGTCCGTGCACATCCTCTATCTTCCATCCTGCTTTGGGACTACCACTACGTTTGAGAGCTAGTCTGCGTATTGTAACTCTACTACATACCCTGCTTCCAGTAACTTCTTAACCTCTGCGGCTATGATTTTGTCGCGATCATTTCCATGGCTTCTTTTCCTTTGCCCCACTGGTTTGGCCTCTGGATCGACATTCAGCCTGTGTACCACAATGCTTGGATCGATGCCTTCAAGGTCAAACGCCTTCCACGCAAAAATGTCGTGGTTTTCTTTCAACTACTCAATTAGGTTTATTTCCATCCTCTCTGAAAGTTGTGCTCCTATCCGGGTAGTTCTTTTTGGGTCTCCGAGTCAGAGTTCTATGACGTTGTATTCAGAAGGTTCCACTTTGCCTTGGGGTCTGGTTCAGCGAGCTTCCTTCCCACCTCGGGTCTTACTTTTTCTAATTTTCTTGAACTGGATGATCTTTCTTCTATTATCTTATCCTTAAGGGGGTCGGGAGACACTCCCTTTGCAGACACTGCATAGCATTCCTTGGTCATCTTCTAATTTGCTTTGACAGCGCTGACTCCATACTTAGTGGGAAATTTCATTTTCAAATGTAGAGTGGACACTACTATTTTGAATAGGTTCAGGCCTGGGCGTCCCAGTATGATGTTATATGCCAGGTCTGCATCCATGCCAGATACTTGATCATAAGGGTTTTTTTGCATGAACTCTCGCCCAATGAAGTCGGAAGATCCACAGTCCCTAAGGGTAAGACCTCTAGTCCTCCGAAGCTAGTTAGTGGAGTGTTTACTGGCCTTATTGTTGTGACCCCTAGCTCTATTTTTCTTAATGCATCTAAAGTGATTATGTCAGCCGAACTACCATTATCTACCAACACCTTATGTACAGTGAAATTCGCAGCATCCATTGATATGACCATTAGGTCATTGTGTGTGGTATGTACACACCATCAAAGTCCTCATCTGTGAACTATATTGAGGTCTGCTTGAATTCTGCAATCATTACATCTGGGACTCTGAGGGTTTCGAGTTACTCTGGCATACCTTCTCCTCTCACTTATCAAGTCTCCTCTAGTAGGTCCTCCAGAGATCATGTGAATTTCACCTCTGCGAGGTATGTTATCAAGTTCTATGTCCTCTCGAAACTGGTCTTGAACTTCTCTTCTCCTTCTTTAGTTCCTTGTTTTCTTGCTCGGTGACCTTTCTCTTTTGACTTCTAGCTAGTGCATGTTGCTTTGTTCATTAAATTTAGCTCGGTGAACTTGCTTTTGTCTCTGCTTGACTCTGCCTCTCCACCCTCTACCTTGTCCACGACCTTTGCGACCTCCCTTGTATGATCGGTATTCATAAAGGTGGTACTCATTAGGTCGTTCGTCTGTGGCTCTGTTATCAACCTCTGCATTGCGTATGTAGTTCCTCAAGTACCCTCTTTTGATCAGATATTGAATTTCGTCATGCAACTGCATGCATTCTTCTGTGTCATGGCATTTCTATTTATGGAATGCAAAATACTTGTCAGAGGCCCTCTTGCTTAGTGGGGGTCTAGTTCTTGGTGGATAGTTCAACAGATGTCCTGGATTTTGTGATTCAATGGCCATTAGGACCTCCGTGTAGTCGACTCGTAGAAGGGTATGGTAGGTGTGCCGCTTCTGCCTCTGTGGTTCAGAGGCCTTGTGAGACCTTCTCTTACTCTTGCAGGTAGGTCAAAGTGACTCATGCCCTAAGGTTCTTCTCCTGCCTTCTGCCTCTCCCACTCGTCCTTCATTTCATTCACTTCTTCTTCCCTTACGTACCTATCTACTATTCTCATTAAGTCCTCCAATGTAGCCAGAGCGTGCTTCGCCAGTGTGTTAGCCAAGGGTCCCCTTATGAGGTCATGGATCAGGATGCTTGTCATCATGTCTATCCTCAGATCCGGCACCTCCAGAGCCTCCACATTGAACTAATCCATGAAGGCTCTCAATGATTCTGTGGGTCTTTGCTTGATGGTGAATAGGTATGTCGACATTCTCTTAGACTTCTTCATGTTTGCAAAGTGGTACACAAATTTTCTAAAGAGTTGATTGAAGTTCACTATTATACTCGGTACTTGCATCGTCCATTACTCTAGAGTCTTGCCTCTGAATATCGTGATCAGGATCCTGGCTTTCATGGCATCGTTGAGACAGTGAAGGTCTATGATGTTGGAGTACATGCATAGATGAACATTCAGGTCTGTAGTTCTGTCGTATAATGACAACTCTGGTATCTTCCATCCTTCTGGCAACACCTGCATGGTTTTCGCAGCACAGAATGGCGATCCATGTTTCAGCATAAATGCATCCTCTACTGTTTGTTTCTGCCGCTTTAGTTCTGCCACCTGCTGGGCCAGCTCATGGATTTGGTTCATAAGCATTGTTTGCATGTCATGACCCGCTAGAGGTGGGTTCATCTCTTCCTGGTAGTGTATTTTGCATGCTTCCATGGTTCTCTTTCCCTTGTCTGTTGGGTCTCTACTACTGCCGCCCTCCTCTACAGTTTCGTGTTCTTGGGTTTCACCAGGCCCAGGGAACAGTTCTCGCGGTCTGATCCAAACATTCGGCAGTAGCCTCTTTTGGAGTGGGTCAGTAGATGCCAATCCCCCAGAGGTATGCGCAGCCAATGAGTGCTTCTCAATCAATTGGTCTCTCCATATCTCCAGCATTTTCTTTAGCTGATCCGGGTTCATAGCAGGCAGGTTCTCGAATTCAATTCCTGATTGGTTTCCTTCTACTTTGATGATCGATGGCTCTTGATTATCATTCATCTCCTTAGCTATTTGTGAGCTCTTAGTGCATGTGTGAGCTTAGGTATAGTGTGTTTGTGTCGAATAAAAGGAATAAAGACAAGGTGAGCACCCACAGTGGCGCCAGTGAAGCTAGTATGGACCAATTTCCCAACTCCCACAAAGTTGTTCTTGAATTCTTGGTGGACAAGTAAACGGAGGTGATATCCTCCTAGAGAAGAAAGTGTATTCTTAGAATAGCAAGTCATCCTCCAAAACGGAAGGGTTAGATATTTAATTATACCATTAATCATACTTGGACACTTGTCACAATATTATAGTGTTATATGCCCTAATATGAAGGGTTTGGATTTAATATGCTATATTTTGGGCTTGATATTAGTAATATATATATATATATATTTAAGTGTTTATTTGGGGCCTATGCCCATTGCATGGGCTTTGTATATTTGGGCCCTTATGAGGTTAATCATTCTCCTAAGTGCCCTTTTGGGCCTTTGTTATTGTTTATGGTATTATTTTGGGTTTGGCCCACATCAAACGTATTTTTTTGGTCTTTTTAGAATATATTTGTTGATTTTTGTCATCTAATCGTTATTATTATTATTATTTGGGTTAATGCAAGAAATATATATAGTGTTATGTGCAATTTTTTTTTTTCAAGATATATTTTAATGGTGTTTTTCTTAATTGCATGTGGAAGGGGTGAGGCTAGCAACAGAGCCAATGGCCAAAAAAGTCATGAGGTCCCAAAACAGCAACGCCCAAGGTATTGTTTTTTCAATTTGTTTCAAGAATTTAGTTTTTACTTCATATTCTTGAATAATCTTGATTTGTTATCATCCGAGGTTTTACAAACTGTTATAGTGGTTACATCAGATGCATGTACAAAATACATAAATATATGTATACACAAAAGTTTTAATTATATACTTGAATTTTGATAAATTAAAATATAAAGAAAAATATTTATTTAAGAGAATTACAAATTATTCAATGGTACAATATAGAAAGAAGAGGGGAGAAAGACAAATCATGAGGGAAAAAATAGAAAACCAAAGCTGACAAATCAAAATTTATCCCTCCTACAAAAGTATAGATATGTTATCAATACAATATTAAACATATTCAATTAAACATTATGCATAGCTAAAGTGTTTGTGTGTTGAATAATGTCAAAACTAAAATAAGAAGATAACATCATTATGGTTCCATGATCTTCTTGCATCCTTTAAACATGGGTTGAAATGTTAAACCAGTCTTGTATCTAAGGTCAAAAATATTTTGATACAGCCTTTGTCTCTGTGTTGTAAATACTTTGTATGCCCGCTCAAGCCATTGGGAAGGCGTTTTAGGGCTATTATGGGGTTGACTGGATACCAACGATAGGTCTAAATGATTTTTGTAAAAATTCCTTAGGATATGACGATAGGTTTAATTATGTTTGTAAAATTTCCTTGTGAAAACACTGTGTTTAAAGAAGCGGCCCGTGTCTATGATATTTTATTAATGTGTATATATATATATTTATATTAGATATGCTATATATAATATTAGATATGTGTATATATATATATATTTATTAATGTATATATATAATATTAGATATGTTATTAATATATATATTTGATATATTAGATATTGACGTGGCCGAATATGCCTGTAGCCACGTCGGCGCTAGCTAAATACAAACGCTTAACCGCAAGTTGCCACGTGTCAGAGCAAGCCCGATCAGGACATAGCTATGCTCAGTGATGACTAAGGCCGATCAGAGCTCGCCAATGTGCCCCGATACCAAGTGTCTCCTCAATTCAAGGGTCTTCTCGGGAGTGACGCCATCCTCGATATGCACTCCATTCTTCTCGGGTGGTCCCGCACCATCCTCAGAGTGGTCCCAAGAATAACCGTCTCTGACAATGAGAGTACCCAATATGTACCCTGTACATCCCCGGCGCGTGCCAAAGGATATTCCCTGTACGAATAACAAGGCTGGGCCGTATTAACCCTAATATGGCCCACCCGTCTCAGATTCCTATAAATAGCTCAACGTTACAGTTCATAGGGGGTAAGCTTTCCAAATTCACTTTTACGCACATTATTACCTTTTGATTACCTGCTCGAATTCTGACTTTACCGTCGGAGGGCCTTCGCCGGAGACACATCCGGCTAGGCTCACGTGTGTTCCATCCTTGCAGAATAGAACCCGACCAATACACTTATACCCCTACTCGAACTCTGGACGAATTGTGGACTCTCATACTCAAACATTACCTTTGCTTGGAATGACGTGATCCACGTACGAAACCCGACCACATCATTTTGGAGCTAGAAGAAGGGCCAATTCAAGCAAGTGAGAAAATTGGTTAACACACGCCGAACTGGAACAGAGATAGGGGATTCGAACAACCCCTTGCACCCGCAAATCACCATCCACATTTTGGAGCCACAAGGGCGGCCCCCGCACCACCCGTTGGGCAGAACTTGGTCGTTTTGACGACCGATCAGTTCAACGCGATCAGAAGGGCGAAGGGACCCAACCCCGCTCTGACCATAGTTGAAGAAGACCCTCATGTGTTGAGGGAGGAGTTTCGCCCCCCGCGAGGTGTTCGGGTAGCCGACACTGAGCGGGATGAAGTGCCAGTGCGCGAACAGGCTCTCGCTGCAAAGGAGCCCCAAAAATAAAGACGTGCCCCCCCACCTCATCTCGTCGAGGAAGTGGACGAGTCCTCAGTAGGGGCCTCGTTAGGGAACCCTGCCTGGAACCGCAGGGAGCGCTTGGAGGAAAATTTCCACCAAGCCAAGGAGATTCAGAGGCGGATCGACGAGGTTCGCCGTGGGGAGAAAGCCTGCGATGACATCGGTGAGCTATCGCACCGAATGGAAGACCTCCATCGAAGACTTGAGAATGTGTTGCACCACTCCGGTCAGGGATCTGCTCAGTCGTACTTTGCGCCCGATGAGACTGATCCGCTTAGCCACGACCTTCAGAGGGCCTGGGTGCCTCGAGGGGTCAGGATCCCCATGGACTTGCCCCGATATGACGGGGAGGCTGACCCAAAGGAGCACCTGATACAATTCAAACACGCCATGTGTGTTAACATGATCGACGATGACTTCATGGCTAAGCTGTTGGTTACGACCTTCCAGGGCGTGGCCTCGCAGTCGTACATTTGCCAAGCCCCCGGTTTGATCAGGAGCTTCGGCGATTTGGTGATGAAATTTGTTAATCACTTCCAGACGAAGAGTCTGGCCAAACTATCTCCGTCCCATCTGCACAAGATCTGACAAAGGGACAACGAGTCCTTAAGGGACTTCTTTAATTGATTCAACACCGAGCTGCTCAAGGTCGAGAGCGTTCAGATAGACTTCCTCCTCGATGTTATAATGGGGGCCATTCGGAACCAAGCACACTCGGACCACCAGGCAAGGAAGCGCTCGACTACCATGGAGAAAGTCATGTCCATCGCCCAACAGTACATGAACATCGAGGACATGAGGTTCAAATGGAAGCCGGACGCCAGGGAGAAGAAGGAACGCCGATGAGACAGCAACCTTACCCCCCGGTGATGTTGAGGAAGGAAATCTTTGCAACAATCAATGCCAACGACCCTACGATCTTCCAGAGACCGAGGAAGATCCAGGACAAAGATGGAGCCCCCCCGAGGGGAAACAAATATTCCTTCCACAAACAGGTGGGAAACCACGACATCGAGAGCTGTTTCGCTCTCAAGAAAGAGATACAGCCCCTCATCGACTTGGGCTACTCGAAAATCAAAAAATATGTCAAAAAGAAAGGGCAGGCCACGAAGGTGAGGGTAGCCGCCGACATCACTCCCCATCCTCCGCGGACGACGACTCTTGTTCCCGATGAGGGAAAGATCCCGCTCCCCTCAAAGGGACCATACTCTGGCTCCACAGGCTAACAAGCAGTCCGCCGTACAAGACAATCTCCCAACCAGAGGAGTGATACATACCATAGCTAGTGGGCCTAGTGGAGGCGACACCAAAAGTAGGAGGAAGCAGGTGGAAAGGCACCTCGATTAGGCTCATTATCATATCGAGGAGCACTATTACCATGAGAGATTGCATGTAAATGCCATCTCAGAGGCAGGGGCCCCCGTGGAGAAATCTCTCGAGTTCACTGACCGAGACCTCGAGCACATTCCTAAGACGGAGGGCCTTGAAGAGACACCGGACTACCCAATGGTCATCAACATGGATGTGGCCAACTACTCCGTGGCCAAGACTATAATCAACAACGGGAGTTCCGCCAACATCATTTTCGCAAGCACGTTCACGAAAATGGACTTGAGGAAATACTCGCTTACCCCCATGCAGACCCCCCTCATCAGTTTTGGGGAATCCAAGGTGGTTTCCCTCGAGATGATCCAGTTCCCCACTTCGTTGGGAGAGGCTCCAAGAAGGAAAACTTTGATGATCCCTTACCTCGAGATCATTCTAGGGTGGCCTGCCCTCAATGCGTTTCGAGCGGTGGTGTCCACGTATCATTTAAAATAAAATTTCCAACTCCCGCTGGGGTAGGGCAGGTGACTTGTCAGATTTTGGATACCTGGAAGTGCTACTCGGCATCCGTCGAGGGGAAAAAGATTCCAGCACCCTGACCTGCAGACACAAATGCCGCGCATATTGATATCCCTAAGTCCTCCGAGCTCGACCTGGCAAAGAGGCGGAGGCTCGATGAAGGAAAAATCACGTCGGTGGAAGAGTTTAAAATAATCTAGCTCGTCGAGGGAGATCCGACCAAGACCACAAGGGTCGGAACGAGCCTCGAACCGCACAGCGAAGTTATGCTGATTGACTTTCTCCAATCAAATGTTGATGTATTTGCCTGGAAGGCCTCGGATTTTCTGGGGATTGACCCTGAAGTAATTGTCCACCGCCTCAATGTGGACCCTTCGGTCAGGCCAGTGAGGCAAAAGAAGAGGATATTTTGTGAGGAGCGCAACTGGATAATCGACAAGGAGGTCAACAAGCTGCTCGACGTAGGGTACATCGTCCAGATCCAGTACACCGAATGGCTGTACAACGTGGTCATCATGCCAAAGGGGGACGGTAGATGGCGGATATGTAATGAATTCACTGACCTCAACAAAGCCTGCCAAAAAGACCACTACCCCCTTCCCCGAATTAATCAACTCATCGACGGGATACGAAATGATGAGCACAATGGATACCTTCCAAGGTTATTACCAAATTTAGATGGCCGAGGAGAACCGGGGAAGGATATTGTTTGTTGTCTCATTGGGAACATACTGCTTCCTAGTGATGCTGTTCAGACTAAAAAACGTCGGCGCTACATACCAGAGGTTGGTCAACCTAATGTTCAAGGAAGAGATCGGGAAGACCGTCGAAGTCTATGTCGATGACATGATAGTCCGCAGTGAGCGGGAGTCCGACCATCTCGAGCACCTTGCTCGAACATTTGGAATTTTCCGAAAGTATGGCTTGAAACTCAATCCGAACAAATGCACATTCGGGGTCTGAGGAGGAAAGTTCCTCGGATACATAGTCAGCCACAGAGGGATCAAGGCCAACCCTTCAAAAATTTGCGCCATCCTAGACATTGAGCCCCTAGCTCGGTGAAGGAAGTCCAGAGGTTGGTAGGAAGGATAGTCGCCCTCAACAGATTCATATCCCACTCGGTAGACTGGAACCTTCCATTTTTCAAGGCGCTGAGGATGGTTCCGGATTGGAAGTGGTCCGAGGAATGCCAGCGCGTGCTCCTCGAATTGAAGAACTACCTGACCGAACCTCCATTGTTGTCAAAGCCCGTTCTGGGGAGACCCCTCTACACTTACCTGGCGATCTCCTTGAACGCTATCAGTTCGGTCTTAGTTCATGTGGATGGCCAGGTTCACCGTCCCGATTTATTACTTGAGCAAGCTCCTCCAGGGCCCTGAACAGAACTACATGGCCATCAAGAAGCTTGCCCTCGCCCTGGTGCATTTTGCCCGAAAGTTGAGGCAATATTTCCAAGCCCACACCATCATAGTTTTGACCAACGAGCCGTTAAGGCAAGTATTGACTAAGCCTGATGCATCTAGACGACTGGTAAAATGGGTTGTCGAACTCAGGGAGTTCGATATTCAATTCCAGCCCCGGACGGCCATTCACGCCCAGGTGTTGGCGAATTTTATTGTGGAGATGGCATCGAGGACGGAAACGGAACCAAAGACGCCTTGAACTCCATGAACTCAAGAGGGGGAGCTGGAGTGTGTTTACAGGATGAGCTGGGCAATGAGCTCGACTTCGCCATCCGCCTTGAATTCCCTGTTTCCAACAACGAAGTGGAATACGAGGCCCTCGCTGTAGGAATGAAGATAGCCCTGGACAAGGGCGTGGACGAATTGGTGGCGTTGACCGACTCACAATTAGTGGCCGAGTAGGTCAAAGGGAATTACGATGCCAGGGAGGCATCGATGACAAAGTACCTCGAGGAGGTTAACAAATTGAACGAAAGGTTCACCAAGTTCATGCTCGAGCAAGTTCCCTGAGTGAAAAATGAGACGGCGGACCAACTGTCAAAGCTGGCTAGCTCGATGAGGGGGATGAAAGAAAGGAGAATAACCATGCTGAGCTCGTCAGCACCTCTAACCGGATCTGAGACGCAACACTGCGTACTCGCCATCGAATCCTAGAGGATTGGATCACGGATTTAATTACCTGCTTGAGGGATGGAATTCTCCCCGAGGGACCCGTCGAGGCTAAGAGACTCCGACGACAGGCCTCCCGCTATGCCCTGGACGGACAGGGATGCCTGTTCAGGAAAAGCTTTGATGGGCCTCATCGACGATGTTTGAGCAAGCAGCAGGCGAGGGAGGTAATCGAGGAAATATACCAATGGTGTTGCAAAAACCATACCGGACCGCAATCCTTGGCCAAAAAGGTATCCCGAGCAGGGTTTTTCTAGCCCAACCTCATACAAGACTGTTTTGACTTCGTCCGAAGGTGCTGAACATGCCAAATGCATGCCAATCTCGTTCATCAACCCGCCACTCCGATGGTGAACATTGAGATCTCATGGCCATTCGACCAGTGGGGGATAGATATCCTCGAACCTTTCCCTTAGGCCCCCGGACAGAGGAAGTTTGTAATTGTCGCCGTCGAATACTTCATGAAATGGGCCGAGGCGGAAGCCTTGGCAAAGATCACAGACTCGACTGTCAAAATTTTCATTTGGAAAAATATCATTTGCCGCTTCGGACTCCCCAGAGTCATCATCTCTGATAACGGGACCCAATTTCAAAGTCATCGAGTGAGGGAAGGGTGCTCTAGCCTTAAGATCGAGTAGAGATTCACCTCTGTGGGGAACCCCCAGGCAAATGGACAAGTTAAAGTCACCAATCGGACAATTCTCGACAGACTCAAGATTGCTTTGGCTGATGCTCGAGGCAACTGGGCCGACGAGCTCCCAGGCGTGCTTTTGGCCTACCAGACTACTTCTCGAACTACAACAGACAATACACCATACGCCCTAGTTTACGGGTGTGACGCCGTTATACCCGCCAAAGTGCTGCATTCCTCTGCACTGGTGACACACTTAGATGAAATCGCCAACGTTGACGCTCGCCTGATGGAGCTCAATTTCGCCGACGAGAGAAGGCGTACCACTATGCGAAGGATGGACAACTTCCGAGCATCCATTGAGCGCGCCTACAATCACCGTGTCCATCCTCGAACATTCCAAATTGGAGATTTGGTGACCAAGAAGGTGGAGGTTTCCCGCCTTGTGGGCAAGTTGGACCCCAAGTATGGTCCATTTAAAGTGACCAAAATCTGCAAAAACAACGCCTATTGCCTTGAGGACATGTCACGAAAGGAACTACACCAACCTTGGAAGGCCACGAACCTCAAAAGGTTCTACGTATAATTACTCTAGGGCCGAGCAGGAGGATTTTTAAGATTTCCATTATCGAAAGAAAACTTGTAAATTGGCAAAATGTTGTAAACTTTCATCTAAATTTCAGTATAATGTATCCTCGTGGCGCTTAGCTTCTTTGATGCTTGTTTACTCAATGTTTCGTCAATCAAGGTTGCTCCACCACGAATTATTTAAAGTTCTTTACACTTAAATTGCTTTTCATCGATATTTTGATTACTAATGTCTTATTATACAATGTGTCAAATTTTATACGCTAGATTTTTGAGTTTAATTTCAAGTTGGATTTCGATCTTAATAGTCATATTTCGACGAAGAAGATTGAAATTGAAAACAAGTTTTGAAGTCCAAGATATTTCCTCAAATAGCCATTTCATTAATAATTGGAAACATTACATCTTGCTCGAAACAATGAAATAATAACAAGATAACAGTGAAACAAAACAGTACTACCTCCTCGGGCTTACAACTCATTAAAACAAAAAATTGAAGTACGAAAAGGGCCTATGCGCCGTCTATCTCCTCAGCCACCTCCTCGATAGCCTGGTCAACCCTTGCGCCGGCCGCGCCCTTCGTCGCCGGGATACTAGTTGCCCCCACATCGGACCCTCCCTGGTCCACGACGATCGCATCATTGGGCTCCACATCCGGTGAAAGAGGCCATCCCAAACGCTTTTGTTCATTTCGGACTTGCCTCTTCACAATGGAGATCATCTGCGCGAACTCTGCATTCTCATAGTCGGGCAAGGGGTCGTCATCGTCCTTGTCCTCATCGTCTACCTCCCCAGCAGCGTTCAAATGGATGCCGTAGCCATCATGGGTAAATCTTGGGGGATGACTCCCCGAGCCTTCAGTTGGCTGAAAGCCCTCTCAAATCCGAGAACGGCGTCGTCGGCCCCCCGAAGGATTGTGGCGTACTCGAAAATGGGGCCCCGAACAAATCGCTTTACAGCCTCCTTCTCGAAGCTGGGGATTGTGGCGTAGTCATCCTTCATCTCTCGATGGCCTCTTTTCTCCCCCCGATCAAAGGCATTAGAGATCTTCTTTTTCAAAAGTCTGTTTTGATGCTCCAGCTCGGACTCCTTCGTCTTAAAGTCGAGCTCGAGCTTGTTTACCCGCTCCTCGAGCTAGCGGGATTTCTCCTTCTCCACCTCGATCTCCCCTTGAGCGACTTGGTTCTTTTGCCGCTCCTCATCCAGATCCACCTGGAGGCTGCTTCCTCGGGCCTCCCTCATGGCCGTCTCGCACCTTGCTCGGCTAACCTCCAGCCAACAAAGGCCATGGAACACTCTTTGCTAGAGCGTGTTCACATCCTCTGCGATGCTTAGGGCCAATTCAGCATCATCAGATTCAGTCAAGATCAACTGGTCGGCCTTTAAGATGCCGTTCAGCAGATTCCTCATCGCCAGCTTGCGACCTTCTTCGTCGAGGATGCTTGCACCAGAAAGATCCCCAAGTTTGGAGCCAAAGCGAGGCTCTTGAATGTTCGTGTAGTTCACCACCTCCAGCTCCTTGGACGTATAGCCGGAGCCGTCAGCGGGCCGTTTGCTCTTGCTCGATTTGTGGGCTACCTTCTTCGAATTTGCCCCATAGTCTTCTTCGGGGTTGTCGAATCAGGGGCCTTTATCTTCCGGACAAGCCCGATCTCCTCAACATTGATGGCCTCCATAGGGGCCCGTGCAGGGGCTTGAGCCATTTGAGCCGCACTCCTCACTGTCGGGGGCGCCGTCGAGGGGGCATCCTCAGCTATTGCACGCTTCTCCTCTGGGGATTGGGGGGGGTGTGGGGGGAGATGGGACAGAAAGATGGGACACAGTAGCCCAGTGCTCTATGGCCGAGGGCCCACTCCTTGGTCCAGTTGCTCGACCCAAGTCCAGCCAAGGAGAGTTTCTTCACTTTGGGGTTATGCAACCGCCTCACTAGCCATTTATTGTCAGAGTGCACAAAGCACCATTTCTGCTTCCAGTCACCTCCGTACGAGGAGGAAGCCGTTTCAATAATTTTCCTCCCATTCTTAGCGCTTACGAAGAAGTAGTTGAATTTGTCGTCTGGGGGGGATCTGCTTGAATGGTTTATTTAGAAGAGGTCGGAGAAGTTGGCTATAGTGGGACTATGGCCCATGCAATGGCTGAAAATGACGAAGGCATAGATCGAGGCATATGAGTTTGGGGTCAGTTGGATCGGGCTTATGTTTAGGCGGTTCAAGATTGAGGAGATGAAGGCTAGTATGGGGAATCTAAGCCCATTCTCGATGTGTGAGTAGTGTATGGGGATACACCCCGCGGGGCGATTCGTGATGGAATCCTCTCTGCTTGGCCAAATTAGATCAAAAGGGCCGCAGATGTAATGGTTCGTCATCTTCTGCACGTCTCGATCTGTATTGTGTGCGACGATGTTGCCCCAACTCACCATCGTCTGGTTGCGCCCAACGATCTTCTTCCTCCGCCGACGAGACGAAGACCCGGGCTGGTCCTCTTCCTCGATGACAGGTCTCCACGGACTGGTACTTCGAAATCTTCGCCCATCGGAAAAAGCTCCTCCCAGCCTTCGGCAACTATTCGCCTCCTCATTTCCTCAATTTTGCTCGGGCTTTTTCCACCCCTCCTCGGCTGGCTCGTGCTCGCCTCGCCCGGGCATCGAGACGATGCCCCCTCGAAAGAAGCTTCAGCCTCCATAGCCCCCTTGAAAGAAGCTTCGACCTCCATAGCCCCCTCGAAAGAAGCTTCAGCCTCCATAGAAACCGACAAATTTATATCACTCAAGCCCACTCCGAGTGGAGACTCGACCATCTTATTTTGGCTATCAAAGCTGCCCTCGGACCCACTCATGGTTGTCTAAGATTGCCCAAGAAAAGAAAAAAAAAGAGGGGGAATCGCAGAAAGGAAAAAGATCGAGGGAGAAGGAATACCTAGGTTTTGGCTGGTCGGAAGAAGTTTTTGACTGCTCAAAGCTTTTCCGGTGTGCTCGGTGTTCTTAGGATCATGCTCGGAGTGAAATCTCAACTCGGTGGTAAAATGACGCGCCTGTAGCCGCGCTCGAAGCCCCTATTTATAGGATTGTAAAAATACTCCTCGGGAAGTCCAACCGATGTCTGTAATTATTACCAACGGTCACTTTCCAATGATCAGAATTTCTAAATTACCGCCAATGTCCGATTAGGGTTTTGTGCGTGAAATTGGCAATGGCGCCTTCTCGAAAGTTCACGGTCTGGTCGTTCTGGAGAGATCCGACCAAACTTTGAAATGGGGGGACTATTGACGTGGCCGAATATGCCCGTAGCCACGTCGGCGCCAGCTCAATACGAACACCCAACCACGAGTTGCCACGTGTCAGAGCAAGCCCGATTAGGACATAGCTATGCTCAGTGATGACTAAGGCCGATCAGAGCTCGCCAATGTACCCCGGCACCAAGTGTCTCCTCGATTCAAGGGTCTTCTCGGGGGTGACGCCATTTTCGATGAGCGCCCCATTCTCCTCGGGTGGTCTCGCACCATCCTCGAAGTGGCCATAAGAATCACCATCTTTGACAATGAGAGTACCCGATACGTACCCTCCGCATCCCCGGCGCGTGCCAAAGGATATTCCCTGTACGATTAACAAGGTTGGGCTAGATTAACCCTAATTCGGCTCACCCGTCTCCAATTCCTATAAATAGCTCAACGTTACTGTTCATAGGGGGTAAGCTTTCCAAATTCACTTTTATGCACATTATTACCTTCCGATTACCCCGCTCGAATTCTGACATGAGCGTCGGAGGGTCTTCACTGGAGACACATCCGGCTAGGCTCACGTGTGTTCCATCCTTGTAAAATAGAACCCGACCAGCACACTCATACCCCGACTCGGACTATGGACGAACTGTGGACTCTCATACTCGAACATTACCTTTGCTCGGAGTGATGTAATTTGCGTACGAAATCCGACCACATTAGATATGTTATTAATGTATTTGTTGTTATTGTTGTTATTATTATCATCATCTTATCATTATCATTCATAGGGTCATGAAAGCTACTCATGAAGAGAATCGAAAAACGAAGGCAAGGCCGGGAGCAGGGGCTAGTTATCCTGGAACTAAATCCGACCAAAAATAGGGGATCAGATTATTGTTAATATGGTTTTCATTTTTTTTTTTGATAATAATATGTTTCTCGTTTTTAGTTCTTGTAATTTGACTTTTGCAATACATTCCTTGTATTCACATCTAATTGCGAGCCATCGGTACTTAATTAATCATATAGTTTTATGTTATTTTCATTTTGTTTTTCAGTTTTCACTTATTTTAAATTTAATGAATACTAAAAGAAATTATTCATGTAAAAAAAAAATAAATCTTATAATTTAATTTATCAAAATTTAAATATAAAATTAAAAAAAATTATTTTTTATTTTGAATACGCATATATAGAATGTGTCCACTTGGCTAGTTATTATTATTTGTGTGCATGTACACTGCCCTCCATATATTTTAGCCTCTTACACTTTTTCGATTGGTCACAAGACCAATTTTTTTTTTTTTTTGATACAATCTACTCGAAACACTCTATAAATATCAACCGAAACCCCAAACACATACGCACATACACACTCACCCAAAGGAGGGAAGGAAGAGGACAAGAGAATTCGAACCCAAAACCTTAATAATGTTGGTTTGAACCCCTACTACTGAACTACAACCCTAGTGCCGATTGGTCACAAGACTTGATTGGGGTATTTTAGACCAAACTTCCTGTGTTAAGTCAAATGTGGAAAAAAAAATAGCACAAAATCCCTTAACATTTTCAAAACGATGCAAAAAGAACCTCACCCACTTCACGCACTAGTTATGTGATTTTTCCTTTGTAAAATGATATTTATACCCATTATATGTCAACCATTGTATATATTCATTGCAAAAATAAACAACTTAGATCTTTTACATTCCACTTCATTTCTATCAATGGTTTAGATTTTGAGATTTTGATATTTTATAACTGTAAAATATATAAACTGTGTATATTTATTATACATTGTTAATAAATATGTGTTGTGAAAAATATGTTAATATATATATGGTGCAATTTAATGTGTTAAGATATATATTATAGAAAATATATATTTTGATATTTTCTGAATTCCATTTCATTTCTATCAATAATCTTGATTTTCAATTTTTGATATTTGATAACTGTAAAATATATAAACTATGTATATTTATTATAGATCATTAATAGATGTGTATTGCGAAAAAGACATAAAGAAAATATATTGTGCAATTTAATGTGCTGAGATATATATTATAGAAAATATATATTTTGAGATTCTCAGCATTCCATTTCATTTCTATTAATAACCTAGATTTTGAGTTTTTGATATCTAATAACTGTAAAATGTATAAATTGGGTATATTTATCATAGATTCTTAATAAATATGTATTGTGAAAAAAAATATATTGTGCAATTTAATGTGTTAATAAATA
Source organism: Petrea volubilis (assembly GCA_026212405.1). NCBI lineage: Eukaryota > Viridiplantae > Streptophyta > Magnoliopsida > Lamiales > Verbenaceae > Petrea > Petrea volubilis. Next base: position 20,301,037 of record CM047873.1, on the reverse strand, counting down.
TTATAGAAAATATATATTTTGAGATTTTCTGCATTCCATTTCATTTCTATCAATAATCTAGATTTTGAGTTTTTGATATTTAATAACTGTAAAATATATATATTGAGTATATTTATCATAGATTGTTGATAAATATGTATTGTGAAAAATATATAAAGAAAATATATTGTGCAATTTAATGTGTTTAGATGTATATTATAGAAAATATATATTTCATGAAAATTTATATATAATGAAGACGACATTGCCGACAAGGGAGGTTGGGGTTCGAGGTGAGAGAACGCAAACAGGGGCCATACATTCAACATAAACACAACAAAGGCAAGGTTGTTGATTGAAGATAGATAAATTTGATTGAGGAAGATGAAGAACACATGAGGTCCTCGATTGCAAATTGTATTTCATCTCCTATTTCGATACATGAATATATGCCTAATGTAAATATCTTAGATCAAGTATATAATTAAGGAAGTAAAAAAGCTGAAACATCAGTATGCAAAACTTTTCAAAAAAACAAAAAAACACCAATTTACAATAACTATCCTATCCAAATGAAGACGAAAAAAAGAAAGTAAAAGAAAATTAATGGAAAAAGTATTAAATTTGTAAGCAGATGAATGCATTAACAGTGTGTTAGACATTTCAAGCTAAAATTTGTGGTCATTTTAAATGAGGGGGCGGCGAGCATCATTTTCTAAATGACAAGAGGTCTTATGTTATTATTATTATTATTATTTTTTCACAGGGTTTTTTTTTTTTCTACACGTTTACATTGAGGCAAGGGGTTAGGTGTAGTCAACGCGTAAATTTGGAGGTGGATTCAATGACAATGATGGAAGGAGAGGTGGTGAAGGCAGGGATCGATGTAGTGGTACAAAGAAAACGATGAAAAATAATGATTATGCGAACAACAGATCAATTGAAATTGAATTTATCTTCTAAAAAGAAAACAATTAAAACTGAATCGAATTGAACATGTCTCTACTTTTTTTCTAAATCACTATAAGAATGCATATTTTTCAATAACGAACCAATATACTAAAATTTAGTTTATATGATAAATTTAGTTTATAACAATTCTGTTACTAAATATCTTCTTACTAATTGTTTCTTTAAATCTGTTTACATTTTATGTTACTAATCCACCACACATATCTTAAATTTGTGATAGAATCTTTCCATTACCAAAATTCTTATTAGTTGAAGAGGTGCTTTATTGTAGTGAATTGGCCAATTGAAAATTTCCACAAATGAAATCCAATCAATTTTAGCATAATGAATACCACCACACGAGATCTTCTATTCCAAACCGTATTTCATCTCCTATTCCAATCTATGGATATACGCTCACACGAGATCCTCTATTCGTGTTTCATCTCCTATTTCAATCTATGGATATACGCCAAGTGTAAAGATCCCAAACCAAGTGTGTAATTAGGGAAGTAATTTTATACACATGTCAGTAATGTGAATTATGGAATAGGAGATGAAATACCATTTTGGATTAGAATATCCTATCCGAATGAATACACATCTTCACCTACCTTGTAGGAAATGGGATAACCTATTTCATTCTCGTATTCTATTAAGTTGAATGCAAAACACATAATCATAGTGTGTTCAATGACAACTTTAGGATTGTTGATCACTATGGTCGAAATTTAACTCTTGATTAATAAAAAATTGGGATAAACATTTTTTACCATCCAAAATTTTCGTATTTTTGGACTTTACCATATAAATTTTTTTTTTTTTTTTTACCGTTTGCCATCTAAACTTTGCGTTTTTTTATATATTACCATCTAAGGGCATTTTTTGGTCGAATATTCCACTGGAATTCCATCACATGCATATAACGTGACTTTAAGTAAGGGCAAAAGCGTCATTTTACATGGGATAAATACTTTTAACTCTCCAAACTTTTCGCATTTTGAGACTTTACCATATAAACTTTTTTTTGTTTTTGGTCATTTTCCATCTGAACTTTGCGTTTTTTACATATTACCATCTAAGGACATTCACATGTATGTCATGTGACTTTAACCAACTGAAATGACGCATTTGCCCTTAGCTCCATTCAAAAAATATAATGTGTAAAAAAACGCAAAGTTTAGATGGCAAACGGTAAAAAAAAAAGTTCATATGGTAAAGTCCAAAAATACGAAAAGTTTGGAGGGTAAAAAATATTTATCCCTAAAAAATTACTATGATTCTTCATTATTTTTTTTTACATTTTTTGTCTATGATTTTTTATGTTTTCAGACTGTTTCATGAAACTTTCATTAGCAATATTATTAAATATAGCTTCTTTCAATATATATAGTTCAACAATCATTTACAAACTAAAATATTTTTCAATTTCTATCCAATTTCTTCAAAAAATCAAGAAACTTTAAGTCGCTTGTGATTTTAATTGTCATATACTCATATAAAAGTGTTTTAAATTCCTTTCTAGTATTTATCCTGGAAAACCACAACTTGGTATTTATCTTACCACTTCTTGATTATGAACTCCTTGTAATGTATCTATTAATTTGGACTCTAAAGAATAGTTGATTATAATTTTTTAATGGTTCAAAGAGTTAGGGGTGGCAATTGAAACACAATATGAACACGATGTGAAAATATAAGGTTTGGGTGGAAGTTTTTTGAGTTTGCGTCAGATGAACGCAACACATTTCCAACCTGAAAACTTTTGGTGGGTGGGTTGGGTTGGTTTGATCAGATCAACTTGTCAAACCTTAAAAAAAACAAATATGGGTGACCTTCTAACTCGGCAAACCCTGAAATAATTAACTCGATTCATTCAAAACACATTATTATTATTATTATTATTATTATTATTATTATTATTATTATTATTATTATTATTATTTAGTTAGTTAAGGTAGTGTGCTAATTAGATAGAAACTCAATTTTAATATATGATTAACCTAGATGTCTTATAAATAATTTACAACATTAGTATACATACAAACTTGAGGATTGTTCATGAAGTAAAAAATAAAATAAAATAAAATTGAGTTTAGAATTAATTATGATGATTAAAATAAATATTTATTATTATGTTATATTTTATTTTAATTCGTAGTCATATTATCTTTATATATATATATATTTTGTTTATGAGATATTATCTTTTTGTATGTTGTAAAAGTAAAGCTAAAATTTGAATACTTTATACATTCAATAAGATTTTAAATTCAAAAGTACAAAAATTACATTAATTCAAAAGTGGCACTGTTAGTTTTTAATTGCCATCCCAACTCCTAGCGAGCAATTACTTTCAAGTGTGGCATATTTTTACAAACATAAAAAGTTGGCAAATATTATATTTCAATCATGATCACGAAGTTCAAAGGGAAATGATTTGCTCATAGAGATTGAACCAAAGTTTTATATAATAACAGGACTTTATACTCGGCTTCAAAGTAAACGCGAATATGAGCAAAATTGAAATCAAGTTGAAAGAAAATCAATTAAAACCAAATCAAACCAAACATGTCTCAATTTTTATCTCGAATGACCAATTGGAATTTTCAACTAACCCAATATAATCGGTTTTATTTTCAAAAAACATGTGATCACTTATTCCATTCTCCTATACACATTTCTCAATTTTTGTCTCAAATGACCAATTCGATACTTCGTACGTAAATGAAGATATTATTCTAGCCTGGTACTAATCTCTGTTTGATATATATTCATTTGTATTTTCATTGTTATTATTATTATTATTATTATTATTATTATTATTATTTGATATAATTAGTTCGAGATACTTATAAATATAAATTGGAACGTTACACACAATCACCTAAAGGCTAAAAGAGAAGGGAAGAGAATAAGAGGACTTGAACCTGAAAGCTGGATTATATTAGATTTGAACCCCCACCATTTGATTATATCTCCATTAACATTTTCGTTATTATGTGACAATGATTGATTGTAAGCAGAATTATTTGATGTTATCTAGCGTTTACTTTGCAATGCTAATTGATCTGCGTTAAAACGCTTTGATTTGAGTAAACGTAAATGCTAGGGGTTGATGCAAACAAATTGAGCCTCCTTGCGAGCTTAACGAGTTGGTGCAACAAAGGTTCGATATTGAATTCAAATAATTCAAATCGAGCCCGTATAAGTTCCGAACCATGCTTAAGTCAAGTAGTTCTTACTCATACGCTCACGAGCTTTTTATTTTTTTAATGGATATTTTTATTTTTATATAATTATATATATAATTATACATGATATATTGATTTTCGAATTCAAACTCTAACCCAAGCTCGAGCTCGAGCTCGAGCCTGCAGTTCAAACATAATAAAATAATTGAAAATATTTAAACTCGAGCTCGAGCACGAGCACAACCTCGACCTCGAGCCTATAATTTTTTGTTTTATAAATTTGAGGTGAGCCGAACCGAGCCGAGTTCGAACATGACTCAAGCTCGTAGTCAAGCCTATTTTTTCCTGACTCATCGGACTTGAGCTCGAGCTCGAGCTCGAGCCTGAAAAAAGGGCCAAGGGTATGCTTGTCTTGGCTAGTTGGCATCCCTAATAAGTACGTGCTTGACAATTTTTAGTTCATTTCTTTTTAGTTTAATTTTTTTAATATTTCAACTCAATTGTGAATCATGATTAGTTGTAAGTTTAATTAAAATATTAAGTAAAAGGGTAAAGAGTAAATTTGATTAATCAACTCACGCAAGAAATAAAATTAAATCTTTTTCGCACATCTCACTACAAGCATTCCAAAACCAAATTTACACAAATATCAGAATATAAGAAATGCTTGTTTCCTCTTCGAGAGAGAGAGAGAGAGAGAGAACAAAAAAAAAAAAAAGACAAAAAAAACACAAAAATAGGAACACGTGACAATTCGAACTACAATTAAAAAATTAGAGTAAGAAAAATGTCCATTGTCCGGTCACTACGTCCTCCGTACTTGAACGGAGCTTTACAAAAAGGAAGGGAAATGTGGCTTGCAAATAAGTTAAATAACCCTATGCCTCAATGTGGGATGGAACCTTACCTCAAATGAAATACGTAAACATGATGGCTTTGAATTGTTTGTTTATTTATTACCTAATAAAAAAAGGAACCCCCAGAACCCCTCCACCCTTTGTTATTGTCGCTAGACTATTTTGTCCTATATAGCCTGATCTTGTAGACCTCCTCTTACGAGAAATTATTATTTTGATTGAATTTGATTATATCAAGATCAATCATATAGTAAATACATTACATTTAAAGAGTATTTTAGCTAAATTTATTTTAAAAAATTTATCAACTCATAGATATTTTTAGGAATTTATTTTTAAATATCCTAATTTTATAATTTTATTTTCAAAATATCCTATTTTATAATATTCTTTTCATTCTACCCCTTTTAAATAGTGATTTTACTATTTAAATAGTAATTTCACTATTAAAAATTTATTTATTTGCTTTATTGCCCTAAACTTTAGGTTTGTTTAAGGTTTAATACCTTTTATTTAGAAAAAGTGAGGTAGATTCTACTTTTCATGATATATGAATTTTATCAGATTTATTCTTTCTCGATTTTTACAAATCAGAAGAATATAATTTTCTATTGTTCTATCTTCTTCCCAAAGTTTTTTTAATTCTTTATCTAGTTGTTCTAGTTCGTTAACATATTTATTAGGAATTTCTTTGTTTACAATTTTATTAACAAAATCAAGAACATAATCTTCTTTATTATTATATGTTGCAATAAGAATTCTTAAATCTTCAGGTAAATCCTCTAGTATTTTTAAAATTGTTGTTTTACGTTTATGATTCTTTTTTCTTTTAAATAGATTTTTTATGATATCAAAATCTTTACCCATTTTTGTATGCTCAAAAAAGTTAAATATGTTCGCACAAAACTCATAATTAATAATGAAGTACTCTAAAACCATACATTTTCATAACATCAAGTAGAGAAATCTTAATATCTAAATCTTTTAAAAATATGTTACCTCTTTAATATCCTCTATTCTTTAATCCTTCTTCTGGACTCATCTTTAATCACCTCGACAAGCCTGACTGGTTTTCGCCCAAACGCCCACCTGACTTCACGGGACTTACGATTCCAAACAGCTGCTATCTCGAACGGTGTTATCACTACGACCCTAGTAAGGTTAGAGAATTTTGAAAAAATAGGAGAAATATAAGCTTAAAAGGTTCCTATAGTAAGATATCAAGCACTCGAAAATTTATGAAAATAAAATGATTTTATTTCCTTCAAAAAGGAGCTACACAAACATGCTTTAGGAAGTGTTTACAAAAAATTATAAAATGCTGGTTTCCTATGCTATGGATATTTTTTAGATTGAGAAATCAGTCTGAGTTTTTTCGATGATTTACAAATGAAAACCTTGCTCAATTTATAGATCTCAAAATCTAACTATTCGGACTTCAAATTTTTATTTAGCGTCTGAGGTCCTCTTCTTTATGCGCTGGAATCCTTATCCTTGTCTTCTTCTTTATCTTCAAGAGTCAAAAGTTATCTCCCACAGCTGTATGCCATAATATTTTAGTGGATGATGATGTCATGGCATCCGTCACTCCTTGCACTGACGTAAGCACTTACACCATGATTTGCAATAATCAATCATTCTGCAAGCTTTCTTTCTTGTAGTCTCTGTGCAAAAGAAATCATATCTGATAAATTTAGTAACAAATTCTTTTAGAAGTGGAGATTTTATATGGCCTCCTTTTCTCAATAAAATCCAGTTATTGGCCTGCATGAGTGTTTCATATTGTCGCTCCCAAAGAGACTTAACAATAGACTAAATGGCTTTAATTCCAATGGCTCTCCGTTCTGTGATCCATAAGCTGGTGAACTTGAACGATTGAAAATTCTTTATACCAGTTTCAATCTTTAAGTTCATGTTTATAACATCTATGGTGATCATATGTTGGACTTCATGCCAAATTCTCATCTCAGGTTCTGGGGCTATAGAATAGAACTTGAATACGACTTCTTTATTTCTAGAAACTTGGACTTCATGCCAAATGAACACTATATCTTTTAGAGTAGAATAGTGTTCTGGAATTCTCCCATCTATAAGCTTCTTCAGCAACTTCTTTATATTCTCTTTCCCATTTATTAGTGGTAACAAATTCCTCATTGGATCCCCTACTGTTGAAGCTTCCAGATTTATTGATTTTTATTTCAATAACTTCAGCATCACATTGAGATTTATAAGTTTTTTCTTTATTTTTCATAGAGTCTAAAAAGTCTTTATCAGATAATGGTTTATTATCTTGACATCCCGAAGACCCTGCTTTATCTTTTCCTTTATTACTCTCCTTTTATCACTCTCATCATTCTTTTTTCTTTTTCTTTATTTCTGGCTTCAAGAAACAAATTTCAACTTTCTTGAAGAAAAAGGGCTCTTGTAAGTCTTTCTTGAGAGATATCTGTCACTGTTTTAAAATTCAATTCGATTAAATCTTTCAAAGTTTTATTGCTATCAACAATGTCTTGATAGACCAAGACAATATCGTCAATTTCATTATTTAGCTCCTCCAGATCCATCTTTCTTTACAAATTTATTCCTGCAGAAAACAAAAATCGATAAAATGATCGGTATCATCAATACAATTTTTGAAAAATCGTCACCCATCAACGGATTTGAGAAGTCTTTACCACCAACTGTTAGATAGTGAACTAGCTGTATGTATAGTGTATACAATCACTCTATTTGCATTTATAGGGAAATACACACCCATCTCATCTATTTTAGAGTTGAAGGACTCATTCTATTCCGAATTATGTGTTTCTAGAAATGAAATCAACTAGAAAATTTTCTAAACCTTTTATATACCCTATTTTGAAACTATAAAAGGACAGAAAAACTTGCCATCTATGTAGCCTTTTGTATTGGGGTGCATTTGATAATTTATTGAAAATCAAATATTGTATCTGGGTATTATCGGTTTGGACTTTGAAAGGTCTTTGATATAGAAAGAGAGAGAATTTCTGAATTCCTTTTATGATGGCTAGAAGTTCTTTCTCATGAGTTGTATAGTTGACCTCAGCTTGACCGAAAGTACCACTCGTATACTTGCATATCTCATTGAGATCGTTTTTAAGTAGAGCTGCCCAATAAAGATCTGAAGCATCCGTTTGTATAATTAATTTATCATTTTCATCAGGAAGTTTTAATTCAGGCAATGTTTTACATTCTTCCTTTAGGTTTTTAACAATCTCTGTATGTTGATTGCTCCATCCTTTAGTGTTATTTTTTCGAAGCAATTTTTTAATCTCATGCTTCTTTTTAAAAAGATTTATTATGAATTCCTCAGCATAATTTAAACAACCAAGAAATTTTTCAATTTGATTTCTATTTTCTAATTTATCAGGAAATTCATAGATTTTCTTAGATATATGGGGTTGAAGTTTTATTCCTTCTTTATTTAGTTTTAACCATGAAAATTCAATTTCTTCTTTACAAATTATAGCTTTCCTTTTGGATAAAACTATTCTATTATCTTTATAAGCTTTAGCGAATTGAAGTAGGTGAGTTTTATATTCTTCTAAAGTATTAGAAGCAACTAAAACATCGTCAACATAAACAACAAGAAATTTTTATACTTATTAAAGATTTTATCCATTCTTCTTTGATATATAGAAGGTGCATTCTTTAATCCAAAAGGCATAACTAACCATTCGAACTTCCCTTGAGGAGAACTAAATGTTGTATATTGCATTCTTTTAGAATAATATTTCTTTCTTTAACTAAATTTAGTAAAACTTCTTTATTAGGAAGATAATAACTATCTGACCTAGAGAAATGATTTAGTCTTTTATAATTTATTACCATTCTAAGTTTTCTACGCTTTTTCTCAGTTTTATTTTCAACCATGAAAGATGGGCTACTAAAAGAACTATTACTCCTTCTAATTAAAGGTGAATTTTTATGTAATAATTCATTTATTTGTTTATCAAATTCCTTTCTATCCTTTTCTGTGTATAACATAGGTCTTTCTTTTATAACTATATTTTTTGTTAATTCTATTTTTGCCTTTAAATCTGACTCCTTATAAAAAATCAGAGGATGATCATTATAATTTTCTTTTATCTATTTTATTACATCTTTAAGAGCATTTCTTTTTATTGTTATATATGTATTTTTATCGGAATTTTATCATACGGTCCACCAAGCTTCGCTGGCTGAACTCTGAATGGCTCATTTATTCTTGGTAATTTTAATTAATGATTACATTTAGTTTTTAGGACGACAGAATAAAGATTCTATGAATAAAATTAAAATGTTGTAGGAAATCATTTCCTAACAATATATCAGTTTCAAGAGAGTTATATTCATAAATAGTGTTTATTATAACAATTTTACTTCCTAATATAACATTTACTTTATCTGCCTTTTTATTAATGTGTTCGACTTGTCCCGTAACACCTTTTATCTGTACATTTCCATTCTCTAGCCATTTAGTATAGAGAAAGGATTTAAACAAGATTATTTCTGAACCATTATCTATTAAGGCACAGGTTGTTATATTAGTATCTTGTACTGTTATCTGTACAAAGACACTCAAAGAAAAATTAATCCCCTTCATACTTTTTACGAAAGATTTTTATATTTTCAATTTGGAGGGTGAACCCATGTTTTTCTATTTTATAGTAATCACACTGGTTTAAGAAACTATTACCTAAAATTCTATCTTACTAGTCTCCGGCCATATCACTATCTATATAACAAGATACAATTATTTTTAAGTCATCAAAAATTATTGAAACTTATACCTCTTGATCACAAGTTATTAATGACCTTCAAAATTTTTATATTGAAATATAGTTGAAGCAACTTTTGCAATAGGATGAGTTTTAATATGGTACGTCTAGAACGTATACTAGGGGAACTTTATCAATTACTATATTTGGTCCTTCAATATATTCTTGACTATTAAAATATTTGCCATTTATAACCATTGTATTAGTTATATTTTGTTTGGTAAATTCTACATTAGTAAGATGTATCTTACTAATATTTCTTCTTGATATTGTATTTTTTTCAAAATCTATTTGTGGAGTTAAACTACTACTAGATCCATATTCTAGTGTAGGTTTTGTATCTATTTTAACTTCATAATTTTTTATGTCTTCTATTTCTTCTATCATTGATAACTTTATTGTAGTTATATTACGACATTCATCATCAATTTCTCTATAAGGTTTATCTTGATATATTTTATCGTAATTACTATTGGAAAAAAACATATATTGCTCTATAGTAAAAGGTAAATACTTGACTTTTATCTCTTAGTTTTAAATCTTTTAAGAGTTGAAAGTGTAAACTTAAAGTATCATTTATGTTTTGATCATTTATAACAATACTATATTCAGGATAACAATCAAAACGAAATTGTGAGTATATTAAATTTACTTCGATCGTTCCTAAATGACTATTTTTAGAATCTTTAAACCTGTGGTCATGAAGTGAAATAACCGTAGGACTATCTATTTCATATCTAAATAAAGCTTTAACTAGGATTTGAATCCTGCCAAGATAAATATAATTTATCTTTTTTCTTACTTCTATATTTTTTATTTTGTTTAAAGCTTGATTTATTGAGGTTTTAGTAAGCAAATTTAATCTAATTTGCCCTTTAGTATGTTCAACGTTTATGAATCTTTCAACTGCATGATAGTCATAAATATTTATTTTTTGTCTTTTTATTAGATTACCAAAAGTTGTAAAAATACTTGATCAACTGCTAAAATTTCTTGATCAAAGGTTATCCGTTGAGTATAACCTTCCGATCCTTCATAAACTTCTACTTCTTTATCGAAATCTTCAGTTTCTATTATTTCTTTAATCATTCTCAGAATTACTGGAGTATTCTTCCTTTTCAATATATATTTCTTTATCTATATAATTCTCTATATCTGAAACTTCAGATAATTCATCTTATAATTCTATGAATTCGGTTTCAATACTCTGAATCTTTTTAGGTTTTTTACACTTTGGTGATTTATGTCCAATTTCTCCACAATTCTAACATTGGCATTGTGAAAGATTTTATTTCTTTTATAGTTAGGTTTTCATTTAAAATATCTTCTTTTTGGTTTTATATTTTTCTTTTGAAAATTATTGTATTTTTTATACTTCTTTTTATAAAACCTTCTTTTTTTTTTATTAATTCTTTCTTTATTACATCCCCATTGACTGGGTAATTCATTACAATATAAGGGTGAAAATTTTTTAGTTCTTCTATATAAATCTTGAGATTTACATAATTTACTTAGTTCTAAAAAGAGGAAGCTAATCCTTGTTCCTAGAGTTGAGATTGAATCTTTATTTTCTTCCTTCCATTTATTCATTATATATTTATTTCAAGGATGTGGAAGTTTTAAAAAGTAAATATTGAGATATATACCCTGATCTTCATGACTATAGTATTGTGTATAATAATATTCTTTAAATTCACATGTATATTGTTTAGATTCTTCATGCTACAAATTCTAAGGTTTATTAAATTCGTTCTTGCTTCTTCTTTTCTTTAGAACTTTCTTTATCAGGTTGTTCTTGCCAATTTTCTCCTAGAAATTCATTAGAAAGATAGGCAACTAAAATTTCAATTCCTTTTTTTGTATTTTCTATTAATTTAGTCTGTACATTTCTTTTTATTAATGCTTTAGTATTTTCAGTTAATCCTTGCCACCAGTTAAAAATAATACCATCAAATGTAGCAATTAAATTCTCTATTTGTCTATTTGATGTCCATGTATCATCAGCATTATATAAAAAGAAAACTTTCATAGTATTTGCCTATGAAATTATGGCTTTTTTAGTGTCCTCTTTACAATCTATATTTAATTTAGAACCTCCAAAATTTATAGGTTCACTATAGTTATTTTAATTTATCTAATTGTTTATGATATCTATCTTTGTTTATATGATCATAATATTGCCTTCTATATTTAGGGATAGGCATCATTTTTTTTTTTTTGATACAATGATCTCGGGGCACCCATAGATGTCAACCGGAAAGGATAGGCATCATTTCTGATTCTTCTATTTCCATATCTTTTGGTTTTATTGTACCACTTGGGCCTCCAGTTGTATTATTTGTGTTAACTAATACTTCATATTCCTCTATTTCAGAAAGATCTATTTTTTTAAATTGATCAATTAATTCATTAATTTCATTCATCTTTATCTGTCTCAGATTCAGAATTTTGTTCTTTAGGTGGATTAGATGAGGTAGTATATCTTTACCATTTTCTTCCTTTTTAAGGGCTTCTTCATCAGCTAGTATTTTAGGTAATTCAACATTAATCATATATGCATCAAAGGAATTTGGATGCACTGTTTCTTTAACAGTTTTTATTGGCTTTATTATAATTTCTCTTTCTTTTATCTTCTTGTCGAATTTATTTTTCTTAAGACAAGTATTCTTTATTAAATCTTCAATGTTTGAATTACAAATCTTTAAGATTTGAACCTCTATTTTTAATTTTTTTAAGTTCTTGGCTTAAAGCATATAGTGATTCAAGGATTTTATTCATTCCAGTATTTAATTCTTCAATATTTTTATTTATTTTATCCATTTGTATTTTTTATATCTATTCCAATGTATTTGAGCATTTTGTTGAGTAGCTTTTATCTTTCGTTTGCAACTTTGTATTTTTGCTTTATTCTCTTCTGGTTTAATGTGTTCATATTCTCGATTATATTCTTTGAGAATTCTATTTAAACTTAAAATTAGATTTATACTTTGTATCCATCGTTTAAGATGTTTATTTGTCTTCATGCTTAACTTAAAACATCAAGAGCTTCATTTATTTGTTGTATTTTGGTCCTCAAATAACAAATTTTAAAAGCATCTCCTCTATGATAAGCTGGATTCCTTAATAATAAAATATCCAACTCTTTTTGATATTTATACAATTCCACTCAAAGCCTATGCTGAGAATAACTAGGCATTGCTAAGTAGAATCATGATTACTCTACGTGTTTTATAAGCTTTTAACTTCCTATAGTACAATTCTCTTATTCTAGTATTTTTATGTTCCTTGGCGGCATTCTCTAGGGATATCAGAATTTTGTAGTAGTTTTCAACCCTTTGGAACCGTTTAGTGTGTCGAAACAGTTGACTCTTCATGGTGAAGGTAACTGCCAATCAGTTTCATCACATGAGAAATCACAAGATAATAAATCAAAATTTAGATCATCACTTAATTCTTTATTATTTACTTCCTGTAAATAGCTAAATAACTCTTTAATTATTAAAAGATTTATGATTGAAAGTTTTAATATTTCTAAATATTCCATATTTTTAAAATTTTATTGATCTTTATGGCTCTGATGACATTTTTACCGGGGTTTTACTTAATTTACTTTATGAAAAAAAAATTATTGAATATTAATAATAAAAAATTATTGAATATTAATAAAACTTTAAAATTTACTATTAGTAGATCCATGAAAGATTTAAGCTTTTAAACATGGTTTTAGGTTGATTTTTTAGGTTGATTTTATAGGTAGAAAGGACTAAATTAATCAAAAACACTTTAGAACGGGGTTTAGTGTAATAAAAGTTAAATTTTAGACCTTTTTGCAATAATGCAGAAATTTATGAACAGTAAGAACGGGATTCCCAATGCTGATCAAGGGTATTTTCAAAAACTTTTTTGAAAGTGGGGTATTTTCAAAATTTGAGATCAAAATTGGTGTAAAATAAAAATTCTTTCTATTTTTAGAGCTTATAAATTCTTATATTTTATTTTAAAAGTAAAATTTTGAAATATTTTGATAATATAAAATTCTGTTGTTTATAGGTTATTTTTAAAATTAATAAATTATAATTTTATTTGATAAAAATTAATATTTATATATATATTTTTGAAAGTTTCCATCATACTTCACACATTCCCATCCCCCTTTAATTACCAATAGCTCTGTAACTTCCTTTTCTCTTTTTCATGATCTCACATTTTATTATTGAGATATCATTGTTAAAAATATCAATGTGAAAAGATATTAAAATAATTACGGTATGACTCTTCTTTTCTCTTTTCACCACCGTATTTCTATTATTAAATTTAATTGTTTCTATTAATATTAATTATTACTAATATTTGCATTTATTAAGTAAAGGGCATCAATGTTCTTTAAAATGGTGTGGGGGGGGGGGGGGCTCAAATCCACTCTATCCTATTAGATACACACACACATGTGTGTGTGAGATAGAGAGAGAGAATACCATGTATTTATACTATTGTAAGAAAAATATGTGTACACTTTCGATACATATTAATTTATACTTACTAGTTATATATAAAGAAAATATGTATTTAAATTTTTTAGTTTATTCAAAGTCAAAATATGCAAAGATAAGTTTAGAAGTATTGATTCATTAGTGAAACTATTATCTTTTAAATCTCTAAAAATTTAGTAACATTAGTTTTTAAAATATAATTGTTAAAATACAAGTCGAGTCTAGAGGGTATAGCCCACCAAGTCTAGATCTTGGTTGTGGTGCAAGTCTTGGGTCCAACAAATCTTTAGCGGCTCAGGTCACAAGTTTTCACATTATTATTGTTGATGTTGTAACTAATGTGAAAGATAAGGAAATAATTTGCAAATGGCTCTTCAATTCTTTTTTGTCTTTTTTTCTCTTTTTTCACCACTTTATTTCTATAATTTATTTTAATTTCTTTCATTAACATTAGTTTTGATAGTGGCATTTATTAGATAGAGCACATCAATGTTATTTCACATTGGAAATAAATACCTTTAAGATTTAGGACGTGTTTGATTGAATCTTAAATGGCATTTACATCCCATGAAACCACCTTGTAAACATGCTTGATTCAGTGTTGGATTTTTTATGAGCCATAATAACTGTGTGGTTAAAAGAATGTGTACTTGAAAACAAATACATTTATTAAATGCTTAAAATGTGAACCAATCAAGTTAGGGGATTTTTTTTTTAAATTGCTTGGCTGATTTTGTAGGGTTTTCTTTAATGAATATTTTTTAGTATAAGTGTGAGTTTGGGAAATGATACACAGTTTCAGCAGTGCTTGATAAAGAGTTACATAAGCGTGCAACATAAAAGGCAGTGGGTGCATTTGATTTGAGATTTCCGCTATAAGATGCGAAATTTTAATTGTGTGTGGATCCATAGTAAAGGCATAATTGAAATTTCCTAACATTACCCTCTATGAGGGTTTGTTATAAACCACTTTTGTGAATTTGAAATTCAAATCGCGTTGTGCACCAACACTTGAAATGCAAATTACGACAAATCAAACAATCATATACATGTGGTTCAAGACACTAAACTGCCACAAACAATGAATTGAACATGTCCAGTGTGTTTTGTGTGTGTTGTTATTATTATTTTTATGGGCGTGCAAGCGCTACCCTTCTTATATTGTAGCTTCTTACACTTTCTAGTTTGATCACAAGACTTGATTGTGTGCCATAAAGATGAAACATAATAATTAACAAATGAAGATATACTTTCCTTTGCTTATCACTTCCTAAAAGTGTTCGGGCATAATAGTAAATTTGGTGTAGACATTATTCTATTATGCCACAAATTAAAGGGGAGGTGGTTATGGAGAAAGATGTCGAGGTGGCTCCATACAAGAAAAGAGGTGGATTTAATGATAATGATGAAAGAAGGGATGGTGCAGGTTAGGACAAATGTCGTGATACAGACACACGGATGATAAGTAATGATCTAATGGCTCCTTATCTATAGTTGAAAATAAAAGATACATTAAATTTTGACTACATTGAATGACGATTCTGGAGTCTCCACAGTTTGATCATGTTAAATTTTCGATTATGATACTCGTATTTCGGTAAATTAACTTTGTGCAAGAACAACACACAAAACACATTCCCCATATGAGACTCACCCTATCATCATAATACATCAACAACTATAAATATCAATTTACCAAGCAAACTATCTCCAAACTTCACTCACACAAATGAAATTTATCAGTATTGTTTCTTCTAGGAAAAAAAATCATATTTGGAAGGACTTGTATCCATACTCAGGACTTGTCATCCCATCTTCCCAGTCTCCCATCTGACATCTGCTAAAAACAACTTGTTGTATGCCCAAATATCTGCCATAGAAGAGCACCGGTCAATTTGATGACCGATGCACAATCGCGTTAAAGAGTTAAAATGATTTTGATAAAACATATGACAATGCAGCAGAGCTAACTGGAAGTAAGAGAGCATTCGGTTAAAATTTATAAACTCCTCAAAACACGTTTTACTGTGCTTGAAAGCCAATAACGTCTTCAAAAGTATACGGCAATTTATTTTACAGTAAAGCTTATAAGCTCAAAAAACATGGAGTTTGAAGCTAATAAGTCCGAAAGGAAAGGTATACTCCACCATATTCATATATATTGCAGTAGCTTATAAACTGTTTACCACTAAACAGTAAAATGGCTCATAATATCCTAAATCATTCTTCAATATAGCATTACCATCCTCTTTAAAATACTTATTTGCATGAATCAATAACGCTGCATCATTTTTGTCATTATTATAACCAAACGAGCTTATAAGGTCTCATTCTTGTCAAAAAAAATAACAAGACCCAAACACCTTATAACTTGTTTGATTTTAATTATCCATACGTGTGAATAGCTTATTTTTAAAACAAAATTTAGAACCTTATAGGCACCAAAAACATTTATATGATGAGGAGCTTATAAGATATTCAAATAAGCTTAGTAAACACCCTCTAAACTCCAGTAAATTACTCAAGTATTAGGGACACTTATTCTGAGCTCAATACAGTCAAGCAATTGAGAAGGGTGTTTATTGAAAAGAAATATGCGATACCGAGGTCTACCTTATTAAGACATTCATAAAGATATTAGTAAGAATACAATAATGGAATGTAAGGTTGTGTTTGATTTGATGGATTTGGAGTTAAGGATTTCAAATGCAGCGAACTTGTTTGATAATGACATGTTATAATAAATTTCAAATCTTTTAACTCCAACTTCGAACTATTTTAGAGTAACTGTCTTGGATTTGAAATACACATAAATGGAGTCATTTGAAATCCTTTCCTCAAATCCAAAGCCTTCGATCCAAACATAACCTAATAGGATAGCATAAACTAATAAAAAGCCATCTAAAGTCTCGTACCAGAGCCCAGTTTGGATCCTCTATTGCATAATTGTGTTATATCTTCTATTACACTCATCAATACATGTCACGTGTATTGGTGAGAGCGGTATAGATAAGGAAAGATAATCTTTATATTTTTTTTCCATGTCATCAATTTTTCTTTTTTCTTATCTCGATCGCTTATCAATACATGTAGTTTGTATTGATAAATGCAATAGAAGATGTAGTATGATTATTCAATAGAAGATCCGAACTGTACCCAAGCCTGCCCTATATAGTTGTCTTGAAATTCAACGTCACCTATCTCATGAAATTCCAAACATCTAGTTTTGATAAGACAGAAATGGTAATAAGAGCAAGACAGAATCTACATACACTGCCAAGAAGGTCAACATCTCGATGAGACGGTGATCCGTATAACTCGAACCATATGTAGGAATCAAGGGGGTTAAAACTGCAATCACAGGAAAAACTGTCTAAGCATCATTGTAACACACAACGCCAATCATGATAAATCAAACTGTAGGAGGCTATGGACAAATTGATATAATTCATTCATCAATAAAATTAAATTTGTAGTCTCTTTAAAGATATGGGAAAAAGAATCTGCCCATTGAGAGTAAAAATCCTTTTACTTTACATGTATATTTAAACGAAATAATAGTGTTCATCAAATTTTGTCACAAACCGCTATGCATCGGGAATTTCCTTTCCTACGCGGTCTACGGATGAAATCGTAATTTACAAAAGCATGAATACAAATAATAACACTTAGAATTTAGGGACGAATGTGCTCTATTCCTTCTTCAAGTCACAATTTCATTTGAAAAATGAAAGGAAAATACAAGAAAGCCTTGTATGATATAGCAAATGCTCAAATGACGGATGGAGTTTAGTAACAAGACTACGTCATGATCAACATTACCAATACAACAGAAATAGTACAAAGAAGAGCTATCAGGGCACCTAGGGCTGTAAATGGATAATTGAAAATCTGATTATGCTTCGCATCCGTATTCGTTTATATAGCAAAATATCCGTATCCGTTTAAAACGGATATTATCTGTATCCGATTATAGCTATTTGATTATAAATGGATACGGATATAGTAATTAGATATCCGATCCATATAATATCTAGTCCGAATACATATTCGTTTATATGTTCAATTATTTGTAGTTTAGTTGTATTTATTAATTATACCCAATAAATAATATTTGGCAAAAATAATGTATATGTATACTAAAGTTTTTATAGGTTTTTAATAATGTTTCATTTCTAAAATTAATTGATTTATTTATTGATACAATTTTGTTAAATTCATTTCATGGTTAATACTTTTTTATAAAAATATATATTTTTAATAATCATATGGATTATATTTAATATATTATAAGATATATAGAAATAAAAAATAAATAGTTCATATTATATGAATGACACATAATAAATTGTTGTTTCAAATAAAATACATGAATTTTTTTAATGGATATCGTATTTTTATAACTTACAAACATATAAAAGGAATAAATAAATAAACATATATGAACTTTAGGTGCTATTAATGAAAGTGTATGATATCTATGTATATATATACATACATAATATTTTGTAAATAAGTGAATAATATATAAAAAAAATATGACTAAATTGTATAAACAAATTCAAATATTCAATTAATTATAGCTGAATATCAATTATTTACAATTGAATAAGATACCTAAATATTTATAATGGGACACGGATATTCAAATATTTATAATTGAATTTAATTTTTAAAAATTACAATCGAATACGGATATATTTGATATCCGACGGATACAGATATAGATATTGATTTTAGATATCCATCAATATTAGTATCCGGACCGATATCTGATAAAATTAAATAAATACAAATACAAAAATGACATATCCAACCCATTTAACATCCATTTGCACCCCTACGGGCACCACCGCGAGACACAATAGGATCATGAATCTGTACAGACATTTGTGAGAGAAGCAGCCACAGAAAAATATGTGGCTTGC
Organism: Petrea volubilis; assembly: GCA_026212405.1. Taxonomy (NCBI): domain Eukaryota; kingdom Viridiplantae; phylum Streptophyta; class Magnoliopsida; order Lamiales; family Verbenaceae; genus Petrea; species Petrea volubilis. Next base: position 20,281,857 of record CM047873.1, on the reverse strand, counting down.
ACTGATGCACAGTTACTCAAACGTGAAAGACAGAAATAGCTCCGTTAATAATTTAGTGACTTTTCCTGATGGTTCTGTTAATAATTACAACTGGTTTTTCCTGAGTTTAGTGCTAATTTTTAATCTTCTCAGTCTCAGAGTTTGCAGTCAAATGACAACTCATGGAGTTGTTTGGCATCTTGTCCATTGACCACTTTTTCCAAAAAGTTTTAAGTTGGCACATATTTACTTAATTTAATGAGGCTAGAACCATAGAGATGGAGCAGCTAGGTAAAACTAGACTGTGTCTCAATAATGATACCCTTAACCAAGATTAGGAAGATTAGGCAACCATCAGATACATATTTGTTGATTTTTTTTCCTCTGATTTTTTTTTTCAAGATATATTTTCATGGTGTTTTTCGTAACTGTATCTAACGTGGAAGGGGTGAGGCTAGTAACAATGCCGGACTTTTTTTAATTTTAACATAAAAAAATATTTGATTTAATATTTTGATTCAAAAATTTGATTTGTTGTAAAAGTAATCTAAGTCAACAATGGGGATGTTGTTGAAGTCGACAATCCCGTTGTTGACTTCATTAAAATATTAATAAAATTTAATAATTTTTTAATAAACTAAATAAAAGATAATAAATTTTCAGTAGAAGTTGACAAAGGGGACGTCGACTTCAATTAAAAAAATTAATTTCCATTTTTTACTTATTTATATATATATATATATATATATAACTTCAGTTAATTTTTTTTTTTACAAAAAAAATATATAGGAAGTCTCTCTATTTTTACTAATTCTTCTACAATTTTTCCATTTTTACAACAAATTTCAAAAATATATATATAAAAAAATTTAGTACAACTTACAAATATACATTTATAGTACATAATTTTTCCCACTATAAAAAAACTACTTTACAAACCAAAAAAAAAAATTGAATTTCACACAAAAAAAAACACGTTACATAACAAACATTACTACGCTACATAATTTTTCCTACTACAAAAAAACTACTTCACAAACAAAAAAGAAAAAACTCGATTTGTACACACACAAAAAATTACATAACAAACTTTACAAAGACGATGTAAATATTTTTAACAATGAATTAATTATTCTACATAAATTCATTCAAATAGCAAATAAAATCATTTCAAATATATTACCATAATACATTTAATAAAATTAACTACAAAAATAAAATACATAACAATCATCATAATATTTTTATTTACACTTCATAATTTTTCTTACTACAGAAAAAATGGGATTTTATTAGTATTAGGCTTTTCTATTTATTATTGTCACAAGAGAATATTAGTAAAATATTAAAATTGAATTTGCTATCAGGCTGATGAAGATAATAAGTAATATTAGGCTTTCCTGTTTACTATTGTCACTAGAGAATATTAAATAGAAAATTTATAAACAATAAGTAAAAAAATTAAAATTGAATTTTTAAACAGAATTCGACATCCCCGTTGTCCACTTCTATTAAAAATTATTATTTTTATTTATTCAATTAATTAAAAATGATTAAATTTTATTAATAGTTTAATAAAGTCGACTTCTATTGAGGTCAACATTCCCGTTGTCGACTTAGGTTACTTTTACAACAAATCAAATTTTGGGGTCAAAATATTAAAGCAAACATTTTTTTATGTTAAAATTAAAAAAAAAAAAATCAACAATGCCAATGACGAAAAAAGTCGAGAGGTCCCATAACATCAACGCCCAAGGTATCGTTTTTTTTTCCAATTTGTTTCAAGAATTCAGTTTTTTATTCGTATTCTTGAATAATCTTGATTTTTTATCATCCGCAGTTTTACAAACATTCGATGCACGAACAAAATACATAAATATATGTATATATAAAAGCTTTAATTATATATTTAAATTTTAATAAATTAAAATATAAAGAAAAATATTTACTTAAGAGAATTACAAATTATTCAATGGTATGATATAAAAAGAAGAGAGGGAAGAGAGACAAATCATCAGGGAAAAAATAGAAAACAAAAACTAACAAATCAAAATTATCCGTTATACAAAAGTATAGATATTGTATTAATATACATATATATATATATATATATATATATTTATTGATATATCAGATATGTTGTTAATGTATTTGTCACCATCGTCATCATTCGTAGGGTCCCAAAAGCTACGGAAGAGAATGGAAAAACGAAAGCAAGGCAGGGAGCAGGGGCTAGTAATGCTGGAACTAAATCCGAACAAAAATAGGGATCTGATTATTATTATTATTATTATTATTATGTTTCTCTTTTTTTTTTTATAATAATATGTTTCCCGTTTTTAGTTATTGTAATTTGGCTTTTGTAATATATTCCTTGTATTCAGATCTAATGGCAAACCATCAGTACTTAATTAATCGTATAGTTTTATGTTAATTTCATTTTTTTTCAATTTCCACTTATTTTAAATTTAATGAATCCTAAAAAAAATATTCATGTAAAAAATAACAAATCTTATAATATAATTTATCAAAACTTAAAATAAAATTAAAAATCTAATAGTTTTTATTTTGTATACGCATATATAAAATGTGTCCACTTGACTAGTTATTATTATTTTCATATTTTGGCCTCTTACACTTTCCAGATTGGTCACAAGACTTGATTGGGATATATTAGACCAAACTTCCTGTGTTAGATCAAATGTGAAAAAAAATTATGAAAAAATAGCACCAAATCCCTTAAACATTTTGAAAAATGATGCAAAAAAAAAAAAAAAAAATCTAGCGCACTTCACGCACTAGTACCCATTATACTTGTAAGATCATATTTGTACCCATTTTACTGATTTTTCCTTTGTAAAATCATATTTGTACCCATTATATGTCAACCATTTTATATATTCATTGTAAGAATAAACAACTTATATCTTTTACATTCCTCTTTATTTCTATCTTATATTTTGAGATTTTGATATTATCTTTTACATTCCACTTTATTTCTATAAACAACTTTACAATAAAATGGCTCATAATATCCTAAATCATTCTTCAATATCACATTACTACCCTCTTTAAAATACTTATTTGCACAAATCAATAACGCCGCATCATTTTGTCATTATTATAACCAAACAAGCTTATAAGGTCTCATTCTTGCCAAAAAAAAATATATATAAGACCTAAACACCTTATAACCTGTTTGATTTTATTTATCCATACGCATAAATAGCTTATTTTTAAAACAAAATTTAGGACCTTACAAGCACCAAAAACATTTATATGATTAGGAGCTTATAAGATATTCAAATAAGTTTAGTAAAACACCCTCTAAATGCCAGTATATTACTCGAGTATTACGGATGCTTACTCTGAGCTCAATACAGTCAAGCAATTGAGAAGGACGTCTATTGAAAAGAAATCTGTGGTACCAAAGTCTACCCAGTTAAGACATTCATAAAGATACTAGTAAGAATTCGATAATGGAATGTAAGGTTGAGTTTGATTAGATAGATTTGGAGCTAAGGATTTCAAATCCATCGAACTTGTTTGGATAATAACATGTTATAATGTATTTCAAACCCGTTAGCTCCAACTTTTAACTATTTTGGAGTAACCGTCTTGAATCTAAAATCCACTCAAATGGAGTCATTTGAAATCCTTTCCTCAAATCCAAATTCTTCGATCCAAACACAACCTAATAGTGTAGCATAAACTACTAAAAAACCATCTAGAATCTCATACCAGACCTTGCCCCAGTTGTCTTGAAATTCAACATCACCTATATCATCAAATGACGAAGGCATCACCGTAGAACCATTATCTGCATCGTAGAGAGGATCGTACTCCATTGATGAGTTTGCCAACATCATGATTAAGAGCCTAATTAGAATATTGTCTAACATTTTATAAGCAAAAGTTTAAATTGGAATGCGTTGCCCAAAAAAAAATGACATGTTACTTCCACGATGTTAAAATGAAGTATCCTTTACCTATTTCTCCATTTCTTCCAAATTACTACTTGTCTTTTAGCCATGAGCAATGAGGACTGTGACATTCATATCACATCACATACTATATGCAACAAAAATTAAACCCTCTTCATAATTTCTGAAAATGGATGGATTACTATAAAGCAAGTTCCAAAACTAATAATTTTCTTAAAATTATAAAATACAAGTAGCAGGCCTTGTACTCTTCGAAGAAGTACCTCCTATATTTGCTTCTTTCTAGAGCCCCTATCACTGATATCTCAATAAGGAAGAAAATGCTAGAGCAGATACCAATAAGCACAACGAGGGGTATCATGTTAACTTTTTTTTTTTTCACAGGGCTTTTTTCCCCCTCATTTAAATTAAGGCAAGGAGTTTGGTGTAATCAACTTGTAGTTTTGGAGGTGAATTCAATGACAATTGAATTTTTTTTTCTAAAAAGAAAACAATTAAAACTGAATCTAACCGAACATGACTCTACTTTTTTCTGAATCGCTATAAAAATGCATACCTTTTAGTAACGAACCAATATACTAAAATTTAGTTTCTCTGATAAATTTAGTTTATAACTATTTTGTTACTAAATATCTTGTTAATGATTATTTCTTTAGTTCTTTTTACATTTTATGCTAATAATCCATCACACATACCTTAAATTTGTGATAGAATCTTTCCATTACAAAATCTTCATTAGTGAAAGTGGTGCTTTCTTGTAGTGAATTGGCCAATTGAAATTCTCGACTAATGAAATCCAATCGATTTTAGCGTGATGAATATGCCTCTTCACCTACCCATAGGGCATGGGATCACCCATTCCGTTCTCATATTCTATTAAGATGAATGTAGAACACATAATCACCGTGTGTTCAATGAAAATTTTAGGACTTTTAATCACTGTGATCAAAATTTAACTCTTAATGGATAAGAAATTAATGTTAAAAGAGTTAAGATACTTCATTTGATGTCTTTTTCTTTTCTTTTTACATTTCTTGTCTATAATTTTTTATGTTTAGAAAGTGAGGGCCAAGGGAAAGGAAAATGAAAAGAGAAAAAAAAATCGAGGAAAAAAGGATGCAATTCTAAATTTCAGGGAATTTTTTGGAAAGAATAAAATTTCATGACAAAATTTTCCTTTTTCTATTATTTGTAAATTATAAAGGTGTTAATATTATTGAATCACATTAAAATTAGGATATAAATAACATCACATTTTTATGTTTTAAAACCTAAAATTTTAATTATTAGATGTAGATATATTGTCTTATTATAACTTGATTAATATTACTTTTTTCTAAAAAGATTATAATTTCGTAGACGGACAGTATTAGTCTCAAAACTTGAGTAATATCAAAAAAATAAAAATTACAATTTCATGCACGTATATTATATCCGTGTATGAAATTGTAGACTCTTTTTGAAATAATAATAAATTTAGAAACTGATATATTTTCTATCTCTAAATTTTACATTCTTATTTGAAAAGAATTATAATTTCAAAAACGGATGTTATCCATCTCAAAACTAAATAAATATCACATTTTCATAGACGGATGTATATATCACTTGAAGGCAAAAACATATTTTCATTAAACAAACTGTAATATTTAACTAATAAGATGCGAAAATTTAATAATCATGATGAAAATAATATGATTTTGAAATGACTCAAACCTTTTTAGGTCCCGAAATACCTGATTGAGCGATATAAGTCAGCCATTTAAAATTAAAAAAAAAAATTGACTTAGCCACTGAAAAATCCGTGGCTAAGCTAGCCCGATTTTAAAAAAAAAAAAACATACTTAGCCACGGATAAGGCCCTATTTTTTAAAAAAAAAAATTCTAGCCCCGGATTTTTCCATGGCCAATTGTCAAAATTTTACGTTGACTTTTTACAAATCGGGCATTTTCGTTAATTAGGTTAGACGGAACAATACGATTAGAGTAATACATCTTGAAAACTAATCAATTTGATTGAAATACCAAATAAAGTCCATTTCTTGATAATTTGTGACAAGTTAATTAATTAACCTTAGCATATATTGTTACCGAACAACGAAGTCATTCATATAAATCACTAAAAGGGAAAAAAGTATTTTTATTAAACAAACTGTAATATTTAACTCATAAGATGGGAAAATATAATAATTGTGATTAAAATAATATGATTTTGAAATGATTCAAACCTTTTTAAGTCCCAAAATATCGGATCGGGCAATATAAGTAAGCCATTTAAAAAAAAAAAAAAATATAAACCTAGCCACGGTTTTATCCGTGGCCAATATGAGAATTTTTTTTTTCAAATTTATCCAGAGATAAAACCGAGGCTAATACATAGATTTTTTTTAAAAAAATTAAAATATTTTCTAGCCACGATTTTATCCGTGGCCAAAAAGGAATTTTTCTTTTTTTCAAATTTAGCCACGGATTAAACTGTGGCTAATATATACATTTTAAAAAAATATTAAATATATCGTAGCCAAGGTTTTCTCCGTGCCTAGGATGGAATTTTTTTTTTCCAAATTTAGCCACAGATAAAACCGTGGCTAATGTATACATTTTTTAAAATAAAATTTAAATATTACCTAGCCACAGTTTTATCCGTGGCCAAGATGGGAAATTTTTTTTCCAAGTTAGCCACGGATAAACATATACATTTAAAATGAAAAAATATATATTTTCTAGCCACGGTTTTATCTGTGGCTAAAAACATTAATATGTAAATATATATATATATAGCCACGGATTTTTCCACATTTAGCTACGGAAAAATCCGTGGCTAGGTGTTTTCTTATTGTTTCAAAATCTATGGCTAGTTCCGTAGTTGTTAGCAAATGATTTCGTCCGTGGCTATTTCGCTATTTTCTAGTAGTGAAACATCAATTTGATTTTTATTTTAAAATACATTTTCAGCGTCAACTTGCCATCTTAAGAAGCAATCAAATTTTAATTTATATATTTAATGAAAAATACATTTCATAAACACTGATAACACATTATAATAAGGAATTTTGATGAAATTAATATAAATTATAATGTTTGTCACCAAAATATGCTCATTAAAATGCATGAAATATATTAAATAAAAATGACTAAAAGAAAAAGTTACCAATTAACAAAATTACTTCTCATGTAAAAAATAAAATTTAAATAAGTAGAAAATTATTTTATAATATGTATAAAAACTTTGATTATTTTTTTTGAAAAAATTACTTTGAAAAATATAAAAAAAAAAGTGTATTATTAATTGTAATAGTTTGTATATTGTATTCTATTTAACTTTTTTACTAATATTATACACATAAGGTTGTTAATCTAATAAAAAACTTTATTGAAGTTCAGATTCTGATATTTAAGGAATCGAACTGCTTGACTCCACACTCTATTTATTTATTTCGGATTACGGATATTCATTATCAAATCTAATACATCGAATATTTTAATTTGTCAAATATACTAAAATTCAGATCAGATTCAAATTAAAATCTACTCCGTTAACAGTCCTAGTTGGTGGGTTGGCTTGATTCAAAAAAGTCTTAAGAATACAGGGTGAAATATTTGGTGGGGATGAAATCCAACTTTTTGTCAAGCTTGGGAAAATTATTCCTAAATTATTTAATATGTCTATCCTCAAAAATATAAATACATAGTCTTGAAATTGATTAGATTACAATCCCAGCATGCAATCACATCCCAGCTATTTTCCATTATATATATACACACGTATATTGATGGAGTCCCATTTCAGTATTGATCGGACAAATTTAAAATATCTGACTTTGTCCGATCAATACTGAAATGGAACACACACACACACACACAAATATATTTCAAAAATATTCATGTATTATATATATTTTTAATTTGTATATATTAGTTTTTAATATATTATATTTGTAATTTACACACACATATATATATATTTAGTCTTTCATCTCTATTTTTCTTTATTATTCATAGATACTTTCTTAACTTTTTGCTATATTATAAACTTTCCAATATGAAAATATTGTTTTAGATTTATTCCACAGTTTACAGCCAAACCAAATGTACCAAAAGTTGAAAGCTAGCAGAATAACAGATTTGAGTATGACAAAATAAAAGAACAAAAACATTAAAAGGACCTAAGTGACGCAATCAATTCATGATTTATCAATAATAATATTCCACGTGAAATATATCGATTCCTTATATTTCAATATGGTTGAGTTTGAGTTTGACAATTCAATCCATGGTGGAATCAAGCAAATAAATAAATAAACAAATATAATTAAACCATGAGCTGATTAGACTACAACATACCATGTGAACTATATTCTCAATCCAAATAATTTTTCACTTACCTTGAAATCACATGGCCACTTTATTAATCATTATGGTAATTTTGTAGTTTGCACATTGAGGTTAAAGGAAATTAAGGAGTACAATGTACCTTCAAACCCCAAAATAGCACAATGTATCCTAAAATTAATTTTTTTTTTTTGACAAATTGCACCCTCATTATATTTTTGTGCAATAATTTTGGAAGGGCCTTAGGCAAATTTGTCAGGAAAAAGGTACGATGCAATATTAAATTAGCCCGCTTCACATACAATATAAATAGGGTACAGAATGTCATACAAACAACTTATTAACATAACATTAAGAGAGTCTTTGGCTGAAGTTATAAGCCCCTAAAAATATTTTTTCAGTTGTGTGGGAGTTTATAAATTATTTAAAAGTATTTGGTAATTTTTTTAAGTAAAGAAGCTTATAAGCTCAAAAATAAAATGTCAAGAGTTTATAAGTTAAAAAAAAATGTAAGCTCCTCCAACTGTTTTTCAAACACCTTAGTTGTCATTTACTTTAAATGATAACAAGAGTTTGGCTATTTAAGTAGCCGTTAACAAGTGTTTACTTTGCAAGTGACACTCACCTCCGTAAACTCGCAGGCCCATGTTAATGGCTGTGAACTTGGGGTTATTCTAGCTGGCCAAATTGGTAGGTTACGTTTATTTAAACCACCAATAAACTGGGATGCGAAATGTCTTAAATGTCCTTGGTATTGTGTGGTAAAATACCCCCAATTACCCTTGATCTTATTTTAGATATATTTTTCAGTTTGTTACTACATTTTCATATATCTACCGATCTAAGGACCAGAATCCAGAAACTCTTCTTCACCCCAAAGAACACAACTACTAGGGTTTTGTTCCAAGAATTCTAGCCACCCAAATTCTTGCAGGCTGCACACAAATTCCACTACTTCCAGACAACCCCAAATCCAAAGTGCTCAGTCCTCACCGCCACTGCGACATTGGCCTCAAAACTTCTAGCCACTGCCCTCCGCCACTCTATCCTCAGATCCGCCGCCACCGCGATGTTGGCCTCTAAACTTCTAGCCACCGCCCTCCTCCACTCTATCCTCAGACCTGCCGCCACTCCCTTCTGTCACCACATATTTTCTATATTGGCTGCCGTCACAGTGGAGCCTCACACCCACACCCACCTGTTCGGTAAGGATTCAAAGCAAGCCGTCAAGTTTGTCAGAGCCCAAGTCTTAGCCCTAATCACTACAAAAAAATAAGTAAATTTGTGATAATATGATAAGTGATAATCAATAAGTTGTCATTAATTGTATAAATTTGGTGACAACAAATTGATGTTGTCACAAGACATAGTATGCACAGTGTCAATGGTGACAGCGTATTGTAAAAAGGTGGCAGCTTATTGTAAAAAGGTGGCAACATAATACAAAAATGATAATTAGTGACACACTTATTGTGACAACTTAGTGGTAATGGAATATTGTCACAAAATCCTAATAACAATTTTTATTGTCACTAAGTCGTCACTATAGATGTGTCACTAATTATTAATGGTGACAACCAAAAGATTACTTCTTGTCACAATTGAGTGATATTGTGACAATATAAAAGTTGTTGTTACCAAAAAAACTTAATTAGTGACAAAATAAAATGTATTGTCACTTTATACAATCATTAGGTGACAACTTTTATATTGTGACTTTTAAATCTTGTCAATAATATTACTTTTTCTTATAGTGAATTAATGCGTCGCCAAACTAAATCATCTTCACTTCTGGTGCAACGGAGTCGGCTACGCATCTCGATTCAAAGCAATCCGTCAAGTCGGCCCGAGCACAAGTGCGTGTTGTTTGGGGCTCTCTGTTGGGACTTGGGACAACGGGTTTTGGATCTCAATTTTATGTAAAGGTCAAAGTGGTGATTGATTACATAAAAGGGGCTAAAAAAATATAAATAAAATAAAATATGAGTTGGGCAAACCTTTGTTAGAGTGAAAAGTAAACAAAAAAGCCTATATAATAAACCATTCACAGTCCAAACTCAAGTTATCCTAACATCCAAAGTAAACGATTTCATAAGTTATCTAATGCTAACATAAATATATTTATTTATTTTTCAATATTATAATTCTACTATCTCAAAAAAAATATTTGTTTACATGAAATTAATTTTACTTTATTTGTTTGATCATCATTACACTTAAAGAAGCATATAAGTTCTAATTTTTACCAAACAAATTTATAACTTATAAGCTACACCGTCTTATTTTATCGAAAACACTTTAGGAACTTATTTTTAAAATAAAATGTTAGAACTTTTAAGCTCTAAAAAAATATCTTATAAGTTCTACAGGCTTATAAGCCCTTTAAACAAAGTTTAGTCAAACACTCTATAAGTTAGGCCCAATTTACATACAATAAATAACTCATATATATTTTTGTACAAAGAACTTTATCTAGCATATATACATTATTGAAATTAGAGAAAAAAAAATTACCAATAATCAAGGGCTTGACAATCGAATTTAGTGAAATATTCGTTGTTGTGTGTTTCTCTGAATCTCAACACCAAGTTGGAACAAAATTTCACATTTGATCTCAAAAGTTGGCTCTTTAGAACATGATTTGGAGAGAAATAATAAGAAAACCCTAACCTCTTGAATTTAGGGATAAAACAATTACTAGGTGATGCCCATTTCTTTTATTTGTCTTTGTAAAATTACAAACTTGTATTTATGGACCATGTGCATATAAATCTGGGTGAAAGTGAATCTTTTTCTTGATGAATTTGCCCCTGATCATTTTAGAAATATTGCTAGAAATATAATGAGGGTGCCAATTGTCAAGAAAAATCTTAATCTCAGAGTGCATAATGCTATTTTTTAGGTGTTTAAAGGCGCATTTTGCGTTTTTCTCCTAATATCGGGGTGTAAATTGCAAATTATCCTAATCTTTCTGCATGAATACAATGTTTCATCAATAATATCATTCCTTGTGCAAATCCTTCCCTCATATATTACAATACCACTTCCACAGAATAATCCATGATGGGGTCAAGCTCAATTATAAAAATATTATACATTTGGTTTTAACTCACCTTAAAAACTAATTTATATGAAGTAATGATTGTCCAAATCATTATAAACCTCACCACGTTTGTTGATTATTGTTTGCATAAATTTTCTCCAGCCGCGCCGAAGTGGCCGCTCAGGGTTCGAACCGACCGAGTTCGATCTGAAAGCAGCCGATTCGAAGTGAGCTTTCTTGTGTTCGGGTGCGGACGTGCCAGTGTGTAGGAGCACATAAGTGGAAGTCTTGTGTTTTGAAGTGAAAAATTGACGTAATTCGAAGTGAAAACAGAATGTAATGCGCCCAAGACTTCTTATCTGAAAAATGACTGAATCGGAGTAGGAAAACACTACCCCTGAGGTTCTACTTGCCTACAATTCAATGTAGGACGTAAAAACTTAGCACTCCCAAGAATCGAAAACGGTCACAAAATATTAAATCGAAGAGGAAATATATTCGAAGACTATGGCTACTCGCCACACGGACCTTACAGGACTCGACTACAAACACACGCATTGATGACTCGGGCCATATCTATGATAGAGATGCATTGAGCAGTTCCTAAGAACTCTAGCTACAAATCGGCCACATTGATGACTCTGGCCATATCTACATGTGGGTGTATTCAAAGGCCGTTCACTCCGACGAGCATTGATTGACTCCGTCTGTACTCCTCTTCATGCATGCGCTCGATATGGATGCTGGGTACCACTCCATCGCATTGATATCTCACCTCAAACCGGGCCCAATCCGAGTGAGTGATGGCTACGACCTCGGGACATTACGGGATGAGTGCATTGATATCCTCACTTCGAGCGGAATGAGGTATAGCTACAAACACCTACCACGGTTTTTCTACCTACTTAAACTAAAGCTATTCTTTGTTCATTCAAGCTAAGGAATCAGAGAAGTGTGGACTTCTTGATTGAGAGAATTATGTTGTGTTTGATTGATTGACGTTGTGTGTGTCCTTTCAAATGGCGAATGCAGCTCCTTTTTATAGGTATTCAAGCTATAACCACCATCCCTTATTCTTGGTGTTTATTCGAACTTGGCTATTAGAAATGAATGGTCGTCCTAGCTTCTTGTTGTGGTAGTTTATGCCGTTTTATTTAAATTTGAAATCTCAACATCACATAGCCTTTATTTTAGGCATGTGCAAATATCACAATGCCTATTTTTAGCCATTCTGTTATTCTTCATCTAACAACCCCTAGAAGTAAGGAGTTTGAATTTTAAATTTATTGTATTTATTTTATTTTCCTATTTTATATTTTCTATTTTCTATTTTTCTGCTACTGGGCTATATATTTCATTCAGGCCTGGGCCTGATTAATTTATTTGGCTTGGACCTCTAACGTGGGCCGTTCTACCCAATTCAAAATGACCTGGGCCCAACTAACTCATTTCGGCGTGGCGAAAAGAAACCGATATCAGCCCACTCCGAATCTGATCAAAAAATTATTTTCGGGCCCAAACAATGCCCCCCGCAAGTTGTGGCCATTAAATTTGGCGGCTTTTTTATTCATGCTTTCCATACTCATCGTGGCAATTTCAGTTTTCTAACAATATATTGCTGTAAATGCCATGGCCTTCATGTTGCCACCAATGTTTGATTGCCAAGCCACGAGGATGTCACTATGGCATTTTTTGCCACCTTCCTCACTTATTCCTTTATGGATATATTTAAATATTTTCCTCTTTTCCTGCTCATCCCGATTGACGGTTGTTACTGGCGCCATGATGATGGCGCCCTTTGAGTGTCCCAATTCTAGCCGTTTTTAGTGCTCTCCCACACCTAGGACTCTTATTACCCCCTAACTCTTATCCTCCTATTCACTCTAAATTCTTACGTTCTCATTCCCAGAAAAATTAGGACTCCTTCCCAACCGTTAATTTTTGACTTTTTAAATAACTTTTCTGCTTTTCCCCCAGTCACCTGTCTTCCTCATCGCCTTCACTCTTTATTCCCCCAAATTCGAAACGCTAATTTCCTCCTTCATCAATGGCATCTCAAAAATCCAACATCTTTACTTGTGAAGGCTCTCATTCTCTGGGCCCTATCATCAGTGGGGAGGCCCCCCGCAACTACCCTCGTGATCTAGCTCGCTTTGAGGAGCGCTAGCCGTACCCGGAGGGCCATGTCTTTGGCACCTCCATTCGCAACTGGCCGTGGTCGCCCAACTCCTCCGTTCACCACGATTTCATCAACTGGTGTGCCCGTGTCGAAGCCGTTCATGGCCAGTTGTGGAAAAGCATTGGGATTTACGAACCCATTCAGATTTCGAAATCCTCTTACTCTCTCGATATGGGGTTTCTACAGGCGGCGCTGCTGTTTTGGTGCCGTCTCGACAACACTTTTCACTTTGTCGCCGGCCCCATAACCCTAACCCTTCTTGATTTGGAGCAGTTAGCGGGTTTCTGTTCGTCTGGCCGTCCGATTGGCTTCGACATCAGGTATGAGGATCTTGACATTTTAGAGCTTTCCCACATTTCTCGTGAGAACAAGCCAATGACAAGCTATGGGCACATCATTGCCCACTTTGTCAATAAAGCCACTCCAGTTTCAGATGAAGAGCATGTCCGATTCTTGGCGCTGTGGTTGTGTAGGTACATCTTCTGTAGTCAGTCTTGCCAACAGACTATGGAGTTCTATTATATGGCACGGGCAATGGCTGCAAGAGCTAATTTGGCTTTGGGCCCAGTAGTGCTGGCCTTCATTTACAAGGGGTTGCATAAATTGGTTAAGGTGAGGTAGGACCCCAAGAAGAGGGAGATTCATCATGGCGGGCTCTGGCTAGTGCAGATGTGGCTCCAAGCTTATTTTCCTCACTTGTGTCCCAGAACTACCGGTATGAGAATGGAGAAGGAGCTTTTCGTCACCTTCCTCGCGCGCGCCAATGTTTCGGTTGCCCATCCCGAACGAGCCTTCGTTCGATTCTATCTCCCGCAAGATGGCAGCATCCCCGATTAGGACGTGCTGTGCAGTGGTAACCAGGCGTTCTACCGTCATGGGTCTCATTCCTTTCGAACCAGTGACCAGAGGCGATGGGCCTCTTTTCTTACTGCCAGGGACCTGCCGTATTGCTTTCGCTTTGATAACATGGTCTCCAGTCGTCTCATGCCATATGCTCCCTTTTATATGTCCCGTCAATTCGGCCTAATCCAATCTCTGCCCGCCCCGATTGTGACGATCAATTCATCATGTTTCAAATTGAATAAGTATAAAAATTAGGAAATCAACGTCTTTAGGGGCCTGATCGAGAGTTCTTTGCATTGTATGGACGATTTTGAGTTTACCTACTTCGCGCGAGACCCCAGGGCCACTTCGTCTTTCCAGTCCTGGTGGACTGACTACTTGAAGTGTTCCCGAACAAAGCCTGCTCATGCGGCTGTGGCCCGTTTCACTTTCTCAACAGTGCCTCTGAAGGTGGCCACAGACGTGCCATTCCCCGAGGGCGTGCTTGTTAAATCCGTCGCGGGCAAAAAAGGTATTAAAAAATTTGAGCATTTTATTAATGTTACCTGGAACCCTTTTGATCGCGATGGATGTATTAGGCAAGCTTCAATTACATTTTTTGAAAAGAAGGAAAAATTGATAGCTAGGGCCAAAGAGCACTTCCATACTGCTAGGAAGAAATTAGAGGACCATGCCCCACACTGGTCCACCTTTTATGCACCACTATGTTTGACTGCCCCCCCTTTGCCTGACTTCATCCCATGGATGATTATCCCCAACCTTCTCCTCAAAAGGCCCATGAGCTTCCATGATGAGTTTACCTTCAGCGGCTTGTTTGCTGATGACCTTGTGGGAGTTTGTAGGGTTGAGCTCTTAGGACTTGTTGTTCCTTTTCGTAGTAACGCAGTGACCATAGAAGGGGAAAGTATTACCTTCATCCTTGTGTGCTACACCTTGGTCCTTCCTTATGTTGTTGCTGACCTTATTGTTCATTTTGCCTCTCGGTTCCTGCAAGAAAACTAAAGCTATGGTGTCTGCTTCTACGGCTATTCTTGTCAGGATTCCCATTCCGTCTCCAGCCCCTGCGCCTGCACCTGCGCCAGCCCCTGTCAAGGTGGGTACTCGTCGCTCCACCAGCCACTTTCACTCCACCAAGGTTGAGGGAGTGATCGAAGTGTCCGACTCCGACGATGAATCAAATGCCCCTGACCAGGTACCTTCTTTTTAGCTTCATTCTTCCGTTTTTCACTGTGTTGATTTCTTCCCTTTGCAGGCATCTAGTCGAAGCAAGCGTGCTATCCCGACTGACGCTGGCCCAAAGTGACCGCGTATTAAGCAAATGGCGATGAAGAGGCGCCTGGTAATGCCTGCTTTCTCCTCTGACTCTTCTCTGACCAATACCCCTTCTGCTTCTGCTGGTCCTCAAGCAGAAAGTGTTGAGGAGTCTCCTTCTGAGGAGATAGACGTCGAGAGGGCCATCGACCGGATCCATGCTAACCTTACTGCGACGGGGTATTCTTCCATGGACCTTCCAGGCCCCCGTCCCCCTTCTAAGAAGGATATGCCACCCCCTCCTCCCCTTGTCAAAGTAATTGAGGTAAGGTTTCTTTGGCCCATTCCTGCTCATTCAGTGTTGTTTCCTTCTGACTTCGATTCCTGTGGGTTGTTGCTCAGTCCGCTGCTCAGGCTCTCTTTACTACTTCCTCGCAGCTAGACACCCCTGCTGGTAGTTCTCAGGTAACATCATTCCCTTGCTTCTCAGGAAAAGGATACCCTGGCCACTTAATCATCTTAGTCCTTTCAAATTTATGGCCTGTGTGCCATTCAAAATGGCAGCCTGTTGCCAGAACAAATTTCTATTTCATTATTTCTCATTGAACCCTCAAACCATTCTTGGCTCAATTTTACCATTATTCCGATTTGATTTATCTAGTTTCATCGTGCTATTTGATTTGCTTACCTCAAGATTCCTTCAAAAAACATTTGCATGTGGAAAATAGACCTTATAAGCGTATTAACATGATTTGGAACGAACAAATAAGCAAAACGCCTTGAGTACGATTGGCCTTAGAGGCCATTTTGACTTAGGCTAATTCGGCGTTCTAATGGCAATGTCTCCCATAAGGTAGGGTGATACTTCTTCAAATATTTGTCATTAATTGGATCCCTGAGCAAGTTTTCATCCATACTTTCCAGTAAATAGGCTCCTCCCCTAATTATCCAATGGATCGAAAAGGGGCCCTCCCAATTGGGGCTCCATTTCCCTAATGTAATGTCCTTCTTTTCTAAGGGAAAAACAAACGTCCTTCTTTTCTAAGGGAAAAACAAACGTCCTTCTTTTCTAAGGGAAAAACAACCTTCCATACAAGGTCGCCAATCTGAAATCTCTTGGCCTTGACCTTTCTATCGTAAGCTCTAGCAACTTGTTTCTTCTGAGCCTTTATGGAGTCTAGCGCCCATACCCTGATACTTTCTACGGCTTCTAATTCGTCTACCATCTTATAATGGTATTCTTCAATGGTTAGACTATTTTGCTGAGCTATTCGTGTGGATCTCACATTGATTTCCATAGGCAGGACTGCGTCATGGCCATAAGTGAGTCAAAATGGGGTAGTTCCTGTACCGGTGCGTTTGCTTGTTCGATATGCCCATAATGCTTCGGAAAGCAATAGATGCCATGCTCTAGGATTTCCCTCCACCATTTTCGAGATGATATTCTTTAAGGTTTTATTGGTGGATTCAACTTAGCCATTCCTTTGCGCATAATATGGCGTGGAATATGTAAGCTGGATGCCATATGCTGTGGCAAAAACCTGAATTTCGGACCCAGTGAACATGGTTCCTCTATCCGTTACGATAGTTTGAGGGATTCCAAATCTATACACCAAGTGTTCCTTGATAAATCTGACTACCGTTCCTTGATCGGTTTGTTTGAGGGGAATGGCCTCCACTCATTTAGTGAAATAATCAGTGGCGGTGATAATGTGGGTGTGCTATTTTGAAGAGTTAGGAAAAATGGCTCCTATTAGGTCGATGGCCCAGCATCGAAATGGCCAAGGTTTGATTATTAAATTCATTTCTTCCGCTGGCACTCTCTGAATTGGACCATGTAGTTGACATTTTTCGCAACCTTTGGCCAACCAATGTCAATCTTGCACCATTTTTGGCTAGAAATAGCTATACCGTTTGATTAACCATGCCATTTTACGGCCACTTTGATGGGCTCCACACACTCCTTCGTGGACTTCCATCATGATTTTCATCGCCTCATCCTGTCCGACACACTGTAGAAGGACGTCATCGTGACTTCGACGATACAATGAGCTATCTCCCAGGACCACGTAGTTAGTGGCCCTTATCTTGATTTGTCGAGCTGCTCCTTGGGAAGGATCATTCAAGTAACTCAATATTGATTCACGCCAATCTTCAGGTTGCTTCATGTGCTTTCTATGGCGCAAATATTAGTTCTTTCGAAATGAGAGGGGTAGGCCTACCTTGTAATAGTATAACTGGTGGCCATACAATCTTTGGGAAGTTCTGCTCCAGTGGCTATTTGAGCCAACTCATTGGCTTCGAAGTTAGACTTCCCAGCCACATGCTGAAATGTTACTTCATCGAATCCCATTAGCCAGGCATTAACCGTAGAGATGTGCCTGTCAAGGATGGGATTTTGACACTGGAATGTACCCTGGATTTGCTTAATGACGAGTTGGGAGTCTCCAGTCACTTTGATACTAAAAGCTCCTAACTCTCGTAGTACTTCTAATCCAAGGATCAGGGCCTCATATTCGGCTTGATTGTTGGTGCATGGGAAATCGAACTGGACTGCTATGCCAGTCTTTATTCTTGACGGCGAGGTGACCACTATGCCAGCTCCGGATGCTTTGTCTGTCTGAGACCCATCGAATTGGAAAACCCATGGCTTCAGAAATACTGATAGCATTTCGATTGGCTGAGCCACTTCTTCATTGATCTCGATTCTGGGGTGGTCGATGAGAAAATCACCCAAGGCTTGGCCCTTTACAGCTTTCTATGGAACAAATTGCAGTTGATACTCCATTAGGTGGATGGCCCAGCGGCCTATCCGACCACGCACTATGGATCTCAAAAGCATGTATTTAATTACATCGACACCACTGATTACAAGAACCTTTACCGATAGTAAGTAATGTCGTAGTTTAATACACACGAAGTACAAAGTCAAACACAGCTTTTCGATCGGATGGTATATTTGTTCCGTATCACTCAAATGTTTGCTTAAATAGTATACAGCCTGTTCAAGACCATTCTCATCATCTTGAGCCAAGAAAGCCCCAATGGTCTTGTCGGCTGCGGAAATGTAAAGCTTAGGAGGTTCTCTTTTTCGTGGCGGCATCATCACAAGTGGGAAAGTCAAAGCTTCCTTGATCTTGTCGAATGGCTGCCCATGTTCTTCTAACCATTCAAAGTGGTCATGGTCTTTTAACTTTAACAAGGGTGAGAAAATTTTGGTCTTACCTGAAAGGTTCGAGATGAACCTCCTCAAGTAATTGACCTTTCTAAGGAACTGCTGAAGTTCTCTCTTGGTTCGAGGTGGCTGGGCGGCCAGGATGGCCTTTGCCTTGTTCACCTCTACTTTGACTCCTTTCTTATGTACTAAGAACCCAAGAAAATGGCCTGTGGCCACTCCGAACACTAATGTAAACGGGCCTATCCGAACACTAATGTATGTGGGGTCAAGCTCAATTATAAAAATATTATACGTTTGGTTTTAACTCACCTTAAAACTAATTTATATGAAGTAATGATTGTCCAAATCATTATAAACCTCACCACGTTTGTTGTTTATTGTTTGCATAAATTTTCTCCGGCTGCACCGAAGTGGCCGCTCAGGGTTCGAACCGACCGAGTTTGATCGAAAAGCAGCTGATTCGAAGTGAGCTTTCTTGTGTTCGAGTGCGGGCATGCCAGTGTGCAGGAGCACACAAGTGGAAGTCTTGTGTTTCGAAGTGAAAATTTGACATAATTCGAAGTGAAAACAGAATTTAATGCACCCAATACTTCTTATCTGAAAACGACTGAATCGGAGTAGGCAAACTTACCCCTGAGGTTCTACTTGCCTACAATTCAATGTAGGACTTAAAAATTTAGCATTCCCAAGAATCAAAAAGGGTCACAAAATATTAAATCGAATTGGAAATATATTCGAAGACTATGGCTACTCGCCACACGGACCTTACAGGACTCGACTACAAACACACGCATTGATGACTCGAGCCATATCTATGACAGAGATGCATTGAGCAGTCCCTAAGAACTCTAGCTACAAATCTACCACATTGATGACTCCAGCCATATCTACTTGTGGGTGTATTCAAAGGCGTTCACTCCGACGAGTATTGATTGACTCCGTCTGTACTCCTATTCATGTATGCGCTCGATATAGGTGTTGGGTACCATTCCGTAGCATTGATATCTCACCTCGAACCGGGCCCAATCCATGTGAGTGATAACTACGACCTCGTGACGTTACGAGATGAGTGCATTGATATCCTCACTTCAAGCTAAGGAATCAGACAAATGTGGACTTCTTAATTGAGAGAATTGTGTTGTGTTTGATTGATTGACGTTGTGTGCGTCCTTTCAAATGGCGAATGCAGCTTCTTTTTATAGGCTTTCAGGCTATAACCGCCATCCCTTATTCTTGGTGTTTATTCAAACTTGGCCATTATAAATGAATGGTCGTCCTAGCTTCTTGCTGTGGCAGTTTATGCCATTTTATTTAAATTTCAAATCTCAACATCACATGGCCTTTATTTTAGGCATGTGCAAGTATCATAATGCCTATTTTTAGTCATTCTGTTATTCTCCATCTAACAACCCCTAGAAGTAAGGAGTTTGAATTTTAAATTTATTATATTTATTTTATTTTCCTATTTTATATTTTCTATTTTCTTTTTTTCTGCTACTGGGCCATATATTTCATTCAGGCCTAGGCCGGATTAATTTATTTGGCTTGGGCCTCTAACGTGGGCCGTTGTACCTGAGTCAAAATGACCTGGGCCCAACTAACTCATATCAGCCCACTCCGAATCTGATCAAAAAAAATTTTTTGGGCCCAAACAATTATTTATTGAATGCGACTCTATATTAGAAGAAGTTCATTATATTATTCACCGACACTGCCAAGTACCTTATGTTACTTGAAACCATTGATTTACATATGGAAGAGAGTTTATTGATCATAAGTAAAGTTTTTGATTCATTTATTTTGGTATTATCCTGATATAAGGAGTCGAAGCCCCAACCCCATACCTTAAAGTTCGTATCAAACTAAAATTTACATATATATATGAAAATTTTGAATCCTCCTACTGCAAGAGAAAGTAATATTATTGACAAGATTTAAAAATAGTAATATAAAAGTTGGATTGTATTAAGTGACAATACATTCTTTTTTGTCACTAATTAAATTTTTTTGGTGACAACAATTTTTATGTTGTCACAATATCACTCAATGGTGACAAGAAATAATATTTTAGTTGTCACCATTGATAATTAGTGACATACCTATAGTAACAACTTTGTGACAACAAAAATTGTTATTAGATTTTTTTGTGACAAAATTCCATTGCTACTAAGTTGTCACAATAGGCGTGTCACTAATTATCATTTTTGCACTATATTGCCACCTTTTGATAATAAGTTGTCACCATTGATGTTGTGCATACTATGATTTGTGACAACATTAATTTGTTGTCACCAAATATATATAATTAAGGACAATTATTTAATTATTACTTATTATATTATTACAAATTTGCTTATTTTCCTATAGTGTCCCAAATTATAAAAATTCCTTTAATATTTTATAGAAATTTGATCCCTGTACAGAATCAAAAATTTCTAACTCCGTCTCTGCTGATAGAAGAAATGAAGATCATACTAAAGGCAACATAGAATGGCAATATGCCATTATCAAAATTATATCAAACAAGTTGCCTATCCCACATTCCATTAGTTCATATCTACAAACCTCCACAAACTGGTCAAATCTCACTAGAGACAAAATCAATTGATATCAAATTTTAAAAAGTAAAAATCAATTAAAACCGACTTGAACCAAACATGTTTCTATTTTTGTATGAATTGACCAGTTGAAATTTCCGACTAATTAAATCCAATCGACTTTAGCAAAATGAATATGCCTTTTTGCCTACCCTTTAGAACATGGGATCACCTATTCCATTCTGCTATTCAGTTAAGTCGGATGTAAAACACATTAATCATCGTGTGTTCAATGGCAACTCCAAGACTGTCAATCTTTGGAATCAAAATTTAACTCTTGATAAATTAGAAATTATTGTTAAAGAGTTAAGATGCTTCATTTAATGTGTTAGTCTTTTACAATTTTTGTCCAAATCTTTTTATGTTTTGAAACTGTTTCATAAAACTCTCATGTTATTAAATATATCCTCTTTCAATAAATGTAGTTCAGCAATCATTTATAAATTGAAATATTTTTCAATTTCTACCTAATTGTTTCAAAAAAATCAAAAAATTTTAAAGTCCTTGTGATTTTAATTGTCATTTAAATTCTTGTTTAGTATTTACCCTGGAAAACCTCAACTTGGGGTTTATAATTTATCTTACCAATATTTAGTTGTGAACTTTTTGCAATATATCTGTTTGCATAAATTTCCTCCGGCCGCGCCGAAGTGGCCGCTCAGGGTTCGGACCGGCTGGGTTCTATCAGAAAGCAACCGATTCGAAGTGAGCTTTATTGTGTTCGGGTGCGGACGTGCTAGTGTGCAGGAGTACACAAGTGAAAGTCTTGTATTTCGAAGTGAAGTGATGCAATTCGTAGTGAAAATGTAATGCAGTGCGCCCAAAACTTCTATCTGAAAAATGACTGAATCGAAGTAGGTAAACACTACCCCTGAGGTTCTACATGCCTACAACTTAATGTAGGACTTAAAAATTTAGCATTCTCGAAATCGAAAAGGGTCAAAAAGCTTTAAATCGAAAAGGAAGTATATTCGAAGACTATAGCTACTCGCCACAAGGACTTTACAGGACTCGACTACAGACACACGCATTGATTACTCGAGCCATATCTATGACAGAGATGCATTGAGCAGTCCCTAAGAACTCTAGCTACAAATCGGCCACATTGATGACTCCGGGCATATCTACCTGTGGTTGTATTCAAAGGCTGATCACTCCGACGAGCATTGATTGACTCTGTCTGTACTCCTCTTCATGCATGCGCTCGATATGAATGCTGGGTACCACTCCGCCGCATTGATATCTCACCTCGAACCGGGCCCAATCCGAGTGAGTGATGGCTACGACTTCGTGACTTTACGGAATGAGTGCATTGATATCCTCACTTCGAGCGGAATGAGGTATAGCTACAAACACCCGTAGCGGTTTGCTACCTACTTGAACTAAAGCTATTCTTTGTTCATTTAAGCTAAGAAAATCAGAAGTGTAGACTTCTTGATTGTTGTTGTGTTTGATTGATTGACGTTGTGTTTATCAATGAAGAATCCAGCTCCCTTTTATAGGCTTCAAGCTGCAACCGCCACCCTTTATTCTTGGAGTTGGATAACTTCAAAAGACTTGATTTATTTGAAATGGATGGACCTCCTTATTTCTTGATGTGGCAGATTATGCCATCTTATTTAAATTCAAATTCCAGCATCGCATGGCCTTTATTTTACGCATGTGCAGATATAGCAATGCCTATTTTTAGCCATTTTGTTATTCTCCTCCCAACAATCCCTAAATGTGAGGGATTTGAATTTAAATTTATTATTATATTTATTCTATTTTCTATTTTATATTTTTGGTCGATTGGGCCATGAGCCGTGATATCATTTCGGCCTAGGCCTTCAACATGGGCCCTGCGGACGAGTCGAAGTGGCCTGGGCCTTTTTAATTTATTCTGGCGTGGCCAAAAAGACCAACATTAGCCCATTCTGAATTTATTCAAAAAAATTTATTTTTTGGCCCAAACAATATCTATTAATTTGGACTTCAAAGAATTGTCAATTATAAATTTTTTAAATTTTAATATATGATCAAAGAGTCGTATTATATGTTATTGATGAATAATGAGGGTTCGAACCGATATTATTGATATTCTACATTGAGCCCTTTTGTCCTCTCTCTCTCTCTTTTTTTATTTTTTTGAAAAGTGGGAAGGGCGAGAGCGTGTGTGTGTGTGTACGCATGTGCGTGCAGCGTAACAATTGACACTTGTAGAATACCTTGAGTTATTTGTATGGAAAAATATAATTTTAAAAATAAAAAATTGAGCCCCGCTCTAATACGTGTAGATTCGCCTAAGCGTGTATTCAAACTTTGTACACTTATGAATCGTTTACTTGATAGGATTACATGGGTCTGGCAGAGTGATTATATTTTATATGCTACTTGACCCCCATTAAACGCGTTGCCTCGGGAAAAAGTTAGTATGTGCCTGACTGACTCTATTAAAAAAAAACCAACGAATTGAGTATGCAAGAAAAGACCACTTGGACCTTGAAGTTCGGATTAATTACAACATCTGCCATCATGTACCTTGGTTTTCTTTTGATTAAATCGGGATGACTTCAGTTCAACTTCGATTTTTTTTAAACATTTAAAATCAAACTATCATACCTAATTCTTTTTAAACAATATTTTAAATTTTGATTTTTTTAAAATAAAAGTGAAGGTGTGGCTTACAATTATTTGGTGCGATTCAGTTCGATTTTGTAGTTATAAACAACAAAAAATTAGATAAAAGTAAGAACAAATTAACCATGATTTTTAAAAAAATTAACAAGAACAATACAGTTCGATATGATGAGCGCAAGTCAGACAATTTTTGAAAATTTTTGCTCACCCGGCCCCTATGACAAATTAGACTTTCATGTGTAAGTGTTTGGGCCCAAAAATAAAATTTTTTAAATTTAAAATCGGAGTGGGCTGATGTTGGTCCTTTTCGCGACGCCGAAATAAATTAACAAAGACCCAGGCCACTTCGACGTGACCACAGAGCTCATGTTGGAGGCCCAGGCCGAAATGAAATCACGGCCCATGGCCCAGTCGGCCAAATAAATATAGAAAATAGATAATAAATTTAAATTCAAGCCCCTCATTTTTAGGAGCTGTTGGATAGGAAATATGCACATGCCTAAAATAAAGGCCATATGGTGCTAATATTTGAAATTTAAATAAAGATGGCAGCAACTGCCACTTCTAAGAATAAGGCCGACCATTTATCTTTTGGCCATGTTTGAATAAATCATTTCCAGCTCCAAGAATAAAGGAAGGTAGTTGCAGCCTGAAGTCTATAAAAAGAGCCGGATTCTTCACATCAACACACACAACTTCAATCAACAATCAACACAACTCTCTCAATCAAGAAGTCCACACTTCTCTGATTTTCTAGCTTAAATGAACAAAGAATAGCTTTAGTTCAAGTAGGTAGAAAACCGCTACGGGGTGTTTGTAGCCATACCTCATTCGGCTTGAAGTGAGGATATCAATGCACTCATTCCGTAACGTCACGAAGTCGTAGCCATCACTCACTCGGATTGGACCCGATTCGAGGTGAGATATCAATGCGGCGGAGTGGTACCCAGCATTCATATCGAGCGCATGCATGAAGGGGAGTGCAGACGAAGTCAATCAATGCTCGTCGGAGTGAACAGCCTCTGAAAACAACCACAGGTAGATATGGCTGGAGTCATCAATGTGTCCGATTTGTAGCTAGAGTTCTTAGGGACTGCTCAATGCATCTCTGTCATAGATATAGCCCGAGTCATCAATGCGTGTGTATGTAGTCGAGTCCTGTAAGGTCCACATGGCGAGTATCTATCGTCTTCTAATGTATTTCCTTTTCGATTTAAGCTTTCTGACCCTTTTCGATCTTTGAGAGTGCTAAATTATTAAGTCCTACATTCAGTTGTAGGCAAGTAGAACCTCAGGGGTAGTGTTTGCCTACTCCAATTCAATCGCTTTCCAGATAGAAGTCTTAGGCGCATCACTGTTTCATTTCGATTCACATTAATTCCATTTCGAGCCACCTCACATTCACTCTGAACCATAAGACTTCCACTTGTGTGCTACTGCACACTGGTACGCCCGCACCCGAACACAAAGAAGCTCACTTCGAATCGGCTGTTTTCCCATCGAACTCGGCCGGTTCGAACCCTGAGCGGCCACTTCGGCGCGGCCGGAATAAATTTATGCAAACATATCTTTCTGGCACGCCCAATGGGACAGCACTTCAATTTTCGAAAAGGTTTTGTCAACATTTAGGTCTTAGGAAGCACGTTTTATTTCGGTCAATTGCATACTTGCATTCTATATTGAAAACTCACAAAAAAAAATTAAAAATTAAAATTCATAAACAACAAGTCATGGCACCACCATGCTTAAGGAGCCAAACTCGAGCTGATCTCGGTTCAGACAGTGGAAGCGAGGAAGCCAGTGATCAGAACGAAGAGATGAGTGGAAATAATCCACCTCCCAACGTTCAGGCTATCATTGACAGGCTCGAGCGAAATCAGAAAGCGCCTGAAGAGGCGCCGATTCAAGAAGCACCCGCCTTACTGGCCAGAGTGGCCAATTGTGGCGAAGACGCACTATATGTAATGGAAAAGTGGATCATGGAGTCCAACCGGAGATTCCAGGAGTTGATGGAAAGACAACGTAAGGAAGAATCGGAGAGGGCCGAACAGATGGCCACCATGTTAGAATCACTCCGAGTAACGGATCCACATTACGGAACAAACTTGCGCAGCGTGGCGTCAAGGATGGATAACGTTCCACAGGTAAGAGAAACCCCACAACGAAATGAGGCCGAACAGCATCACAGGCCCGACCTCGCCGATGCACGGCCAGAACGACTGAACATTGGAGGAAATGATCGTCGTGGAAGGTACCCTAACGTTGATACTGGCAAAAGAGTGGCGTTCGAATCCAGAGGAATACTCTTGGAAGGGGAAGAATCGGGCTCCAGAGATCATTTCGAAAGACCTGAGATCCCCTATGCCATGCCACACATGGCAAGAAGGCCCCAACCTGCCACCACTGCCGCAAATCCCACCAATCGGAATGACAACACAGCCGTGTCTCGACAAGAGATACAGGAAATGTTGCAACAGGAGTTGGCAAGGCATAAACGGTCAGCCTCGCCACCTAGGTATTCTCGTCCCTACCCCCCTCATATCGACACGATTCCTTTTCCCCCAGGGTTTAGGGTCCCTATTTTTACTTTGTTTAGTGGGGATGGGTCGCAAACCACAATTGAACATATTGCTAAATTTACCACACAATGTGGTGAGATCGGAATGGACGGTGACCTAAAATTACATTTATTTCCGAATTCATTAACTGGAGAAGCTTTCTTGTGGTACATTAGACTCAGACCTGGGTCTGTTCCCGACTGGCCAACAATGGAGAATCTCTTCCATAGTCATTTCTATCGACTACCCCCTGAGGTATCCATATCGGAATTAACCAATATGAGACAAATGCCCGGGGAGTCAGCCGAAGAGTACATGGGGAGATTCGTCCGGGCCAGACACTTTTGCCCAGTGATCATGGCCGAAGAAAGTTACATAAGCTTGGCCATAGGAGGCATGCACCTCGAATTAAAAAAGAAAATGTTTGGCCAACAATTTGCATCAATTTTTGACATAATGAGGCATGTCACTGAATATGAGAAATTGTTAAGAGAAGAGAATCGAAGAGGGCATCACGGCAAGGCCACTCATTACCAAGTTGGCCTAGCCGAAGTCCAACATGACTAGGTTAGTGTTGAAAAAGAACAATGGGAGAACGAAGTGGGCTTAGCCCAAGTCGTTTGCCAAAAGAATACAGTTTGCCCGGCTTTAATAAAACCAAGAGCATTACAGCCTCACATCAAAATGCCTCCTGGCATGCTGAATAAACCAGAGTTTCATTCTGAAACAGAAAGGCGCTATGGTTTCGACGTGTTGAAAATCGAAGCTATTTTTGATCACTTATTGGCTGATGGCAAAATAAAAGTACCTAATGATCATAGAATGCCAACGGCCAAAGAGCTGGAAGGCAAAGTGTACTGTAAATTTCATAATACATGGACTCATAACACTAATGATTGTTTGGTTTTCAGGTGGATGATTCAGAGCTGCCTAGACAACGGCACGTTGCGCTTTCTGCCGGAATGGATGAATAAGAAAGTGGGAATTGACAAAGAACCATTCCAGGCGGAAGGAGTAAACATGGTCAACGTTCAGGATGACCCAGCCGAAAAGGAAAACCAACAAACTGAGCAGGAAATAATACAGTCAGGATGGCAATTAGGCCTTTGTGCCCGATGTCATTCCGAAATGGCAACAATGCCATGGATCTATCCAGTTAGCGCCTACTATCCTTGGGCCAATCCCATGGCCAACTTTCCCATGGTTCCACAGCCGCCTATGGTGCCATATCCCCCTCCAATGCTCGGGGGGCATTGTGCCAATGACGGTCCATTGCGCGAAAATGGAAATAAGCGGAATCGAAGTCCTCCCTGAAGGACTGACAGAAGTGATAAGAGGAGAGCACCCTCTAGCCCACTTCAAAGACATGAACCAACTTGGAACCGGTCCATTCCAGGTTCATTAAACCACCAGCAGTCCAGGAAGGACGTTGGACGGCAGTAAGGCATCCTAAGTTCCCAAACGGGAGAAGTCCGCGTGAAATGACGAGAACACAATATCGAAGACATTTGAGGTAATGGAAAGAAGCTGAAATACTCAAGAGGGAAACAACGAAGCCCATCAAGGGCAAGCCAGTAATGTCAGTAGAGCCAAGAAACCAGAAAATCACCCCGACTGACAGTCAATCGAAGAGAATGATTGCTGACCCAATGATACTAGAAAGTGATGAATCAAAGAACGGTGTCCCAAACAGACCAGACAATATCGGAGAGGACGATCTGAATGAATGGATCGTAAAGATGGATGAACTAAACCAGATTGACAAGGAGTTGCCAATGGAAACCACGGACATGCCGTCATCCAGTGGCGATGCTATCAACATGGAATGTAACATGGTATGTGCATTCCTTTCCGATATTAATGCTAATGGTGATTCTCAGGGTAACACAGGTGAAAGCAATGAAGTCTGGGATGACAGTAAGCCGGTAGCTTTCTTTGTAAATAATGCCGAACAAACGGTCCAGAAGAGCAAGACGGTCGAAGAGATCAAAGCTTTGTTCCAGAAGCCGCCGCCAAGCATGGCGAAACATGTAAACCTCTCTTCGTGGCTGGCCATCTCGATGGCAAGCCTACAGGCAGAATGCTGGTGGATAATGGAGCCGCAGTGAATATCATGCCTCTCCAAACCATGAAACGCATAGGAAAGGAGAAGGCTGATCTTCTCAAGACCGATGTGGTGATTAGCAATTTTGCCGGAGGTAAAGCAGACATAATGGGCATCCTGCCAATCGAAGTCAGTATCGGAAACAAGACGGTTACTTCCGCCTTTTTGTTATCGACGCAAAGACTTCGTACAATGCCTTGCTAGGAAGAGATTGGATTCACTACGCCATGTGCATCCCTTCGACCTTACACCAGTTCTTGGTATTTTTGGGAGATGGCGAGAACGAGCCAGAAATAGTGAAGGCAGAAGAAAGGTCGTTCACGCCAATGTGAACGTAGTAGAAGCTAGGTACTATTCCGACAATGTCGGACCATACAGGTTTATCGGACAGGACAAATATGGCCGTCCACTTTGTGCCACTTCATCCGTGGCGCCGTTAGTTTAGAGGTAGCGATGAGTAAAGAGGTTAGCAGGCCTTGCAACATCGAAGAAAGGCCACTTTCTACTTTTCAAAATGTTGATTATGAATAACGTCGACATAGACGAAATTGTAATAATTCCGGATAGCGCTGGATCAATAATAATGAATAACACTTTGGCCTTATTGGCCAAAGATCTTTCCGATTACTACAATTGTAATGCGGATGTAATTTATGAGCATGATCAAGATCTCACTTCGACAGATGAGATCACGATGAAAGACTGAGTGCCGCTCCGGCAAAGCTCGATGACGTTAGGATTCAAGTTCAAGATCCTGTAATCGAAGTGGAGCTCGGCAATGAAAACGATCATAGGCCCACTTACATTAGTGCTTTATTAAGGCCATGAAAACAAAGAGGCCATGATCAACATACTCAAAGAATACAAAGACTGCTTCGCGTGGAATTATGATGAAATGCCTGGTCTCAGCAGAGACTTGGTAGAACATCGAATACCATTTTAGCCTGGGTTTAAGCCACGCAAACAGCCTCTCCGACGCATGTCCGAAGAAGTCTGTGTATTGATTAAAGAAGAGATTCAAAGGCTTCTTAAGGCAGACTTCATCGAAGTGGCCAGATACCCTGAATGGGTGGCCAATGTCGTGCCAGTCATCAAAAAGAATGGCAAACTGAGAATTTGCATAGATTTCAGGGATTTAAATTTGGCATCTCCGAAAGATGAGTATACAATGCCAATGGCCGACATGATGATAGATGCCGTTGCAGGGCATGAGTACCTAACTCTTGTCGACGGCAATGCGGCATACAATCAGATCTTCGTAGCTGAAGAAGATATCCCGAAACTGGCATTCCAATGCCCGGGGGGCATTGGCACCTTTCAATGGAAGGTTATGCCGTTTGGCCTTAAAATGCTGGAGCGACACACCAACGAGCTATGAATTGCATTTTTCATGACTACATGAATGACTTCGTCAAGGTCTATATCGACGATCTCATCATTAAGTCTACCAGCTTCGCTCAGCATTTAGAGCATTTGGTTAAAGCCTTTGGCAGGATGAGAAACTTTCAGTTGAAGTTAAAACCCACTAAAATGTGTGTTTGGCGTGACAGCAGGCCATTTTCTTGGGTTCCTAGTACATAAGAAAGGAATCGAAGTGGAAGCGAACAAGGCAAAGGCCATCTTGGCCGCCCAACCACCTCGAACCAAGAAAAGAACTTCAACAATTCCTTGGAAAAGTCAATTATTTGAGAAGGTTCATTTCGAACCTGGCAGGCAAAACCAAGATTTTCTCACCCTTATTAAAAGTTAAAAGACCATGACTACTTCGAATGGTCAGAAGAACATGGGCAGGCATTTGATAAGATCAAGGAAGCTCTGACTTCCCCTCCTGTGATGATGCCGCCACGAAAAGGAGAACCACTTAAGCTTTACATTTCGGCAGCAGACAAGACCATTGGAGCCTTTTTGGCTCAAAGACGACAAAAATGGTCTTGAACGAGCTGTGTACTACTTAAGCAGGCATTTGAGCGACACGGAACAAAGATACCATCCAATCAAAAAGGTGTGTCTGACCTTATATTTCGCATGTATCAAGCTACGACATTATTTGCTACCGGCAAAGGTTCTTGTAATTAGTAGCATCGATGTGGTCAAATACATGCTTTCGAGATCAGTAGTACGTGGTCGATAGGCCGTTGGGCCATCCACCTGATGGAGTATCAGCTTACAATTTGTTCCACAAAAGCTGTGAAGGGCCAAGCCTTAGGCCGATTTTCTCAACCGACCACCACAGTGTCGAAATAGATGACGAAGTAGCTCCAGCAAATCGAGATGCTATCAGTATTCGTGAAACCCTGGATCCTTCAATTCGATGGATCGCGAACAGACAAAGCATCTGGGGCTGGCATTGTGGTCACTTCACCATCAGGAATCAAAACTGGCATGTCAAGTCCAATTCGATTTCCCATGTACCAATAATCAAGCCGAATATGAGGCCTTGATCATTGGATTAGAAATACTACGAGAATTGGGAGCATCTAGCAGTCAATGTGACTGGAGACTCCCAGCTCGTCATTAAGCAGATCTAGGTGACATTCCAGTGTCGAAATCCCATATTGGATAAATATATTTCCACAGTAAATGCTTTACTAATGGGATTCGACGAAGTGACATTTCAGCATGTGGCTAGAAAGTCTAACTTCGAGGCCAATGAGTTGGCTCAGATGGCCACTGGAGCATAATTTCCCAAAGGCTGTAGGGCGGCCAGTTATACCATCACAAGGCAGGCCTATCCCTCTCATCTAGAAAGAACCAATGTCTGCGCCATAGAAAGCACCATGAAGCAAACTGAGGATTGGCGCGAACCCATATTGAGTTACTTGAATGATCCCTCTCGAGGAGCACCTCGGCAGATCAGAATAAGAGCAACTAACTACGTGGTCTTGGGAGACGACTCTTTATATCGTCGAAGTCATGATGGCGTTCTCCTACAGTGTGTTGGATAAGATGAGGCGATGAAAATAATGATGGAAGTCCATGAGGGGGTATGTGGAGCTCATCAAAGTGGCCGCAAGATGGCATGGTTGATCAAGCGATATGGCTATTTCTGGCCAAAAATGGTGCAAGACTGCCATTGGCTGGCCAGAGGCTGTGAAAAATGTCAGCTGCATGGTCCAATTCAGAGAGTGCCAGCCGAAGAGATGAATTTAATTATCAAACCTTGGCCATTTCGATGTTGGGCCATCAACCTAATAGGGGCCATTTCCCTTCCTCATCGAAACAGCATACCTACATTATCACCGCCACGGACTATTTCACCAAGTGGGTAGAGGCCATTCCCCTCAAGCAAACCGATCAGGGAACAGTAGTCAAATTCATCAAGGAACACCTGATACACAGATTTGGGATTCCCCAGACTATCGTAACAGATACGGGTACTATGTTCACAGGGTCTGAGATTCAGGCTTTGCCACCACATATGGCATCCAACTCACGCATTCCTCGCCGTATTATGCACAAGGGAATGGACAAGCCGAATCCACCAATAAAACCTTAAAGAATATCATCTCAAAGATGGTGGAAGAAAATCCTAGAGCATGGCACATATTGCTCTCCGAAGCGTTATAGGGCTTATCGAACAAGTAAGTGCTCCAGTACGGGAACTACCCCATTTCGACTCACCTATGGCCACGATGCAGTTCTGCCCATGGAAATCAACGTGAGCTCCGCACGAATAGCCCAGCAGAATAACCTCACCGTTGAGGAGTACCACTACAAAATGATAGATGAATTAGACGCCGTAGAGAACATCAGGGTACAGGCGCTAGATTCCATCGAGGCTCAGAAAAAGCAAGTTGCTAGAACCTACGATAGAAAGGTCAAGGCCAAAAGATTCCAAATAGGAGACCTAGTGTGGAAGGTGGTCTTTCCTTTGGAGAAAAAGGATGCAGCGTTGGGAAAATGGAGCCCTAATTGGGAGGGCCCCTTTTCGATCCATTCGATAACTAGAGGGAGAGCCTATTTACTAGAAAACCTGGAAGGGAATTTGCTCAGGGATCCAATTACTGGCAAATATTTGAAGAAGTATCACCCTACCTTATGGAGACACTGCCATTAGAACGCCGAATTAGCCTAAATCAAAATGGCCTGTAAGGCCAATCGTACTTAGGACATTTTGCTCATCTGTTTATCTCAGTTCAATCATGCCATTTCGTGCGACCATGAGGTTTCTTTTCCACATGTAAATGTTTTTTGAAGAAATCTTGAAGTAAGCAGATCGAATAACATGATGAATTTAGATAGACTAAAATAATCGAAATGAATAACAAATCGAGCCAAAAATGGCTTAAAAAATTCATAAGAGGAAACTAATGAAGAGCAAAAATGTGTTCTGGCAACAAGCTGCCATTTATAAGTGGCACACAGGCCGTTAAACTAGAAAGTTAAGTGGTCGGGCCGTCCTTGCCCTGAGCAGTGCCACTTGGACCAGCCGCCTCGCCTGCTGGTTGGTTGGAAGTCGAAGTGGCTTCCGCCATATGACTACCCCCATATCCTCCCGCCTCGCTGACCCTTGGGGTCCCTTCGCCCAGGAAATCGGCCCGGAATCGAGCAAAGAATAAATGTAGAGAAGTGGTCACCTCATCAAGCTCAGCGGAGGCAGTTTCAACTTGACACTTCCGCTCCAGGTCCCTTTCCTTGGCTTGTTGGAAGGCTTTGATTCGTGTGTCGGAATCAGCCTTCAGTTGGTCAACTTCACCGGAAAGGTGGAATAATTGCTGATCCACCTCTTCGATAAGCTTTCGCAGACGTTCCATCTCTGCAACGAGAGTTTCTCGTGTGGCAGATAGCGCCAGTTGCCGTTCAGCCCTCTGGTGCAGCTGAATTCGTAGGGATTTCAGGTCATCAACCAGAGGACCTGTACTGGAGACGTGAGGAGTTTGGATGAGAGCGTGGTTGCTTTCGCACTTCGTCCCAGACTTGGGAGGTTCCTCGCAAAGTCCTTATAGAAACGTCCTTTTGCTGGGCGCCATGGTGAGGCGAGCCACCTCATGAAGGATCTGGTCAAGTAAGTCACTTTTTGCCCTAAAAATGGCCGGCGCAGATTCGGAGTCCACTCCTGTAAGGAGTATTTTGAGCTCCTGGATGCGAGAATCAGAGAAATGTGTGGCCACCTCAAGAACGGGAGCATCTCCCAAGATCGAATCCAGCAGGTCCACCATGTCCTTAGCACTGCTCAAAGGCGTTGAACCTGACATCGATCGGGGAGAGATTGCCTGCAGAGAAAAGGGAAGTTAGATTTTGGGAAGCCAACAAAGGAGCATAACAAAGAGGGATGAAGTTACCTGGGAACTGCCAGCAGGAGTTTCTGGCAGCGAGGAAGTAGTAGAAAGAGCCTGAGTGGCGGGCTGAGAGACGGCCTGCCAGAATCAAAAGTCAGAAAAGAACGACGTCAAATGTGCAGGAATGGGCCAAAAGAAATGATACCTCAGTCACTTTGACAGGAGGAGGAGGGGGCGGCATATCGTTTTTGGGGGGAAGAAGGCTTGGAATGTCAGCCGATGTGTAACCCGCTTCAGTAAGATCAGCATGAATCCGGTCGATAGTCGCGTCGACGTCTACCTCCTCGGAAGGTGATTCCTCAATACTCTCAGTTGGAGAATCAGCAGAGGCAGAAGGGGTACTGGTTGGAGAGGATTCAGGAGAGAAAGCAGGCATCACTAGGCGCCTCTTCAACGCCATTTGTTTGATGCGTGGCTGCTTCGGGCCAGTTTTGGCTGGAATGGCACGTTTGCTCCGACCGGATGCCTGCAGGGAGAAGAAATCAACAAGGTGAAAAACAGAAAGATAAGATCAAAGAGTAGATACCTGATCAAGTTCGTCATCCTCAGAATCGGACACTTCAATCACTCCCTCGACCTTTGTAGAGCGGAAGTGACGAGTAGAATGAGTAGAACGACGGGTACCCACCTTGGCAGACGCGGAAGCAGAGGCGGACACGGGTGTGAGACTTGGGGCCGGAATAGGAATTCCAGCAAGGATAGCAGTGGCAGCAGACACCATGGCCTCCGTTTTCTTGCGGGTACCTAGAAAGCAAATCGAGCAAGAGAATCAGCAATCATACAGAAGCAAAACCAAGGTGCAGGAAATAGGGCAGAAGGAAATACCTTCCCCTTCTATGGTCACTGCGTTACTTCGAAAAGGAATGGCAAGCCCAAAGAGTTCAATCCTACGAACTCCCATGGGGTCATCAGCAAATAGACCACTGAATGTAACCTCGTCATGGAAGCTCAAGGGTCTTTCGGGGGGAAGGTTGGGTATGATCACCCATGGAACGAAGTCAGGTAAAGGGGGGGCAGTCAAACATAATGGTTTGTAAAAAGTGGACCAATGTGGAGCACGGTCCTCTAGTCTTTTCCTAGCAATATGAAAGTGCTCTTTGGCCCTAGCTATCAGTTTCTCCTTCTTTTCGAAAAAGGTGATTGAAGCTTGCCTAATGCAGCCATCACGGTAAAGGGGGTTCCAGGTAACATTGTAAAAGCGTTCAAATTTCTCAATACCTTTTTTGCCTGCGGTAGATTTAACAGGAACATCCTCGGGGAAGGGCACGTCAGTGGCCACCTTCGGGGGCACGGTCGAAAAGGTGAAGCGGGCCACAGCCGCTTGTGCAGGCTCTGTTCGAGAGCACTTCAGATAGTCAGTCCACCAGGACTGAAAAGTCGAAGTGGCCCTGGGGTCTCGTGCAAAATAAATGAACTCAAATTCCTCCATGCGGCGCGAGGAGCTTTCAGTAAGACCCCTAAAGACTTCCATTCCCCGATTCTTGTACTTGTTCAACTTGAACTGTGACGAATTGATCGTCACGACCGGGGCGGGTAGAGATTGAACCAGGCCGAATTGACGGGCCACGTAGTGTGGAGCATACGGTAGGAGACGGCTGGAGACCATATTGTCAAAACGAAAACAATAAGGTAAGTCTCTAGCGGTCAAGAAGGAAGCCCATCTCTTCTTGTCACCAGTATGGATGGGATGAGACCCCTGGCAGAAGAACGCCGGGTCACCGCTGCACAGCACATTCCAATCGGGAAGGCTGCCTTCCTGAGGAAGATAAAACCGAACGAAAGCCAGCTCAGGGTTGGCAGTGGAAACACTGGTGCGCGCCAAAAAGGTGGCGAAAAGTTCTTTGTCCAACCTCACATCAATGGCTCTAGCGCATAGGTGAGGGAAGTAAGCCTGAAGCCACATTTGCACCAGCCAGAGCCGCCGTGATGTATTTCCCTCTTCTTAGGATCCTGCCTTACTTTGACCAGCTTACGCAGCCCTTTGTAAACGAAAGCCAGCACCGCTGGGCCCAAGGCCAAATTGGCACCAGCAGCCATTGCCCCGGCCATGTAGTAGAATTCCATCGTCTGTTGGCAGGATTGGCTGCAGAATACATATCTGCACAGCCACAGGGCAAGAAATCACACGTGCTCCTCGTCTGTGACCGGAGTGGCCTTGTTAATAAAATGGGCAATGATGTGCCCATAGCTCGTCAGGGGTTTGTGTTCACGGGAGAGATGAGAGAGCTCCGTGACATCAAGATCCTCGTATTTGACGTCAACACTGACTGGGCGACCAGACGAGCTGAAACCCGCCAACTGCTCTAAATCGAGGAGGGTAAGAGTCATGGGACCGGCGGCGAAATGGAATGTGTTGTCAAGACGACACCAAAACGGCAGCGCCGCCTGAAGAAAGCCCATGTCAAGAGAGTATGGAGATTTCGAAACCTGAATGGGTTCATAAATCCCGATGCTTCTCCACAGTTGGCCGTATACAGCTTCGACCTGAGCACACCAGATGATGAAGTCTCGGTGGACAGAAGAGTTGGGTGACCATGGCCAATTTCGAACGGAAGTGCCGAAAATATAGCCCCCTGGGTACGGCAATCACTCTTCGAAGCGAGCTAAATCACGAGGATGGTCGCGAGGGATATTCCCGCTAATAATAGGGCCCAAAGAGTGGGAACCTTCATATGTGAAAATGGTGGAGCTTAGGGACGCCATCGATGTTGAGAAAATTAGGGTTTTTCGAATTTGGGGTAAAATGGAGGAGGTGAAGACGGTTAGCCGGGAGAAAGGAAAAGGTTCTTTTAGAAAGTCAAAGGTAATGGCTGAAGGAGAGTTCTAATTTTTTCTGGAGAACACGTAAGAGTTTTAAATGGTTGGGAGATTGGGAGTCGAAAAGTAATTAGAGTTCCAGACGTGAGAAAACACTAGAAACGGCTAGTATTGGGACTCTCAAAAGGCGCCATCATGATGGCGCCAGTAACAGCCGTCAGTCGAGGTGAGCAGAAAAAAAGGAAAATATTTAAATATCTATGGAAGAATGAATGAGGAAGTTTGCCAAAAGGATGTTAAAACTGGAGTTGTCACGATTAATATGGGAAGCATGAATAAAAAAGCCGCCAAATTTAATGGCGCAAAGGGAATAAAGTTTAAAACAAGTTATGGTCAAATCTTACCACTTGACCACAACTTGCGGGGGGCATTGTTTGGGCCCAAAATTAATTTTTTGGAATTAGATTCGGAGTGGGCTGATTTTGATCTTCTTCGCCACGCCGAAATAAACTAATAAGGCCCAAGCCGCTTAGGCGCATCCACGAGCCCGTATTCAAAGCCCAGGCCGACATGAAATAACGGCCCATGGCCCAGTCGGCCAAAAAATATAAAATAAAAAATAGAATAAATAGATAATGAATTTAAATTCAAACCCCTCACTTTTAGGGGTTGTTAGATAACATATTGGCTAAAAATAGGCATTGTTATACCTGCACATGCCTAAAATAAAGGCCATGTGTTGACTGAAAATTTAAATTTCAAATAAGATGGCATAACTGCCATAGCAACAAATAAGGAGGTCCATCCATTTCAAATAATCAAGTCTTTTGAAGTCTTTCGGCTCCAAGAATAAAGGGATACAGTTGCAGCTTGAAGCTTATAAAAGGAGAGCTGGAGTCTTCATGGAGACATCATCAATCGATCAATCAACACAACAACAATTTCTCAATCAAGAAGTCCACACTTCTATGATTTTCTAGCTTAAATGAACAAAGAATAGCTTTAGTTCAAGTAGGTAGAAAACCGCTACGGGGTGTTTGTAGCCATACCTCATTCGGCTCGAAGTGAGGATATCAATGCACTCATTCCGTAACGTCACGAAGTCGTAGCCATCACTCACTCAGATTGGGCCCGGTTCGAGGTGAGATATCAATGCGGCGGAGTGGTACCCAGCATTCATATCGAGCGCATGCATGAGGGGGAGTGCAGACGAAGTCAATCAATGCTCGTCGGAGTGAACAGCCTCTGAAAACAACCACAGGTAGATATGGCCGGAGTCATCAATGTGTCCGATTTGTAGCTAGAGTTCTTAGGGACTGCTCAATGCATCTCTGTCATAGATATGGCCCGAGTCATCAATGCGTGTGTATGTAGTCGAGTCCTGTAAGGTCCACATGGCGAGTAGCTATCATCTTCTAATGTATTTCCTTTTCAATTTAAGCTTTCTGACCCTTTTCGATCTTTGAGAATGCTAAATTATTAAGTCCTACATTCAGTTGTAGGCAAGTAGAATCTCAGGGGTAGTGTTTGCCTACTCCAATTCAATCGCTTTTCAGATAGAAGTCTTAGGCGCATCACTGTTCCATTTCGATTAACATTAGTTCCATTTCGTACCATCTCACATTCACTCTGAACCATAAGACTTCCACTTGTGTGCTACTGCACACTGGCACGCCCGCACCCGAACACAAAGAAGCTCACTTCGAATCGGCTGTTTTCCCATCGAACTCGGCTGGTTCGAACCCTGAGCGGCCACTTCGGCACGGCCGGGAGAAATTTATGCAAACAACGACATAAATATTCATTACACATTTCACTTTGTACATATATTATACATACAAACCTTAAAACATAAAAATGAAAATGATTTTTTTTTTGGGGGACGCAAGTACATCAAGTACTAAAGGATGCATATAAGGGTGACGTGTTCCAACAAACACCCCT
Organism: Petrea volubilis; assembly: GCA_026212405.1. Lineage (NCBI taxonomy): Eukaryota > Viridiplantae > Streptophyta > Magnoliopsida > Lamiales > Verbenaceae > Petrea > Petrea volubilis. The sequence goes on along the minus strand of CM047873.1, from coordinate 20,243,250 downwards.
ATTTTTATTCGATTTATTTAATTTGATTATACTAAATTACGACATCATATTTGTACTAAAGAATGCAAATATTGAAACGACTTTTGTCGCGCAACAAACTCAAAATAAACAATATTTAATAAATAAATGAGGGAGAATCTAACTAATTGTACAAGTTTGAAACCCTTAAATATTTGGGATTAAATTATAGAATATTAAAATAGTTATTTGAATGAGGGAGCTATCAGCTTATTCAGATTCCTAAACACGGATGGCACGCGGAGTTGAAATGATCACAGGCCTATCAATGTCATTAGTTTCATTATTGAAAAAATGTCATTAGTAGGGATGAAAAATTAATTAAATTATTTGATACTCAACTCGAAATGGATAATAAAAAGCTCATTTGAGCTTGATTCATTAAACTTAACAAATCAAACTTAACCACATAATCTTTTTAATCGATAAAATTTGAAATTCAACTTGAACTCAACTACATTAATTAAAATATGACAATATACCTTTAATAATATCAAAGTTCTCGAATTCGGCTCAAGTTTGACTCAATTAAGAATCGTTTGAGTTCGGCTTATTTAATAATCAAATCAAATTTAAACAAGATTTTAACATTGACAAAAATTCAAATCAAGCTTAAACATTATTTTGTTCGGCTCGACTCGATTCGTCTACACCTCTGTTGGTTATTAGTTTAATTATCAAAAGAGAAATGCCATTAGTATAATATTAAGCCTAATACATTTTTTAGTTTTCTTTTTCTTTTTTGGTTCGTTTACATTAATTTGGTTTGAGAATTTCGATGAGAAAAGGAAAACATATTAAGATATAGGAAAGGAAATAGAAGAAATTTCTTTTATGGGTATGGATTTTTTTAATTGGTGATTGTTATTAGCATTTTAAAATTGTTATTGACATTCCCACTCACTTCATAATTTTTACCAATGGACCAATATACTCCTTTTAATTTTTAAATATTACTTTCAATTGATTTGTTGGACAAAAATGCCCTTATAGTCTATTTTTCACCTTCTTGCCAAAAAAACTATTCTTCACATCTTCTTCTAGCTTTTGTTAGGGCAACTCAAGAATCATTATTCAACTTCTTATGGTCCCAATAAAATTTCTGTTATAATACTGTTGTCTTTTGTGCAAATATTTTGCACATATTTTCAATCATGTTTTATTTATTTATTTATTTGTCATATTAGATTTAGTTACTTGGAAATAGCGAAAATTGGTATTTTAGAAGATTCAAACTGTCAATGAGAGATCATGCCTTAAAAGACTGTAGTCTTTAAGCTCGTCCTTTTTGTGAAGTGGACTTTTTTTTTATTAATTTGAAGTTAGATAGTGTCAAGGAAAAATAGAATTTGTGGGAATATGTAATCTAATATTTTTTCCTAGTATTTTTCATATTTGATTATTAGCGAGATTATATAATATCTTTTGCTTTCTTTATCACCCAACTTTTCTATATATTTATTTTTTTCTTCTGTTCTATAATTTCACATATATCTTAGAAGTTCTACATATGAACTTAAAATTTTTGCAAGTAATATTTATTTTGTGCTAAGTAAGTATGAAAAAAAAATATAAAAAAATTAAAGAGTTCACATTATGGTTGTGATCTTGTATGTTTTTCATAATATAAAGGTGAAAATGATTCACAACAAATACAAGAGTATATTATTGAAATTAATAAAAATAGTTTTTTAAATATGAACGGACATTTTACAATTTGTCAATACAAAAAATAAAGATGGAGTGCCTATAATAATTTTGAAGTGCTAATAACAATTCTCTTTTTAATCAATGACAAAAGTAAAATGCTGGTGAAAATTAAAACAAAAGTAATATATACTAGTTGGTGGGCCACACTTGATGTACGTGCAAAATAATAAAATTAAAATATCAGCTAATTACATATTTAAATTGTGAATATACAATTAAAATATTTATTAAATTTTATATATTATTATATATATTTTAATTATTTGTAATGTATGTATTTTATTAAACTTTTTATAAAACATAGCTTAAAATAAAGATAGAATTACAAGACTAATAAATAAATAAGAAATAAGAAATAAAAAAAAGATAAAAGAGATATGAACATGTATGTATATATTATTAATAAAGAGTTTAAGAGGTCTAATAATGAACAAAAGAGACCAAAGAGACCAAGGTGACAGTTAACACAAGGTGTACTATTAAAAAAATAAGAATAAATTACGTCTGCATTTTCTTGAAATATGGTGTAAATATAAATTAATTCATTTTGTTTTAAAAAATTATAAACATCCTTTTGAGATTTATGGTCTTTTTGTAAATATTAATGGACATGTCCAAAATATAACTTTCATGCAACCTGATAGTATCGTCTCTTAGATTCAAGCAGGAGCCTTCAATCCGATGTGAGAACTAGAGTTGCTGGTTTGGCCATATATCTACAAGGATGGAACACACGTGAGTCTAAGCGGGAGCGTTCCCGGTGAAGACCCTCCGACGATCAAATCAGTTGAAGATCGAGCAAAGAAAGAGAACGCGTAATGAGTAAAGTGAATGTGAAATTAGAGAATGTCTGTACCTTGTGAACAGTGGATACCCTCTATTTATAGTAGTCGGTTCGAGGGGATAGAATTAGGGCTGAGGTGTCCATTTTTCGGTGTTTCGTACGTGGAATATTCCATCGACACACGGTAGTGGAACTTTTAGGCGCAACTGCTTGTCAGAGGTCGTTGCCCTGGGGGACCACTCTGAGGATGAGGACGGGACCACCCTGAGGAGATGATCTGGGTGCAATCCAAGAAGGGACTAAGGGTCTTCCTCGAAGAGGGATCGTCAGGTGTAACTCCAATGAGGTTGTTGTAATAGTGAGTGCCTAGGGCCTGTGTTCGAGTTGGGAGGTCTCTCCTTGAATCTAGGCTTGGCGAGATACACATGGCACATGGCAACAGGGCTATGGTTGAGGTCGTTTGCCAAATGGTTGGGATGGATTGGACCACATCATGTCATAAGCAGACATGTGGAGGGATGGATGTTCCCACATCACCACCATAGTAATTAACCCGACTATAAGAAGACCCGTCTTGTTGAGTCTGACAAAATTCCTCAATCAATTTTATTATTTTTAAAATAAGATGGACTAAATTGTAATATACGCCATACCTCAAGGAGTATAAATACAATTTGTTCAAAATAAAAGCAATACATAACATAACAACAACTAGAAATTGAAATTTGATGAAAGAAAAGTGTAAGAAATTAACTTTTAGATGAAAAAAAAGAGAGGAAAAGAAGAAAATTTAAACAATACACATCAGAAATAGAGGTGTCTTTTCCGATGGACATGAACTCGACGCGTACTAAACCCTTAAAACCATAGTTTGCATTTATCGAGAAATACAAAATATTTTCTACGATTATTTATTGCAAAGATGATATGTGTACGATCTCAATTTTTGCTCTTTTCATAGTTGTACTAGAATGAATTTATATAGATAAGTAGACGTGATACGTGTACGATCTTAATCTTTATGTTCCTTTTTTTGTTACATACTCGAAGGGATTTGGGCAAATATATAATTACATAGTGTTTGGGCCCAAAAATAAAATTTTGAAATTAAATTCGGAGTGGGCTAATGTTAGTCCTTTTCGCCACGCCAAAATAAATTAATAAAGGCCCAGGCCACTTCGACGTGGCCACAGAGCCCATGTTGGAGGCCCAGGCCGAAATGAAATCACGGCCCATGGCCCAGTCGGCCAAATAAATATAAAAATAGAAAATAGATAATAAATTTAAATTCACCTCATTTTTAGGAGTTGTTAGATAGAAAATAAGCACATGCCTAAAATAAAGGCCATATGGTGCTAATATTTGAAATTTAAATAAAGATGGCAGCAACTGCCACTTCTAGGAATAAAGCCGGCCATTCATCTTTTGGCCATGTTTGAATAAATCATTTCCAGCTCCAAGAATAAAGGAAGGCAGTTGCAGCCTGAAGTCTATAAAAGGAGCCGGATTCTTCACATCAAGGGGGATCAACAACAGAAATCAACACACAACATCAATCAACTACAACAACAATTTCTCAATCAAGAAGTCCACACTTCTATGATTTTCTAGCTTAAATGAACAAAGAATAGCTTTAGTTCAAGTAGGTAGAAAACCGCTACGGGGTGTTTGTAGCCATACCTCATTCGGCTCGAAGTGAGGATATCAATGCACTCATTCCGTAACGTCACGAAGTCGTAGCCATCACTCACTCGGATTGGGCCCGGTTCGAGGTGAGATATCAATGCGGCGGAGTGGTACCCAGCATTCATATCGAGCGCATGCATGAAGGGGAGTGCAGACGAAGTCAATCAATGCTCGTCGGAGTGAACAGCCTCTGAAAACAACCACAGGTAGATATGGCCGGAGTCATCAATGTGTCCGATTTGTAGCTAGAGTTCTTAGGGACTGCTCAATGCATCTCTGTCATAGATATGGCCCGAGTCATCAATGCGTGTGTATGTAGTCGAGTCTTGTAAGGTCCACATGGCGAGTAGCTATAGTCTTCTAATGTATTTCCTTTTCAATTTAAGCTTTCTGACCCTTTTCGATCTTTGAGAGTGCTAAATTGTTAAGTCCTACATTCAGTTGTAGGCAAGTAGAACCTCAGGGGTAGTGTTTGCCTACTCCAATTCAATCGCTTTTCAGATAGAAGTCTTAGGCGCATCACTGTTTCATTTCGATTCACATTAATTCCATTTCGAACCACCTCACATTGACTCTGAACCATAAGACTTCCACTTGTGTGCTACTGCACACTGGCACGCCCGCACCCGAACACAAAGAAGCTCACTTCGAATCGGCTGTTTTCCCATCGAACTCGGCCGGTTCGAACCCTGAGCGGCCACTTCGGCGCGGCCGGGAGAAATTTATGCAAACACATAGGCATCATTATGGGCTTAATAAAATTAATTATTAGTAGTAAATCGGAGTAATTATGAGCATACGAAATTTGCATAATCAATCAAATTTTGAGCCAAAAACAGGCTGGATGATCGTGATTGATTTTTTTAATTAATTTAAAATCATACTTCTATGTATTATTTTTTTTAAATAATAATTTTAGCAACTGCTATATACGATCTTTAGAAAAATCAATTCTAGGTTATAGTTTTGTTACTTCATAGAGTAAAGCCGAACTTATTTGCAGTGCAAGTCGATGAGGTTTAACGGTTTAAACAACTAAACAAAATAATCAAGCACAAACAAAAAAGAAGGGTACTAGTTTTTGGATATTTGTAGACATTTAATTTGACATTAAAAAGATAAATTATGCAGAATAATAAGGTCTTCAAAACAGAAAACCAAGGACTAAATTTCTAAAATTTAGATATACGTAAGTTAACTCATATTGTTTGAATTTGCATTATAAAAATCAAAGTAAATATATAATATTCAGTATAATTGATTACTTAAGTTCTCAAAATTCAACATACAAGAGTATTTTGGCATGTGCATGATGGGGTCGAATCTTTGTGACTGGCTCTGCTCCTCGACGAAAGCTGACTCGAATAGAAAGTTGTTGGTAGGCTCCTCGCTGTGCTAGAATGAAACACACGTGAGTCTAGCTGGAAGTGTTTTCGGCTAATATCCTACGATGCTTAAGTTAGCAAATGTTTGAGAGTATAATTGAATATGAGAAAATACTCGAGCAGAGTTTCAGTATGTAAAGAGTAGTTACCTTTATCGAGAATTTCTCAAGGGTATTTATAGGTGAGGAATGATCCCACTTAACTGAAAGATTATGGCTGAGGTGGAAGGTTTATGAACACTTATGGCATGATGGTCTTTTTTATTGAGGGGACAACATGGCCCCACCAAGGGGGTTGGATGTGCAGGTACGCTCTCTGCAGAGAACCACAGTGCATGTCAGAATGAACAGTGACAGAGTATAGATTGTACCATCTACTTGATCTGTCCTCCTCGACGACGTGAGGCTAGTGAAATTGGGAGGCCCTCATCAGGAGGAAAGGCGTCTTCTTGAGGCCGATCATCTCCTCAACCTATTGTGTCTTGTCGAGGATACAATGACCCACGTGGCCGGTTACAAGTCACATGGCAGACAGTAGGTGGTTTATGCGGACACGTGTGAGATATTCCGTATTATTAGTTTCCCAATCTTGAACGTGCCAGTGTAATGGCAGATTTAGGAGGAATGGGGTCGTTTTGGCAGGATATTGAGGAGGCTAAAAGGTGCGCAAATAATGTGAATTTCAACCGCTGTAGTATTAAGGAGAGCAACGGTCACATCTGATTTGACTATTGGCGTTCCTTCAGTAGGGGAGACGTTTAGTGTTCCTAAGGCAATTATTTACCCTTTTATATATTGGTGTGGACTTACCATTATTATTAACTCTCTCATTGATCGCCTGAACAAAGCTTCAAGCCCAAAATCAATTCAAGCCTTAATTTGTTCTAGAGTTCCGCACCCCAAAACTCTAGGTAACACTTCAATCCCTTTATCTTTTAATCTTCTTCTTTGTTTTCATTTGTTGGATACTTGCGATATGAGTCGGGAAGAATCGAATGTCCAAAACATGTATGTGAGTAAAAGCCCACCAGCAGAGGGTATGCCAGAAAGTGAGGCGTTGGACGCCAATTTGGATAAGGATTTCAATAGACTAAATGTTATCCTCCAGGGGAGAGGGCCCGGAGGGGCTCTGTCCTCCAGAGTTCATCACGGAGAGGAGGTCGTTGAGATGGGGAGGTTGGTTAGATCCAACCTTTATCTTAGGGATGAACCTGAACCCGAGGAGTAGGTCGGAGAGAACGACCATGTAGGGGAGAAGGAACTCGAACTCAAGAAAGATGATGTTAACAAGGGCCCGAGGGGGCAGGTTGTCGCAGGCCTGGCCAGGACCTGCTGCACTATATAGAGATATAATCTACTCTCAAAGCTCTGGAGTGGCAACAACTTTGCTCAGATTCTTCATCGAGCCTTCTTACTCGATAGTCTCCGCAAGAAAATGAGATAAAATGCACTGCCCTCCTTAGGGGTGTCTAGCTGTAAGCTATTATGAATTGGAAAAATAAATCCCAATCTCAGAGAACTCCAACAAGCAGCAAGGATGGTAACGGGTCGAGTCTGCTACGGGTTTGGCCAAACCAGAAACCAGACCCATGAGGAAATTTTTCAATTCGAGACTCGTTCTAGACCGAATGGGCCTAAAACCCGCCCTGACCTGTAATGGTCTCGAACCCGTCGGGTTAGACCCGTCTAGTCTCCAAACCTATCAAACCTGAATTATTCATTTTCTCTTCCTACTTGATATTTTTTTTTTTTTTTTGGAAACTCATTAGGAGTTGAATTTGGTTCTATTAATTATTTAATTCATTAACTGCTTCTTAATTGTAAATCCTAAACAACATCAAATTTATTTCAAGCAATTATGCCCAAGCAACATCTGAAATATAGTTATTATTTCCAGTGAAGTGAATGATTTCTACAAATTTTTCTGAAGCAAATTTTAGGAAAAAAAATTTAACAAAGACTTAAATAGCAGAAGAAAAAAAAATCAATCCCAGGAGAAAATTTGAGGCAGGAATAGAGATGAGATCTCAATTCTCAACTTAGTCCAAGTGTTGGAAAATCACAATATTGCTTCATCCTCATCAACCAATGATACAAACTAAAATCAAATCTTAAAAACTTACAAAAATCATTTTGCAAACTAGATTAAAAATCGGTGGCAAGCATCGGCAACTATGGGAATGGCCTCGATGATTGTGCTAGTGGCAACGATTGGCCGATTACTAGTGGTGGTGGGCGGCTGGTGTCAATGGTGGTAGTCAACTCAAGAGTGAAGAGTGAGGAGGAAGAAGAAAATAAATATTGTTAAGTTGAACTTGACAACCTAACTGAGTAGTAACTAAGAGTCTAATTCGTGCGTAAATAATGAAAAAAAATATAATATTATATGTGTAGTATAAATAAATTATATTTTATATATACATATATCAAATAAATACATATATACGGGTCAAGTTCAGGGAGGGTATTCATGGACCTGAGACCCGACCCGACCCGCACGAGTCTGAAATTTCAGACCCTATGATTTATCTCAAGACCCATTTTTCGGGTCTAAGCCCGCCTCAGGCGGGTCGGGTTTGGGTTGAAGACCCATGAAACCCGAACCCGTTGCTATCTTTAGCAAGCAGCTGGACAAGCAGAAAGCCAACGTCGAGCGGTAGGTTGTAAGGTTGAAGGAGCGTCGAGAGGAGATGAAGAAGATGGGGAAGGAGATTGGTCATGCTAAATTTGGCCAAGGATAAATTGAAGAGGGTGGAGCTCCTCAACAGCTGACCCAAAATCGAGAAAGACACGGTGCTCCAATTTGGTTAGGGTTCGGTGTTCGAACTGGTGTGCTTGAAAAAGGGGCGTCGTGACCTAGCGGATGGCTTGAGAAGGCGATCCAACAAACCCTCAACTTGAACGGCTTCCAGGACTATACTAGATGTCCAAAAGAATGAGTTCTAAAGGAATTACATGACCAAGCAGCCGTCTCTCCCTGTCGTCTAGGGGAATGAGTTTGATTGGGTTATCCCTATTATTGATGAGCAAGTGTGGTAGGCAACGAACGCAATGTGGCAGAAAGAGAAAATATTTATATCTCCACGCTCGGCATAACTGGAGAACCAGAGCATAAGGGAGGTGTCCCCGTTGGGGAAGCTAGTGAAATTCGCACCCATATGGTAATCAACGCTGAGGTTGTTCCTGCTGAGGTAGTTACTGAGGCCGCGGTGGGCCTGGAGGCCGTGGAGGAGTCTCCTGAGCAAATAGCCCAAAAGGGCATGGATGCCGGCTATAGTTTCCTGGCATAGCTGGTGCACAGTAAGGTCCACAATAATGCCGGGTGGAGCAGCAGAGATAGAGGGCCAAGTGGCCCTGGTGAAATCGTGCCCAAAGGCACCGGTAAAGTCGTGCCTGGAGACATAGTAGAAAACCATCAAGGAGGTGCTTAGGATGGAGCAAGGAAAGCCGACCAAGACGACGCTTCTTTACTCGATAGACCTCTTTAGAGGAGGAGGTAGAATGCACAATCCTCCTCGAAGGTGTCTGGCTATCAACTATTATCAACTGGTTTAAGGACTCTTGTTCCCTATTTCAGATGAAATAGCCAACATCTTGAATGCACTCGACATCTATCCAGCGCAATTGCTCCCCAACTCGTATGCTTTGATTTGCTCATTTGTGATCTACATGTTGTACTATAAGAAGCCAACGACAGTAGGAAACTTTGATTTCTTATTCCAATTAAGTACCTCCAAGAGGTCAACTATTGGAAACAACCCTTAGGACAATTGAGGGTTATTTTCTGTCTCTGCAAAGAATGGAACAAAACTATTCAATACCCCCAGCTCCTCCCATGGGGCAGATTGGAAGGAGAAATAGGTATACATCAAGAATGAGTGAATGACAAGGAGTGGAAAAGGAGAAAGTTCAACACCACCAAATCCATATCCTTGGCTAGGAGGATGAGACCCAAGTAGGTCGATGCTCGAAAGAGCCTTTGTAGACCACGCCCTGATCAACTTCTGAGCGAATAAATTCTTGCTTGACCAGGCGAGATGCCTGCTCAATTCGAACAAAACCCTATAAATCTAGGTAAACATAGGCTTACTTTGACCACCTGTGTTTGTGCTATCAAAATATGTAATTTAACATGTTTTCTCTTAATTTTCAGGTCTCGATTTGCTAGAAATATCGAGGGCTGAACAAGTTGCAGCTTTAATGGTAGGCTCCGACGAGCAGGCCAAGAAGAGGCGGGTTTGCCCTGCCCAAGCTTTGCCTGCCCCCATGATTGAATGTGGGGTTTTTAAAGAGGCCCTGGTGATCGAGGAGCCCTTCAACCATCCAATGGAGGTGTCCAGTGCCTCTGCCCTAGCAGCCACCTCGATCCCGCAACTTGAGGGACAACCCGACCAATTGGACCAAGGGACTCCTCGATCTAAAGGGGTCCCTAGTGATAGAAGTGCAGACCCTGTCTGAGCGCTCCTCCCCTCGATCATCATCCATGAGCCTACTTTTGAGTAGGCCAATAAGAGGAAAGAGTTGCCCGAGTGCGAGGGCAAATGAGAGAATGTGACAGAAGAAGAGCCTCCAAAGAAAAAGAAGAAGTTGCACCAGTCGAGTGAGGCTCCAAACTCGAGTCAGATTAGAATATCGAATAGGGGCCCTAGCGAGTCTTCAAGGTGTTTCCCCAAAGGCCCTCATCGACCTTTATCTGCCGAAGAGATGGATATGTTTAGCTTCCCCCGGCCCGTGGAGTTGAGGTTCGGTAACATCAATTGGGAAGAGATCACCGCCACGCAAGTGGAAATAAGGAGGTAATTCGGAGACAAATCCTCTACTCGCAATTTCAGGTCGACCATAAGTCTATAGTGTGCCTGAGCGATCGCCAGCTTGAGGAGAGCTGCATGGCCATTTTTCATGGGGTAAGTTCTTTCTCGTTACCTTATGATTGATTGATTACTCATAAGTTATAGTGGTTGATTGCGTTCTTTCGTAGAGAGACTACCCCAACTAGGTTTCCACACTTTAAGCATTATGAAATACTATAAAAATCATTACAGGGAGCTGGAAAGGGACCTGGTTGAGTTCCCGACCGAG